>JAXQQM020073646.1:0-26028 GCA_034641835.2 Pinus albicaulis
CCCCATTTCTGACAGTCAGTGGGTGTCTCCGCTTGTCATAGTTCCGAAGAAGAATGGAAAATGGAGAGTCTTTTTTGACTATAGAGAACTTAATAAGGCCACTCAAAAGGATCATTTTTCTTTACCATTCATTGATCATGTCTTGGACACTCTTTCTGGAATATTTTTTTTTTTCATTTCTAGATGGATTTAGTGGCTATAATCAAATACAGATTTACCCAGAAGACCAAGAAAAGACAAACTTCACTTTCCGATGGGGTAATTTTGCATACAGAGTCCTTCCCTTTGGCCTCTGTAATGCACCAACAACCTTTCAAAGGGAAATATTGGGTATTTTTTATGATCTTTTGAATGACTGTCTTGAGATCTTTATGGATGATTGTTATGTAACAAGCTCCAAAAATAGAAGAAAAGAGATATCAACACCTTAGAAATAAGCCACTTTGAGGGGGCAACCTCCAATACATTACATAAATGAACAATTCTTGGATGATACAATTTACAAAACCTCCTTTATATATATAGGAGTCCATAGAGCCATAATGTAATCCCTGGTGGAGACACAATGTAATCCTAGCCAACCTAACAATAATAATTTAAGGGCACAATAATAACAATATGGGGGTTACAAGGGTACAATAATAACAATAAGGGGGTTACACTAACAACAATAAGGGACTATACTAGTAATATAGGGGCCTAACAATGATTTTACACCATACAGAGATGCCTTTGAGACAACATTAACTAACTTGGAAAAAGTGCTGGAACGTTTTGAACTAACTAATGTTGCTCTGAGCACGGAAAAATGCCACATGATGATGACCTAGGGAATTGTGCTAGGACATTTCATTTCAGCAGATGGAATCAAGGTAGATCCTACAAAAAGTGAGGTAATCTCAAAAATCCTGATCCCTAAGACTCCAAAAGAGGTACATAGTTTTTTGGGACATGCAGGATACTATAGGAGATTCATAGAGAAATTTTCAAAGATTTCATCTCCTCTATTTTCATTACTCATGAAAGATGCAGAATTTGTGTGGAAAGGGAAGTGTGATCAAGCCTTTTTAAAGTTGAAGAACTGTGTAACAACAATACCTGTTTTATGAGGACCAAACTGGGAATTTCCATTTCATATTGCTACGGATGAATCTAACATGGATGTGGGTGTTGTTTTGGGGTAGGTGGAGGAGAAGAAACCTTATTCCATTTATTACATCAACAATAGCTTAACTCCATTAGAACTCAACTACACTGTTACTAAGAAGGAATTCCTAGAAGTAGTGCATGCTATCAACAAATTCCGGCACTACATCACCAAGTATCAAGTATTTGTACACACTGACCATGCTGAAATTCGATTTTTGATGAAAAATCCTGTTACTAATGGTAGAGTTACATGATGGTTATTGTTGTTACAATAATTTGATATTACTATTTTAGATAAACCCAGAAAAGATAATGTAGTTGCTAATTTTCTTTATAGATTAACCATAAGTGATGACTGCACTTCCACTGAGGATTCTTTTCCAGATGAATATATTTTTCCATCTCTACTCACTCACCATGGTATGCAGATATAGCCAATTACCTTCTTGCAGGAAAATTCCCACACCAATTGTCTTCCAAGGGAAGAAGCAAGATTATACAATAGATTGCCACCTACTCTTGGATAGAAGGAAATCTCTATCACACCAGGCTATATTTTCAGATTAGGCGATGTGTTAGAGAAGATGAGATATTTGAGATCTTGAAGGATTTTCATGAGGAACCTTGTGGAGCACACTTCGCCAACAAGAGGAAATGACATAAAGGTACTCTCAACAAGGTACTACTGGCCAACTATATTCCAGGATGCCAAGAAGTTTGTGAAAGGTTGTGATAGCTGCCAAAGGATGGGCCAGCCTCTGAAATTAGATGAGATGCCATTACAATCTCAGATAGTGATAGAACCATTTGAGAAATGGGCCCTAGAATTTGTGGGGCCAATTAATCCTTTATCACAGCAAAAATCATACACATTGGTCTGCACCGATTATGTCACAAAATGGGTCGAAGAAAAGGAAATAACTAGAGCAACAGAGAAGGCTATTTCAAACTTCCTGTTCCAAGATATTTTTTTTCACTTTGGAATACCCAGAGAGATAGTGATAGATGGGGGGCCTAATTTCACATCTCATTTCACCAAGAAGCTGGTTGAAAAGTATGGAATTAATCACATAATCACTTCACCATATCGCACACAAGAAAATGGTCAAGTAGAAAGAACCAATAATGTCATTGAGGGAATCTTAACAAAGACAATAGACAACCACTAAAGAAATTGGGCTGAGAAACTTCCAGAGGTACTGTGGGCTTATAGGATAACATGGAGGAATACTACAGGCTTCTCACCATATGAATTGGTGTATGGTAAGAATCCCTTATTCCCCATAGAGTTTAAAATAAAGACATTAAGAACAACATTGCAGGTTGATCTATATTTGAGTACATCACAGACTCAAAGACTGGACCAAATCAATGAATTGGAAGAGAAATGGCTGGCTGTCATTCAACAGAAAAAGATCACTCAACAACAAAGAGCTATATGGCATGATGGGTTTATTAAGAAGAAAAATTTCCAGAAAGGAGATTGGGCTCTTTTGTATGATTCAAGGTTGAAATATTTCAAAGGCAAGCTCTGCACCAGATGGCTAGGTCCTTACGAAGTGGATACGGTCTTTGACAATGGGACTGTACAATTGGTCACCATTGACAGTGCTAAGACACCGTTACCGGTTAATGGGCACCATCTAAGGTGATAGCATCAACTTGATTCGAAGGAATCATTTGTCAACATTGTCATGAACTCTGATCTTTATGTTACGACAACAGGGGAACATTCTCCTATGCATCCTCAAAACTGAAAATTTTAATAAGTGTAATAGTTGAAAACCACCATTGTGGCAGCTGTTACACCTGCTTAAATAAATAAAAAAATTATATATATATATATATATATATATATATATATATATATATATATATATATATATATATATATAACTAAAAATAAAAATAGAAATAATAAATCTAACTGTGAAAACCCCTTTCTGGGGCGCAGTCAGACAGTTGGTAACAACTGAAAACCACTCTTGTGGCGGCTGTTACACCCATTTTTTTCTTATTGAAACATCATCTTCCCTCTCTAATCTATTTTATAGGATGATGGTATTCATGTAATTTCCTTTTCTATACCAATTTCTCCTGATTATTATATTTTTTCTGAAGAATAATCTAGGGGTTGTCTTGGCTGTTACACATGTAAAAACTGATAGCCACGAATACTATTTCTTATGATTCATTCCATAACAGCAATAACTGTGCTGAACAAAGGCAACAACACAAGCGCTGCAAGCAGGACACCAACAATTCTAAATCTTCCTCCACATCACCTTAGGTATGTCATTAAAAAGGTAAACATTGTCATTTATGATTTGGTGATTAATTGACAAAAGTAATGATACTCCTGTGACGGCCGTGGGCAGTCATCACCATTAAGGTGGGGGAGGGGATATGTCTTGAAATCATTGCAAAAAGTCATAGTCATAAACATCTATCAAATCCACATGCACCTAATTAATAACAGAATTGCCAATGATGACTGAATCTAGTTGGAAAAGAGCATGTGTAATAAATCCCATTACTTTCCATAATGAGCCATTTATGAATATTAGTGTGAGGTACGATTCGGTAAATCCGTAAAGTCGTCACCTCCCATCAACCTCCTCGACTTAAGCCTTGCATCCTCATTGTAAACTCGTCAATTCGGATAAGTAGAGACGCTGAGAAGTAGCTAATTCAGAAACGCAGTGATATTACAGTGGGGTTGAACAACAAGAAGAGAATTTAGAAATGCAGTGACATTACAGTGGGGCTGAGCAACAAGAAGCAAATTTAGAAACAAAAAAAATAATGGGTGGAGCAGTAGTCAGGCATGAGCCGGATTCTATGGACGCCTTGTAGGATTTTCCAGAAGCCTACCATATATTCAGAGATGCCGGATGGATTGAGTATTTCCAGAAGCTTGAAGGCTCAGACGAGGCAGTGGCAATTGAATTTTCTCAGAATTTGAACAATAATGAAACCCGAGTAAGGGGCATGCATGTGGAGGTCACTGAAGAGGTAATTTCCCGGATAAATTCATTTCCAGTATAGGGGCGGAGATGGTTTAACAGAAAAATTAATGACTCCTCCTTGAAAGAAGACTTCCTAGTAGGAGAAGAAAAACTGGAGAAGAAAGAGAGAGGAATTGATAGGTTGTCACTTCCTCGTCCTTGGGAAGATGTTGCCCAGGGTTTAATTAAATATATCACTTGTGAGGGAAGATCCACAATAGTGTTCAAATATAATTTTCCTTTTCTTAATCACCTGTGGCACCAACAAAGGATTAATCTTCCATTATATTTGTTATGGAACATCAAGGATATGGCGGAAGCAGTAAAAACAACGACACACCCAGAGGCATGTGTGACTAATCATGGACTCATCAAGTTAATCGTGCTGGATGCCCTAGGCCAGTAAGAAAAAAATTGGGAAGAATTCAAGCGAAAAAGGCTAAGGAAAAGTCGGGGGAAACAGACCACGACTTCAGGAGGAAGTAAGGTAGAAGTGGAAACCTAGACTCGGCCTGCTAGAGTTAGAATTGGGAAAGAGCCTACTGGTGAACTAATTGGGAATAGAAGGCCAAAAAAGAGAGTGAAAATAAACATACCTACAGAACCTTTTCCTACGGCTGGAAAGAAAACAAAAGCAGAAGTTTTAGAAGAAGAAAGGCAACCCTCCTCATCAGGTAAGGAAAAAACCCATGTCCTGTTTTTAGAACTCGAAAACCTAAGAAAGGAAAATGAAGAACTAAAGCAGAAATTATTTGAGGGGAAGGAAATTCCAGTTTCTGTATGCATGACATGTTTTCAAGACTTAACAATAGCAAGATATAATGTCTGTAAAGTAAATATCAGCCCAATGGAAACTTAAACAGAACAACAGGAGGTTGTTACACAAGAACCTGTTGATGATGCTGCTGTTACACAATAATCAGAAGTTAAAGCAGAGCCTCCTGTAATAATTGACCTAGAAGCCAACCCAAAAGAACCTGTGGAGGCCACCCCTATTGTAGAAGAAACAACAGTGGACATAGAGGCTACTCTAGGTGGAAACAAAAGGGCTGACACACAAGGACCCACCAAGGAATTTGTTGTTACACAAGAACTAGCAACAGAGGTGGAACAACCCCATTTAGCAGAGGCTGCTACACCCATTATTGATGTGTGTATTGAATGTAGAAAAACGCTAGGTCCCACCTCGGGATGGAATTCTGAGAATTTTTTGTTAATTTCTGAATTACAAAAGTGGAAACAGGAAGCATTCTCCCTTCAGGAGGGGACGATTTCGCTAAAGAAACATCAGAGAGAAATAGACACTTTACATGAAATATGGATGAAAGAAGAGTTGAAGAAAGGATGGGAGAATTATAAGAAGAAGGAAGCTCTAAAGAAACAAGAGGAACAACTACTGCTGTTACAGAAGAAGGTTCAGGACCTCACCATAGACAAGAAAACAATTCATGACCTCGCCCTCAATTTGCTAGGTTGTAGGCGGCCTTCTCCATCCTATCCTATTTTTCGGTGGGAACGTTACTTCTTGTTCCAGATGAAATTCATTATGGAGGATAGACCCTATTTATGTTCTTCCACTCGCAAATTTCTAGTTGTTTTCCGTGCCTCTGATTTAGATGAGAAAAGTTTGTTGTGTGAATTATTATTGCACAATATTATTTGTGAACATGTGAGTATGCAGATGGTTGTGACAAAATTCTCCTATATGGGAGATATTTAGTTGAGAGCTTTTGTATCCTTCATGAAGAATCATATTGAATGGAATTTGGCCATCAAATCTATGGAGACTAATGAGGAGAAGACAACATTGTGGGTTCGTGCAGAACTGGGACAAGCTACTGAGTTAAGGCGAGAATTCAGGAGAATGTTGAGTACCCCTAGGGTTAAAGAACCGACTGCCACTTATAGAAGAAGAATTATGAACTTATGCCTCAATCAGTTCTCAATGATGAAGAGCCGAGCCTTGAGAAGGTGCTTGAAATGCACAGAAGCCAGCAGTGTTGAGCTACTAGAATGGGACCCATTCTCATTCCAGAATTTCCTGGTGGCTGTTACACATGTACCATATTATGCACAGATCATGCAATCCCTTGGTGCTTTATGGATGGTATTGATATTCAGGTTTCCTTTGATTTGGCTGCCAATTGAGGATTATCAGAGTAATTATGAATTGAGTAAGTATGAGTCAGAGTCATGGGTACGAAAATTGATGGCCAACCAGGGGTATAGGTCTACAGATGAAGATACAACTAGTGCTTATGATCTCACTGACCTGCACTGGAGATATTCCCATGAGAGATGAGTTTGCATGAGGAAATGAAAGTATTTCAGTTGGGGGGAGATGTTGGGTGCCAATTTTTCACATTTTTCCTACATTTGTTTTCCCTATTTTGCCTCATGACCATAACCAATGGGACTATATTTGCCTCATTTTCCTACCTTTCTATCCTAACTTGTGTTGTTTTACCTTGTTTTCATTACTCTGCCATTTCATCAATTATTATGATATGACTAATTGAGGATGAATGTTCAGGGAAGATCTATGGTCTTTGTGTTGTGTTTCCATAAGTTATTTGTTGAACCAAAGATCCTGAGCATGAAGTACACAGGAAAAGTTAAGGGTGTGTTGTTATAGAGAGCGATGCTATTACACCTTGCCATTACAGATCCGCCGACAACTGCTGTTACACCTTGTTGTTATAGAGCCGCTGGAAAACTGCTGATATAGTTGTACTGTTGACCAGATCCTGTCAACACCTGCTGATGATCTATCCTTTAGCTGTCACACTACAGCTGTGGTTTTATCGCGATAGTTTTAGAAGTTGTTTAGCATTGTGTTTTTTGGATAAAAGCCTAAGGGCGGTTTTGATTGTCATCTATAATTTTCTAGTTAGAACTTTATTAAGGAGAGGTTATAAATATATGTCTTCTATTTCGATCAGCATGAGAATCATAAGGTTCTAATGACTGATCCATCCCTTTATTTTCTGAGATGTAATTGCTATATAAATCTTAGCCCTAGAGGTCGAAATTTTAGCGGAGAACAACATTATTTTGGCTCTGTAATTATGCTCAGATTAATAGAGATTCTCCTGTTATTGTTGTTACGTGTGGTATTCAATTTACTTTCCGTTAAGTTCTTCCTCTACCTGTGCCTTGCTAGGGAGGAAGGGCCCTCCTTCTTAGTAGGGATTTCAATGCTTAAAGTAGTTGTGTGTATGTAATTGTATTTCAGTTTATGTATCCGTAGAGTGTTGTTGCTGTTGTTCAGCTGTGAATATATCCACTTCAATTTCAATACTTTGTATGTTGTTACACATATGATATTAGAGAAACCAACTGGATACTTTTTGTGTGGCGCACTAGAACAGATTAATTGAAGTGTGATTCTAGTCTTGTAGATCCTTTTATTTATGCATGAGTGATTTACTTCCAACATTTACTTCAGCAACAATTTCTTTTCTTTGGAATTGCTTCTGGTTGGTGTATCCGCAGAGACAGTGCAACTATCATTGGAATAAAAATATGTCCCTGGATTGATAATTAATGTGTACTGTTTAGTCATTTAACATTGATTATACAACCCAACAATCGGGTCTGTGCATTTCGATTAGCCATAATATCACCGATTTGGCATTGAAGAAGATTTCAATAGTTTCACCTCTGCACCTCAGTTAAAATTGAAAAATCGATGGGTTATGTTAGTAGATAAGAAATCTAGATAGTTTTATTGGTTATGGCTTCCTTATTTCTAGATGATATTATTTATATACTTACGAGAGCCGGGCATACCCAAACTAGGTATTTTATGGTTACATTGCTTCAGGTTTACCCTTGAGGGTTTTGAATGCGTTCCAGTAATTTATTCACTCCTATTTTTTTCATTTCTATAGGTCACTGTAATTACCCAACACTCATTTTCAGGATGAGTTAATCCTCTTCGCATTTGTTAACATGCACTTCAATGACCGGTTTGGGGTTAGAATCTATACCAGAGGTTCGATCGACCTAGTGGAAAATGACATCAGGTAATTATGGAACCTTATTCTATGAATTATATCTATTTAATTTGTTCTAATTCAGTCGTGATGCGTGTTACGCACAATGTATCTATGTAAAAGGGTGTCCTATCTCATTTCAATTATGCTCTCTCTCAATTTACCCCCACAGGTTCAATAGGGTAATTTGGTTACAATTTCTTATTGGGGTTTGATTTCTATTTATGAGTTATGTGTAGATGGTTTTTGTTTTTTTGACTGGTATTGAGTAATTTTGTCCCTTTTGCAGGTACCTCTAGGCCTTCATAGCATCGTGTTCAATATAAGAAATCAAATAATTTTTTACTATTATTTCAAATATACTTATCCCTTGCTTGTTGGTTCCATTGGATACAATTCTTCCAAAATTTCTTATTTCAATGTTTTTTGTTTATTTTCACAAGTATAGCAACTAGGCTTTGGTTGTAAATTTACACCCTTGTGCATTATCTTCTGGCTTCTCCCTCTAACAATACAGGACACTATTCCAAGTCAGTTAATTCCATCTTTCACATTCATGAAGGAATGGGTGTAGGTAGTCATGTTAGATGTTCATTTTTGGGGTGGTCTGCTGGAATTAGCTAGAAGTATGTTCACCCAATTGATGACTCTATTTTATCTTCTTGTATATGTAATTTATGAAAGGGGGTAATACCCACCTTAAAATTATGACATAGATTTGTAACTTATTTTTGGTCATCGTGGCCTAGTGTGGTGCGATACCTAATTTTCACAATTAGGTTATGACCTCCGAATTGTTATTTACAATTGTATATCAATATTTTTATCTTAATTAAGGATTATTTTGAAAACACAATTTGGTTTTTGAACTTACGTGAACCTATAAATGATCATGTGGTTGCCTAGATTTATAAGAAAAGTTAACTCTATCATTCCTGGTTACTTCCATGCCTGAATTATCTCTGGTGAAAATTAATTGATTGTGATTATGTTTCCTTTCATGTATAATACAAGAATAATGTTTTCAATTTTCTGATTTACATGGACGGTTGAAAGAAATTATAAAATGTAATTTATATTTTTTATTGTACCGGTTTACATTATGTCTTTGTTACTATATAATGACCATGGTTTCCTATAAACACACCAATACAACCTATACCGGTCCTTGATTAGGGTTTTCCCAGATTTATTTCATAAAACATCTATATATATTCTTTGTAGTTTTACTCAAACCATACTTGACCTTTACATCCCAAGGATGATAGTCATCTTAATGGTTTTATTTAGGTTGTGAACAATTGATTTATATATCTTCTGAAATGAGTTAAGCAAAATGCATCCCTTACTGATATCATGTGCACAAAATCACTTAAATTCATTTTATGGTCACTTTTCTTATAACTAGAAATTTGCTTACATTAATGAATATGTGGTAGGTTGATTTCCTACCTTCTTTGTAATATGCCCCTGGGCAGAATTTCCTGATATAAAATTTGTTGGTATTATGTTCAGGGACTTCTTAGTTAAATTCTGTTGCTTTTTTCTAGCGATAAACAATACCAGTTTATAATGAAGTTTTTTATTCTAACTTCACGGAGAACCTCCCTAACTAAAATCTCATTCTAACGTAATCGAAATTTGTCACCTAGTATTATGTAATGCCTTATATGCCATAATACATTAAGAAACAACGCCTGGAGTTAATGTGATGAAAATCTATGTTTTCATGTTTCCTCTATTGATTCTGGCTTAAGGTATATGCAAGGTATTCGTCACGATGAACACATGTTTTCTGTTACAACGAATATTTATAATTTCCAAAATGTAAACCTTATCTATCATTAAACAATTGTTTACACGACTTACTGTCATGCTGTAAGAGCACATGGTTAATTTCAGGGTATATGAGTGTTTAATTCTCATTCTCGTCCAATCTCATTCCATTAAAATGACCACCTAATATCATTATTTCAAAGTTTAACCCATATGGTTTTATATCAAACTTCAACGAATTAACAATTTACAACTGCCTTAGTTATATAAAAATATGAATTGTAAATTTACTTCTGTAATTACAAAGACCTTACACACCAATCATAATAGAACCCTTGTCCATTTAAAATACAACTTCAAATTCATTAGTAACAATATTCACAACAATAATCCATTTAAAGTACAACTTCAAATTCAGTAATAATAAATTTTTACAGTAGTAATAATATTCACAATAGTAATGATATTCACAGCTAAAGAACAAACCAAATAAAATTTCCATGAATTTTCCAGCCCCATAAAATTTATACACAAAATCAAATAATCTTCAAGCAATAATCTCTAACCATAAGCAGCTGAATCAAATTGGAAAGAATAGTTTTCCTCCCAACCGTGAACTGTCTCCTTTGGTTCTCCCCCGAGCATAGATCTCTTTCCCCTAAAATCAACAACCTATTGTTGTTCTGGTAAAGGTATTCTTATGCCTCACTTCCCCTAGCACACTTTCCTTAGTAGCATCCCACTTTTCTAGGTTCTTGCAATCCCCATAGCCTAGGCTTCTCCTATTTTTATTAATTTTTTTTTCCTTCAAAGCCCTCCTTTTCCCCTGTGGTGCTTTATTCACCCATTCCTAGTGTTGTTTCCGCCACACTGGGTGATTTATTATATTTTTCTCTCCTAATCTAATCAAATCACATTCATTCACTCCTAGGGATTTTTAGGAGCAATTAGGGAAAATGTATCCATCCACATTGGATTCCATGTTGGAATAATGATCTCATTAATTCACATGTTCTTTTCCAAGTTAATCATCCAAGGTGCTAATATTTATTATTATTCAAATTTATTAATTACATCATAATAATTTCTCCAAAGAGTCTATTATGTCTTTATTTCCATTACCGAAAAAAGTTCAATCTAATAAAATAATATTTACATGAATATAGAGGGGTATTACATCTCCCCCCTCTAAAAAAAGGAACATCATCCTCATTGTTTATTATTCTGCCACTTCATTTTCGAAAAATGTTGGATAAGTCTATTTCATGATATTCTCACATTACCAAGTGGCCTCCTTAGGTGTAAAATTCCTCCACTTCACTTTATCTTGGGCAACGACTCGATTCCAGAGACGATATTTTTCCGATCCAAGATACACAGTGCCTCTAGTTGAAAGTCTCCTTCGGGTTCCACCTGTATCAAATTATAGTCAACCACAAGAGAAGGATCATGAACATATTTTTTTAATAATGATACATGAAATAGATTATGAACTTTAATATGAATAGGTAGAGCCAACTGATATGCCACTAGACCAAATCGGTCCAAAATTTCAAACGACCCACAGAATCGTGGTGCTAATTTGGCACAAATTCTAGTACTAGAAGAATTTTTTTTGGGTTTAAATCTCAAATATACATGATCTCCAATTTTGAACTCTTTGTGTGTTCTCTTTTTTTCTTCAAAACTCTTTTTCCGGTCTTGATATATCTTAATATTCTGTTGAATTTTTCATATTATCTGCTCCATTTCCTGCAATTCATCCAACTCAAGAATCAATTTGTCTTATGGTTGGCTCCAACTAAGTGGTGTATGGAATTTTATTCCATACAGGTCTTCAAAGGAGCTCATTTTTATAGATGTTTGATAGTTTTTGTTATAAGAAAACTAGGCTAAATGAAAAAAATCTTCCCACTTTGTGTGTCTATCCATCAAATACATTCTGAGCATGTCCTCCAAAATATGATTTTTTCTTTCAGTTTGTCCATCAGTTTGAGGATGGTATTTAGTACTAAAGTTTAAATTGGTCCCCATGCCCCAAAAAAATTCCTTCCAGAAGTTTGACGTGAATTTAACATCTTTGTTTGACACTATCATTTTTGGTATGCCATTCAGCCTGCAAACTTCTTCCATGAAAATGTTGGCAAATTTTACAGTCCCAAAGGTATCTTGTACTGGTCTAAAGTGTATCCATTTATTTAATGTCTCTACCACTACCATAATAAAATCATGTTGATACTTTGTCCTTGGTATACCTATTATAAAATCCATTGATATCACCTCAAAATTCCATTCTGAAATGGGTAATGGATTCAGTAATATTGCAGGATGCTGATGCTCAAATTTTACTTGTTGAAACTCAAAGGAATTTTCCAAATTATTTGCTATATCCTTCTTCATACTTGGCCAATTTTTTTTTTCTTAATGTTGTTACCATTTTCTAGTATCCTGGGTGGCCGAGATATGGTATCTTGTGATATTCATCCAGTATCATCTGTTTCAACATAGTTTCATTAGGAATATACAATTTATATTTGTAATTTAGTAATCCTTCCGGATTTGTGGCACACTCAAAACTTCTTTCTGCTGTGTTTATAACTACATTTCCTAGTATTGATAATCCTATTGTAGAGCTTGTTTCACCCACTCTTAAAAATCTATTTTCATGTTGCTTCCAGCTCTTGCTATAAAGGAATGAGCATGTCTACTTAGTGCATCAACAATTTTGTTTTCATTTCCCTTTATATGCTTTATATCAAATTAAAATTCACCAAGGAAGGCTAAACACCTTGCTTGTATCACATTTAAATTAGGCTGAATAAAGAAATATTTCAAGCTGAAATGATTGGTTACCAAAATAAATTTCTTTCCTAGTAGATAATGCCTCCACATTTTCAAGGCATGTATTACAACAAATAATTCTAGATCATATACAAAATAATTTTGTTAATGTTTTTTTTCAGTTTCCTTGACTCATAAATTATTACAGCATTGTATTTCAGTAACACACCCCCAAGTCCCTCAAAACGAGCATCCGTGCACACAGTAAATTCCTTGTTTGGATCTAAATTTTAAAAATAGGAGTTGCTGTCAACATTTGTTTCAATTTGTCAAATTTTTCTCGGCATTTGGATATCCACTCAAACATTTCTCCCTTCTTCTGTAAGGAGGTAATGGGATAAGATAGTTTTTAAAGTTCGTCCACAAACCTCCGATAGTATCCAACAATCCCCTTGAATGAGATAAATACTGATACATCTCTTGGTATAGGCCAATTCATGATGGCTTTAACTTTCTTGGGGTCCACCGCTAACCCATATTTGGAAATAATATGTCATATGTCGTGAGTTATAGTTTTATAAAACTCAAATTTTTTGATTTTCACATAAAGATGATGTTTTCTTAATGTATGTAACACCAATATGATATTTTCTTGCTTCTCTTATTCATTTTTAGAGTACACTAGGATGTAATCTATGAAACTAACACAAAATATGTCAAGATATTTGTGAAGGACACTATCCATTAAGCACATGAAGGTTGTGGGTGCATTGGTGAGACCGAAAGGTAATGTTACCACAAACTCATAATTTCCATACCGATTTCTAAAGCCTTTTTTGTGGATATCTTTGAACTTTATGCAGAGCAGATGGTAACCATTTCTTAGATCAATATTGGAAAAATAGTTGCTCCCCTCACTTGATCAAATAGATCATCAATATGAGGTAGGAGATATTTATTTTTAATGGATAATTTATTCAACTGTGTATAATCGATGCACATTCTAAATGTGCCATCTTTTTTCTTGACAAACAACACTGGAGCTCCCCATAGTGACACACTCAGCCTGATATAACATTTATCTAACAACTCTTGTAGCTTCATTTTCAATTCTAATAGCTCTGGTATACTCATTCTATACGAGGCTCTGGACATAGGTGTGTTACCCATAACTAAGTCAATAGATAAATCTATGTCTCTATGAGGGGATAACTTGGGAATTTCCTTTGGAAAGACATCCTTGAATTCTCTTATTACAGGTAAAGTCTCTAGCAATTTTGATTATGTTTGTTGTTCATATTTTTCAACATGAACCATATAAACTTGGCACCCTTTCCTTGTTGTTATTTTTAGCTATAAAGCTTATATTTTTTTGACTGAGACTGATTTTGGTTTTCCTTTTATCAAAATAAGTTGCCTTGTGTGTCAATACAATTTAAAGTTTTCTCTAGGAAATTTATAATATATTTTTGTTGTTATATAACCAATCCATACTAATTAATATATCATATGATCCCAAAGGAAGAATGTTTAATTTTAATTTTGTAGAATACCCATTCAAATCCACAAGATATTGTCTTAATTGATGTGTTACTTTTTTCTTGGTACCAGTGGCTAATTATACCATCCAAGAATTATAAAAATTTTCTGACTGTAATTGACATTTATCCACAATATCGGGACTAATATAACTTAAACTAGCCCAAGGATTAATTAAAATAGACACATATTGGTTTTGGATAGTACCTTCAATCTCAATGATCCAGGGTAAATTTTTGATACCCTTAACCAAGACCTTTTTACTTCAGTTGATAAATTAGAATTGCATTTAATTAAAACTTTAATTATTAGTATGAATCCTTTGTCAAAGTGTACGAAAAAGGACCACTTTAGCTACACATAACTAATAGCCCTAACAACAAAAGTGGCTGCCAATATCTTCAGATCTGCGGTTAGTTGAACAAGAAAAGAGCTGCAAAAAACCAGATCTATGCATGGAAAGACATTAAGCAGTAAAAACAAGGGTTTTCTCCATATACCAATAGACAAAACAAGAACAATTTTTGAAAGAATTTTTGTATTAATTGGGCACCTGGGAGGAAAACAAGAAGGCGTATCCAATTCTCCTCAGTGGGATGGGTTCTTGGAAGTCCTCAGCACTTCAGATCTAAGATTTCTCTCTCTTGTTGGTGTAGAAGACCCACACAAAGAATGGAACTCAAAGGGAGCTCACACAACAAATGGCAGAAAATGGTGACCAAGTGTATAGATCCAGAGTGATCTAATAGGCAACAAAAGGTGAAGAATGGTAGGAAAAACCCTCCTATTTATAACAAAATATTGGGTCATTCTAGATCTTGGTGCATGGGTTAACCAGATCTAGATCCACTTTTGTGGAATATTTTATTATATTTGTTGGAGGGAAAAGGTATTTGACTTGGGTCAAATCCCTTGATTTGTCAAAAATAAATAAATAAATGATTTATTTATCTTTTTAAGTAAGCGGTTAGAAGATAATCAAATAAATAATGATTTGTTTAATTATTTAAGGAAGTGGTTGAAAGATAATTAAATAAATAATGATTTATTTAATTATTTGTGGGTGATTTGGTCATATTTAACAAGGAATATTATCTAAATAAGATTTAAATAATTATTCCTAGAAATTAATAAGACAAATAAAGGTTTATCTAATTAATTTCTTTGATTTTGGGTTAAACATGACTGGGAATAATAATTAAATTATGGTTTAATTAATTATTCCATGAGGAAAATAAAACAAATATAGGTTTGTTTAATATTTCCTTTTGGGGTTTCCTATTTTAACATAGTGAAAGCAGTTTTACTTAGGGTAAAACTGGTCTTACATGGTGTACTTGGGTCCATCTAATGATAAAAGGTTAGATGACCAAAAAATGGTGTAACAGATTGCCCCCCAGCGTGCGAGTGTCAGGAGAAAATCGTATGACCGAAGTACGTTGTAAGAACACGATCACTAGACAACAAAAGGGATGTCAGAGAGAGAAATGTGAGGTAGATAGTGTGCTGAAGAACTAGACCTTGAGGAGACGAGACTCGCAGGTGCAACAAGTCTCTTTTTTATGAGAGGGTACCTGTGCTGAAGGCGGCGGGGGAGGCATACCTATGCCCGCCGAGACAAAGTACAAAAGAATAGTGTGTCCAGGAAACAAGGGACCGAACCATAAAATACAGCTGGCATAATCATGAGCCAGATAAAAATACAATGAGGAATCCCACATACATGTTGTGCCTGGGATAACAGCCAGGACTTGTACAATAATATCTGAGTACATGAGATAAAAATACAACCCAAATGCCCCCTGTAAATGGGGAAGGGCTCACAAAATCTGACTGATACATGCAAGTCGAAGAGGCGTTGCAAGTGGCTACGGCCAACATCATCAAACATCTGGAGCTGCATCGAAGGCTGCAAGGAGGAGGTCATCCGGGCATGTGGGGGGCTACCTGCAGGGCCACCCCCTCATGAGGGTTGAGACATCTCACACACACCCGGGAATCATGGAAGTTCTGCTGAGTCTGGTCCTCAAAGTATACGAATCTCGGTCATGCTGAAAGGAGCTGGAGAAACAATCAAGTCAAAGGGAAATGAGAGATCCCTTTGCCTGATCCGAGGAACCGAACAAGAGTGGAAGCTAGAACCAAGGTACACTGCCCTCTAGACCTGGCTTCTAGAATGAATGAGCTGATGTCGACAGAAGGAGGTCCGCCATAGGTGAGGTAATGAGATATCCTCAACTAAGGCACGAGGGAAAATAGTAGAGTGACGGACAGATTGACACTAATGATGATAAGGGAAATGGAAAGGACTGAGTAGCGAATGGACGACTTCCCTTGTTAGAGCATAAAGGGCATGAATGAAATGGCAGCGACTGACACAATATCATAAGGGATAGGGGACAGTGGGACTGAAGGTCATAATGTGCGACACAAGAGAGAGACCAAGCAATGAAGGATGGAGGGCTATAACGGGGTACAAAGGGACTCGGGATAGACTCCATGAATGCGATGATGACTCAACTTGGATGCTCTAAACAAGGGCGACTCGATGGTGCTGCCACACAGTAAAGGCCCATTGGGGGGCCATAAAAACATGAGTACAAGATGTGAACTCATGACGAAAATTGACACGAACAAAGACAAGTAATGAGGCGAAGTGGTGCCCCGAGTACAAGTGTCGTAAGTGAGGAAATTCGATTTGAATGAGAGGGGAAGTGACCCTTCTTGGACAAAATGTGTCCTGGTGAAGTGTTAAACACAAAAAATGAAAAAATATGCTGGCTATATAAAAGAAAATAAAACATGCATTTCAGAAGGGAAATGCTAAGGGTAATATTTCTTAAGATAGAGTGCATTGCGAGGATTAGGAAGGGGGTGGCCTTCGAAATCCTCTAAGAGGTATACCCCATATCCCGATCTTGTGATGTAGGGACTATTATAATAATTAATTTCCACGACCAAGGACATGTGGGCCTGCTCATAGGCAGAACAAGGTTGAGTTCGTGAAAAATGAAGAGAGTTTTGGTTTTTTTAGGTTATCTTAGTGACTTGGTACGTTTCTTAGCCGCTTCCATGGTTTGCAAGGCAACACAGCGGTCTTCGGAAGCGCGCTCGAGCATGATAAGTCATTGTTCTAGAGGTTGGGTGTCAGGGAGAAGTTCGACGGCCAGATGCAGGGAAGGGATTTCACACTCGATTGGTAAGACTGCCTCCTCTCCAAAAACGAGGTGGAAAGGAGTGAACTTGGTGGCGGTTTTAACAGAAGTCTGATAAGCCCATAAAGCAGGGAAGAGCATGAGGTGCCAGTTGGTTTTGTGCTTATTCACCGTCCATTGAAGCATATTCTTGAGAATTTTTTTGACTTCTTCAACTTGGCCATTACCTTGGGGGTAATAGGAGGAGGAATATTGGTGCTCAAAACCCAACAGTGAGGATAGCTCGCGCCATATCTCATCTTCAAAATGTCTGCCATGGTCAGAGACCAGTTGTTTCGGAACTCCGAATCGAGCGATAACGTGGTTAAAGAAAAAGAGGGTCGCGATAGCTGCCGTGTTGTTAAATGTAGGCATGGCCTCGACCCATTTTGTGAAATAGTCGACCGCCACGATGATATATTTGTGGTTACCAGAGGATGGCGGGCGACACTCCATAAAGTCGATGGCCCATTTACAAAAGAGACCAGTGGAGATGACCGGATGGAGGGGAGCTGGGGGAGCTCGCGCCCTAGGGGCGAAATGTTGGCAATTGGGACAGTGTTTGACTGCCTCAATGCAATCACTGAAAAAGGAAGGCCAAAAATACCCAGCGCACATGACTTTCTGGGTAGTAGCAAGACCAGAGAGGTGGCCACCGCAAGCGCCGCTATGGCAAGCATTAAGGACCTATTCAGCTTCAGCGTGTGTGAGACAACGACGAAGGACAGTATCAACCCCGCGACGATAGAGGTCGTCGCTGATAAGGAGGTATCGGGGAGCTTGGTGTCAGATACGTCGGCGAGCCTCACGATCAAGGTGAAGGGCAAACTTTTGGGTTCGCAAGTAAGTAAGAATATCGCCATACCACGGGTCGTCAGAAGTAATGGAAAATAAGTGTTCATCAGGAAAGTCATCATTAACTGGCGGGTCGTGCGATCCGGTAGGTAATTCAGAAATGAGCTCAGCGAGGGCTAAGCCTTTCTTACTCTTTGGTGTGACAAATTCGAGGTCGAATTCCTGAAGAATGACGACCCAACAGGCGTACTTCCCAGTGAGGATACGACGGCTCAATAGGAAATCCAAGGGGTTGGAATTAGTCACAACCTTGGTGGAGCGCATGAGGATATAATGACGAAGTTTTTGGACTGAGAACACTACAACCAGCGCTAATTTTTCTTCAGGTGAGTAGGAAACAGGGGGCCCTATAAGGTTCTTACTGACGTAGTAGATCACATGCTCGATACCATTGTCATCTTCCTGGATAAGGACTCCAGCGACCGAATAGGTGGAAGCAGAGATATACAGGATGAAGTCCCGATCAAAGTCGGGAGGGAAGATCAAGGGAGTGGATGTGAGAGCCTGCTTGAGGGCATCGAAAGACTCATGAGCATAGAAATCCCAAACGAATGGGATAGTAGATCGGAGGAGCCTAAGGAACCCATGTGCAGTGGTGGCGTAGTCAGGGACGAACCGACGAAGAAAATTAGCTTTGCCTTGGAGACTTTGGAGCTGGCAAAGGGTACGCGAAATGGGAAGTTCAAGAATGGCTTGAACTTTCAAAGGGTCAAGAGTGATACCATCCTTAGACACGATGAAGCCTAAGAGACGGCCGGCAGGAACGCAAAAGACGCATTTCAATGGGTTAAGACGGATATTATACTTGCGACATCGGAGAAAAATGGTACGCAGATCGTGGAGGTGCTGTGCCCGATGCTTAGAACGTGCAGTGAGGTCGTCTAAATAAGCAAGGATAATATGGGCTAAGTCATGGAAACAATAAGACATGGCCCGTTGAAAAGTGGCGCCGACGTTTTTGAGGCCGAAAGGCATGACCCGATAAGCAAAAGTTCCCCACGGACTAATGAACGTGGTTTTGAGTTGGTCGGCAGGACGGATAGCAATTTGGTTATATCCAGAGAAACCATCCATAAAGGATAGAACCTCATGCCCCGCACACTTGTCAATGATTTGGTCAATGAACGGTGTGGGGAAGTTGTCTTTGGGAAAAGCTTGGTTTAAGTCGCGAAAGTCTGTGCAGACACGGATGGTGCCTTTTTTCTTGAGAACGAGAACTGGGTTGGATACCCAAGTGGTATATTCAATGGGGTAAATGAAACCAGCCTACTTGAGCTTATCGATTTCGGCTTTGATAGCATCGCGTCTGGAAGGATTAATGGGTCTCAACTTTTGACGGACTAGGTTGGCATCGGGCCAAGTGTCGATATGATGTTCGACGATGGTGGGATCGAGTCCGGGCATTTTGGAGTAGGACCAAGCGAAAATATCGTGGAATTATTTGAAAATATTAGTGTAAGCTTCAATTTTTTCCGGGGTGCATTGGGCGCCCAAGGTGATATATTCTTCGATTCCCGGTTTGACCGAAATGTCAATTTTAATGGTAGGAGAGATATTGGCCATGTTTCCTTCTTCAAAAGCATCAGGTGCAGGGATGGGGTTTTTGAACCAATCGACTGCATTGGGGATGAAGTCTTTGGTTTCCACAACAAATTGGTCATGGGACTGCTGTGGGAGGAAGTATGCGCGATGGTGCATATCGTCCCATGGAAAGTCCGGGTTGGTCATGGCTTCCATAATGTCTTCATCGGACTGGAAGATGGGAAGACTGGAGGAAGAAAGGTCACCCAAGGAGGTAGTGATGTGTGATGGGTCATCAGGAGGAGAAGGGCTCAGATGTGCAATAGCAACAGATCCAAGGTTGGCTGAGGAGCCGAGAGTATCTGCAGGTTAAAGGGTAGGTGAATTATCTCGCAAGGATGATGACAGGTACAAAATGGTGGTTGACGACTCTGTTGGCTCGATAGCGGGAGGAGGAATGTGAATGGGAGTAGGAAGATCCTTGGTCCTATCGAAGTGGCCTTGAATTGGTGGTACATGTCCAAGGAGGAACGATACTCGTCAAGGCGGGGACAGAGGTGTGTGTAATGGCCGTGGAAATCGCACAAAGCACAAGGGTGGTTTGTGCGCAAGGTTTTGAGTTTCAGGATAGAGTCCGGGATAGTGATGTAGACTTCGGGGATGTCAGAGTTGGGAAACTTCTCATTGACCAGAATCTTGAGGTGCGGAAATTCAGGACACATATGGGTGGCGTGACCGACGATATCGCACAAAGCGCATTGTATAGCGGGCTTTGGCAGTCGCGGAGGGGTAGGGGTTGTCGGGGCAGCCTGGTCCTGATGGGTTGCCCCCTTACGAGCTTTTCCTTTCTTTCCGGGGGGTGGCACCACAGGGGTAGGGTCCTGTGGAGGTGCTGGGGGTCCGGAGGAAGTGAGGGGGACCGGTTGAACCGGTGTCAAAGCAAGGTAAGGTTTGGGGTGACTGGGAGGGGTAGCAGCTGGAGGGTCAATGTACTAGACGGGTATACCGAGGGTCAGGTTAGGGAGAGAGAGGGTGGCCATGACGGGGAAAAAAAATACTCCAGGAGGGGGAGCCAGGAAAGGTATCTGCCCAGCAGGGTAATGACCAGGAGGGACGGCTCCGAGATGGTTAAGGCCTGGGGGAACCGAGCCAGGAGGATAAAGGGGGTAAGGGATACTAGCTGTAGGGGGAGGGCCAGAAGGAGGAGGTCCGGCTGGCTAAGATGAATGGCTAGGAGCGTGGTGCGGAGGGCGAGGGGGAGGTTGCTGACTAGCCGAGGCAGGTCGTGTAAGGGCAGCCTGAGACGATTGCATCATGAAAACATTCGATAAGCTGGGATTAGCGATAGGAGGAGGGGGAAGGTTAGGGAAAGTTCCAAGCAGGGAGGAATCTTTGTAAACACCGGGGGAGACACTGGTCAAGGAATCGACGGTTTTCTTGTTGGCTACAGAAGAGATGGTCGTCTAAGGTGAGGTCTGAGATTGTTGCTCATGATATGTCAACTGGTCAATGGTGACTATCTTTCCATTATGGGGAAAAGACATCTTGCGGAAAACCGCGGATGGGACGACAGACATAGCATAGGTGTAGCTTCGCCCCAATAGAATGTTGTAGTCTAGCGGGGCGTCGATGACTTCGACGTCAACGCAAACAGTCTTACCGGCGAGGGTGATAGGACAATTACGAAACAGACCAATGGGCTGGGAGGCATGGCCGTCCCACGCTCGAAGGGTGATCGTGGACGGGGCCAACTCAGGGGATCCGAGTTGCTTCCAAACCAAAGCGGACATCACGCAGGTGGATTCCCCCTCATCAATTATGCACCGGGAAACGTTGGCGTTCCGGATTTTGACTGGGATTTGGAAGGCGACGGAAGGAGGGAGAGGAGGATGGTCCGATTGAGTGGCGTCGAAAACAATCATTTGGTCGTCAGCAGGATCTACAGCGCCCATGGCAAATAGTAGAGCCTTCTTTTGGGAAGGGCATGACTGGAGGAGTTCCAGTGTGGAAATGGCAGCAGGAGATTGCGCCAAATCATCTACTATACTATACGAATGAGAAAATCGACCGGAAGCAGCGTTTCGACGTAGGGGTCCCTTAGGAATCTTGGTATGGACCTCAACCTTGGGTTGAGGGATATGTAAGGGGCCACTGGATGTCGAAAGAGGCTCTGTAGAACCTGAAGAAGGAGGCTCGGGGGCAGACTGAGCAGGAGGCTTGGGGTACTGGCGAGACCGAGTTTGAAGGTGAAGATCGACGGGCGGGTTAGGATCGGAGTGCATCATAAGGATCTGGTAATCGGAGGAACCAGAAAGGGAAGGGGGAGTGGCGACCTGGCTGTCAGGCGGTTGGGTAGCCACGAATCCTTGCTGAGGGAAAGGATCAGTAAACACAGCTGGTTGGGTAGTGGCCACATTAGGAGGAGCATGAGGGGAGGCATGTTGTCCGCGCAATGTGGCTTGAGACTCCCACATCTGCCGCATCTGTGGTAAGAGGGGGCAATCGTGGGTGTAATGACCATAAACACCGCAACACGAACAAGGCTTATTTGTGCGAAGCGGCCTGTCCGGCTTGGGCTGAGTGCCCTGTTGCTGGTTGGCAGTGTTAGGGTCCACACCAGGATTGGGTCCACGGGTACCAAGGGCAAATGGGTTTTGATTGCCTCTCCGCCTTCTTTGGGAAGAAGGGGGATTGGTCGCGCCCTGCTGTGAAAATACTTGCCCTGGAGGGGGTTGTAAGTGTTGTTGCGGGTTTGAAGGAGGCAAAGGAGATGGAAGCGCATATGCTGGAGGAGCTGGCGCACCAGGCTGCGGATAAAGGTAATGGTTAGGTTGGGCAACATTGAGGTAAGCAGGAGGTTGGGCAAAGGGAGGAGGCATGCCATATCCTGGATACATGCTACCGGGAGGGGGAAGAGTGCTAGAGGTGCTGGCCCCTCCCTGAGGGAGACCATATCCCATAGGAGGTTGAGCGTACGGATGGGAAAGGGCTCCAACGATACCGTCGGCGGAATGAGATGCCCCCGGGGCGTTAGCGCCGCCGGGCCTGGGGAGGTTAGGAAGAACAGTATAAACATAACCAGATTGAGCGTAGATCAGGTCATATTTCAAGGCTATTTGGAGGGCGGCTTCTTCAGTTTGAGGAAAATGGGAGGCGACGTCTTTGCCGATGGGAGTTGGAAGGGTGCGAAGGAACCAGTCCATCTAAACCCAATCTTCGAAGGGAGGGGCTCGACACAAGCTCCGTCTTCTTCGCCATTCCTAAACATGGGCAGAAAGGCAGGTTGAAGAGGATTGCTTGAAGGAAGTCAAGAGCTTCGTGCCAGTGTCGTATCGGAGAGGGAGCTGGAAATAAGACAAAAAGGCTTGGGCAAGGGTCGCAAAGGTGGTATGGGAAGAGGTGGCTTGTTCAACATACCATTTAGAAGCTTCGCCGGTAAGCGTGCATTGGAACAAACGAAGACGGATGGAGTCATCGGTAATGGAATTGGAGGAACACAACATGTGGAAAGATCGAACATGATTGGTTGGATCTTCTCCAGCTTGGCCTTCGAACTTAGGGATGTCGGAAGGGAGCTTGGTTGGCATGGCAGGCCAACCAACATCGTGGCGGATAGGGTCATTGATCAACTGATTGAAATCGGGGAGGCTGAGGCCTACAATGTACAGCAGCAAGGGGGTGGCCGGGGTAGTTACTGTGGCGGTTCCGCTAGTAGTCAGGCCGGCATTAGGGCCGGGAGAACCGCTAGCGTTAGGCCCTGGACCAGACATAGTGAAGGTGGCAGGGGGAGAACCAGGAGGAGAAGGAGAACCCGATGAATCAGGAGAGGAGTCGGAGTGCGGACTCGAAGGAGGACTGGCTCGACGACGGCGGGGCGGAGCAGGTCAATCAACCGGAAACTGAGGGTGAAGGCCAAGAAGTCTCCGGGAAAGGCGCCTAGGGGGCGCAATGATGACAGGAAGAAGGAAACCGACAGGGGCAGAAAGGGACAGAATCAAGAGAAGTCAAGGGCAGACAAGGTGTAGTGACGATTGATTTTAGAGTCTTTGCCAGGCGGTGTTAACCAGGCACTTCTTCGCTTAGGGTCAGTGTGTGGCGAGCGTTAATTTTAATTTTTAAACCCTTTCCATTTTGAGAGCAAGAAAAAAGTGTGCTATGTAGCTAAAAATAAACCTACAAAGAACAGTATATAATGCTAAAATAACAGAAAAATAACAGCTACTTGTGCATCTATCTAACCCAAGAAGGCGGGTCTCTCAAAACTAATCTGAAAAGAAAGGGAAAAATTTAGGCAAAACACACGGAAAAGAGGCCAATAGATATAAGGTCAAAAGGGACAGGGATCTAAAGGATAAAGCTGCTGAAAAGAGGTGCATATCACAGCCAAAAGACAGAGGCAAGGTGGCTGGAAAAAGGAAGGAAATCAACAAAAAGCGGAGGGGGCAAGGTGGTGGCCCTAAAAGTAGGTCCAAGCAAATATTCAGGAGGTGATTTGAGAGGTAGAAGTGCTAATTTCAATGGATCTGAAAGGGAGGTAACAGATCTGGAAAAAAGGAGGCTGAAGCTCTGAAAAACAGATGGCTGAAACAACTAAAACTCTTCCATAAAAGTGGAGGGTACTAAAGCCCTAGGGGGCTAGGTTCCCACTTAGATGAGTAAAAATAAGGTCGGAGACAGTGGCGAGGGAGTGAGACGGAGGCACGGAAAGACACGACGGAAGCTGCGGCGGAGACCCGGAAAGGTGCCGGAAAAATCAAAAAAAATGGCGAATCGCGGTTACGACTGTTTTCGGTGCGGAGTCGCGAAAAAGGGCGGAAAAAGTACGACACAGACCTCCAGTCGCAGTTAAGAACTTAGTGAGCCCCCCGTTCCAGTTGTCTCGGCGGTAGATTTTCAGAAAAGTTGTCGTCTCAGTTGCGGCTGGTGTCGCTTACCTGCGCAATAGGGCCAGAAACACATGGAAGTTAGAAATTTTAATGTTTTATGGTTTTATGTGAGAAAAAAAACATAAAAATAGGGAAAATAAACAGCTAAAAAGAAACCCTAGGGTCTGAAGTAGCTAGATATACAGGAATATGAAAAACGACAGCAGTCATAATTTAAAACCCGTGTGGAGTCTCCATTTGTTAGTATGAATCCTTTGTTGAAGTGTACGAAAAAGGACCACTTTAGCTACACATAACTAATAACCCTAACAACAAATGTGGCTGCCAATATCTTCAGATCTGCAGTTAGTTGATCAAGAAAAGAGCTGCAAAAAACCAGATCTATGCATAGAAAGACATTAAGCAGTAAAAAGAAGGGTTTGCTCCATATACCAATAGACAAGGCAAGAACAATTTTTGAAAGAATTTTTGTATTAAGGGCACCTGGGAGGAAAACAAGAAGGCGTATCCAATTCTCCTCAGTGGGATGGGTTCTTGGAAGTCCTCAGCACTTCAGATCTAGAATCTCTCTCTCTTGTTGGTGTAGGAGCCACACAAAGAATGGAACTCAAAGGGAGCTCACACAGCAAATAGCGGAAAATGGTGACCAAGTGTATAGATCCAAAGTGATCTAATAGGCAACAAAAGGTGAGGAATGGTAGGAAAAACCCTTCTATTTATAACAAAATATTGGGTCATTCTAGATCTTGGTGCATGGGTTAACCAGATCTAGATCCACTTTTTATGGAATATTTTATTATATTTGTTGGAGGAAAAAGGTGTTGACTTGGGGGTCAAATCCCTTAATTTGTCAAAAATAAATAAATAAATGATTTATTTATCTTTTTAAGAAGCGGTTAGAAGATATAATCAAATAAATAATGATTTATTTAATTATTTAAGGAAGTGGTTGAAAGATAATTAAATAAATAGTGATTTATTTAATTATTTGTGGGTGATTTGGTCATATTTAACAAGGAATATTATCTAAATAAGGTTTAAATAATTATTCCTAGAAAATAATAAGATAAATAAAGGTTTATCTAATTAATTTATTTGATTTTGGGTTATATAGCCCCGGGAATAATAAGGAAGAATTAAATTATGGTTTAATTAATTATTCCATAAGGAAAATCAAACAAATATAGGTTTGTTTAATATTTCCTTTTGGGGTTTCCTGTTTTAACATAGTGAAAGCAATTTTACTTAGGGTAAAATTGGTCTTACATGGTGTACTTGGGTCCATCTAATGATAATAGGTTAGATGACCAAAAAATGGTGT
>JAXQQM020090092.1:0-37391 GCA_034641835.2 Pinus albicaulis
TAAGGAATTGACAAGAGGAAAATTCGAGTTCCATAGAGGTAGGATTGGGATATCTGATAATCCGTTTCTTGTTGAGAGGGAGTGTTGAAAATTGTAACAAGAAAAATCCTGATTTTATTTTCTCTTGAATTAAGTTAGGATAAAATTGTAATCCCACATCACATTACAACTTTTACGAGTTAACTAAGTTAGTTTCACTTAGTTGGTTCAGTTAATTCGAGTTGAGGGCTTAACTTGAGTCTTGTAGAATGTATCCTACTTTATAGGATACCTAGTTGAGTTTATTTTGAGTTGTAATTAATTAATTTAGTAAAAACTGAGTTAAATTCAGTTAAATTAGTTCCAACTTTTGGAAGAACTAGTAGGAGGTCTAGAAGTGGGGTACCGCTTCAATGTTCATCTAGTTAACTAATAAATCAACCGTAAATAACTCATGCCTGTAAGATCTACAAGCTACCCAATTGAGATTGGAGTTCAAGGGAAGTGTACCACCAGTGGTATAAGCATCTAAATTGTACAAGTGGTGCATGTAGTCAGAGGAAGGCCTATGATGGATTGTGCAATTCAATTGAGGAATTTCCCTAATTAGTAGGGGGGTAATTCTCAAGGAAACAATGCAAGGAAATAGGGACATAGGAAAGTAGAAAATTGGTTAAATATTGGCCAAGGCTTGTCTAGGAAGTAGTGAGATAGGAAAGGAGAGTGAAGAGTTTGCTCAGCTTGAGAAAAGCATTGTAATATTCTCATATTTTTCTGACTTATGCAATATAAAGATAGCATGGGTTTTTAGTTGTGGCTTTCCCCAGGAAATCATTGTATAATGTGTTGATTAAATTATTTCTCTTGTATGCTTCGATATTTCATGATCATTTAAATATTTCCGCAATTGGTAGAGTATATTCAAGTCTATTGTTTTAGAAAATTACAATTAGCACTAGTACAAAATGAGAGATTAGAGACTACGCAACTAAAATATCTAGTCACCACAATTATTTCAAGTGAATTACTACTAAATTTTATCAATTTTGAGTGACTGAACTAAAAATGACTAATTTAGTCTAGGAATAAAATATATGACTAGATATTAAGTGACTCAACTAAAAGTGACTAACTTAAATGACTAATTTAGTCTTGGACTATTATATATGACTAGAAAATAAGTAACAAAATAAAAAATGATTAACGTTTTACTTGTAAGGACACAATATCATATTTTTACTTGTTCATGTTGGATTTGACATATCTAGGGAACATATCTATGGCATAGTAAACACTCTTAAGCTTCACATGAGTACAAGAATGCATGAAACACCTTGATATTTAAGCTCTTTAATAATTATGAAAAGGGTTTACAAATTTGCATCATGGTCAAATTTTGTTCTGGATACATTTATTTCTTACATTTTTTGAACACATTTGACATTTTAACCACACCATTACACAAATCAATGCATGGGAACGTGAAATGACTTGGTTAAGAAGGATAGCAATTCACTATTTTTAAGATTGTCTTGATGGTTTACTTGCTTGCCTTTTTGTAGATGTATGATCACTTTCTAATTTGAAGTGCAACATCCTAACACAGATACTGAGATAGTGATCGAAGCCCAATAGTGCCACTATTGGTGCACTCTACACACAATTTAGGCATGCACACAATTCTTAAATATTTGATGTTGAAATATGAAATTTCTTATTATTTAGGGGTGCTTTAAAACTTACATTGATCTCTAGTCTTAATGGAAACTTTTTCTAAATACATAGTGGTTAATATGCTCACACACTAATGGTATTTCTCATGGTTCATTACTTGTAATTACACACTTTGGAATGTTAAAAATACATTGTTTGGGTCACAATTCTATGGTTACAAACTACCCAAATATAAATGGTGATAAATTCATAATAAATGGATGACATTTGAATGTTACAAATGTGTAAGTAGTCCACATTTAACTTTGTTATCTTCATTGTCCTTAGTAACAATGACAATTTTGAATATTTCCTTTTTTATCATTGCAAATGCATAACTCTTTGTGATCCCAAACATAGTCAATACTTATTGGTGTATGATATTTTAATTGTGGAATGGTCTCTTGATGATGATAACGAAATCTCAATCTCGAATTCTCGTGAGTACGTCGATGAATGAATGATCTAATTCCTTACTTGTATGGACACAATTTATGATTCATTTTCTATTTTTATTGTGCCATTGTATATATGCTTCACTAGCATCTCATGTTATATGGTTAATTGAGCAAGTTTTATCTTTCATTTTTCAAGTATAATTTAGTTGCATGAATAAGCATAGTTTTCTAATTAAAATCATTTAAAATTTGTTAATAATTCATTGTTTGTTTGACTATTCGCACACTTATCCCGACTTTTTACTTTGAGCGTGAGGAGTGTCAAATTAGTAGCCTTCATTAAGGAACTTCCCTTCATTACTCAATGACCTAGCTTAGCTCGATCTTTAACGATTCCCTCCTCCACAAAGATATCCTTCTTGTAGTCTAAAGAGTGATAGAAGGCCACCAAGGTGACATTGGGTGGCTTTCTTGAGAGTTTCCTTTTAGGCATTCTCGGTGGGGTCAAGACTTTTTTTCCAATAAGAGTGTTTGAGTGGAGACACAAAATGCTTACAATAAAATTAGTTTCCCTTATTTCCATCACCTAATATACCTCCAATAAAATCATGTCCTTTTAATAACATCTAATTTTGATAAATTATTAATTCAATAAAATTAAAAAAATAATATTATTAATATTATTGTTATTTTTTGTATATGGTAGAATTGACAAATATAGCGAGCTTGTACTTATGTGACAGGGGATAGATTCTTTCACTACAATAATCAACTCCAAGTGTACCCATATTGACTCACACATGGCACACTGAGCTAGTACTTACGTGATAAGGGATCAATTTTATCCATTACCACAATCACCTCCAAGTGTACCCACATTGCCTCACTCGTGGCACAATGAGCTAATTAAAGTTTAAACCAATAACATTATAATAAATTCCTTAACAACCCATTATGTAATAAACAACCAATTCTATCATCAACTGATATACACCATGGAACAATTTAAAACTAAATTTTAATATTAAAAAATATATCCATTTTATTTTCTTTGAAAATAAAATTTTAATATATAATTTGAGGAAACTCTTTAAAATAAAGTTTAATGTGAAAATTGTTAAGAAAAATAAAGTTTATAAAGTTTGGTGTATGAAATATTATGAAAATAATTTAATATAATTGACCCATCCTAAGTCATCTCAAATAAAACTCTTTTTCAAGAGAGAGGAGTATAAATAAATATTGTCATAGCAGGTTGGATTCTATGGGTAAAAATCCACATTTTGATTATCGAAAGCAATGAACAGGAGGCTCATATGAAACAAACTAAGGCTTCATGTTGATTTGATTGCAGCACATGCAAGTGATATCAATCACTATCTTTTATTTACATAATTCTGCCAGCCATCTTCCCACGCATGCTTGAATCCTCTTTTTCTACACTTCAAATTGTTCGGATTCAAAGGAAATTTTCACTCCCTTTTTTGCAATTCAAATTTCTTGTTTCGTTTTTGAGTTCTTCCTCTACTTTTATTTTCTCATTGAAATTTCAGCTCTCATTGAGAAGGTTTTACTACCATGGTATAACTTTGTGGATAGGAATTGGATCCATCATGAGGGGAAAAATGATTAAATTGTAGATGCGGTAAATTTAGGGTTTTGGTAGTAAATCCTATGGGTTATAGATTGTATATCCTTGCTTGATAATTAGCATTGTTTTACAACTTGGAACTGTATCCAGATCTCTGTGGTGGGGCTATATTTTCGGTGGATCTGAATGTTTGGTTCCCCCGAAAGCATGACATCTCAACTACCTGAGCGATTTCATATTCTATCAGTTCTCCCTCTCCAATCACCAGAGCAGCATCTTGATATTGCATTGTTGACAATGCCCCTTTCTACTCCATTCATTTTTTCCATCGCAATTTTCAGTATTACTTTAAAATTTCGAAGTCACCTACATGTGTTTTATTGAAATTGGTAGTTGTTACTTGTGAGGTGCATTAAAATTTTCATATTTTTGGCAGCGTCTCCATTTTGAAAACTACGTCACATTTCGATACTCTCTTTATTTGCATCCAATGGACATAATGATAAAGCTTTGAAAACCAGGTACCTTCTCATCTTCATTAGGCATGGTGCACCCATTTTTAATAAGCTTAATAATACCTATACATAGGGCTTTCCAAAAATAATGTCCTTGTGACTGCAAGTAGCACTTATAATGTTTTCGTTTTTGGCAAGGTTTTCATTTTCGGCTTCCCGTCATTGGCCTCAGCGAAAGAAAAATAACAAGATTCCCTAAATTATTTCTATAATTTTAGCTTCTCCAAATGGAAGACCAGGGAATACGGGAAATGTCTCAAAATTAAACTATTATTAGACTATTTCTCAACATTTAACATTTGAAGCGGGACATTGAAGCAGATCTCGCAGAATTATAAAATTTAGTTATTTTGATTGAAATTAAATGAACTTTTATAATTTAAAATAAAATCTCACCCTTTTCTTTAATATACCATTCAATTTTAAATTAACGTTTATTAAATAAATAATAATCACCTTTACAATATCTATATATTATTTAACCTTAAATGAAGAATAACCATTATTCAATTTTACTTAAATATTAATTTTTCTCACCATCTCCAAGGAAATAACGGTGATCCGCTAGTTATTGACCAAAAATAGATGATCACAAAAGAAATATTTGTATATTTATATTTTTGTGAGGGAGAGATATTAGAAATTTTTAAATCTATTACGGCCAAAAGAGCCAAAGATGCTAGCTTTGGGGTTTGAACCCACGTGCACTTATGTGCAGAATATTAGAATATTAAGAGGATCCTTCTGGATTATGGGCGACATGAGAGGCAAAGTTATCACTTATGGCATTTTATTTGACGATTATTAAGAGATTGAAGCAGATCTTTCATTTAAAAACTCTGCAGGACATTGAAGCATATCTCACAGCATGTATGAATTTGAGATTAAATATAGTGAGTATTTAGTTATTTATTTATTTATTTATTCTAGTTTTTATTTAGTTCAAATTTTATGTGCTATCGTTTATCAAGCCATGGAGTGGATCTTTCAATGTGTTCGGGTGTTGAGCAGTAAGTAATGCGTATTTTGCATAGAAGATATTTCTGATGAATACATAATTAGAATATTAAGAAGATCCTTATGCATTATGGGCGGCATGAGAGGCAGAGTTATCACTTATGGCGATTTATTTGTCGATTATTAGGACATTGAAGAAGATTTCACAGCAGGTATGAATTTGAGATTCAATATAATGAACATTTAGTTTTTTTATTTATTCTAGTTTTTATTTAGTTCAAAATTTCGTGCTATCGTTTATAAAGCCATGGAGTAAACCTTGCTATGTCCATGAGTCCCGAGCAGTAAGGAATGCGTATTTTGCATAGAAGATCTTTATGATGACAAAGATACCCGAAGCTCTAAGAAACATTTAGCCAAGATGACTCCACTGGTTGCAGTATATGGAAGCTTTACGCGAATGGAATTTTTGTATTTCTGCTTTCTCTATAAATTTTAGTGATGGAAACGCAGGTCTAACCTTAGAACTAATCTAGATCTCAAATTTAAGTTTATTTTGATCTTCGATCTTAAACTCAGAGTGCTTTTGCTGTGCTAACTTCTTCCTTTAGCTGCAGCTTTTTGTTAAAGGTAAAAAAATTTATGTTTGCGAATTGAGCTAAGAAGCATATGATATTTTATTTTCTTACATACATTTTGTTAATATTTGAGGTTCAAGTTCCTCGTGTAGAAACTTTGTTGAAATTACATACTCGGACCAAGAGGGTGAAAAGTCCGCCTAATTCCATGAAAATAATGTAGATATTGAGTTGTTTGCAAAGTGTTTAGGACATAGTAGCGAAGATATTTACAATCATACTAACTTTTCGTAGTAGTTGTAGTTATCTACTATTCATCCAATATGGCTTTCCCACCAAGTGTATAATGTAGCTTGGCTTGGGGCAAATAATGAATGAAATGAAGGGTCAAAAGCTTCTTCTCATGAAAGGCATTTAGGAATTTAAAAGAAAATAATATTTCACACATTTTTTCATTTGGTCTGATTTTGCAAAGGATTTTTTTAGGTTTAAGGACTCTTTTTGGCATAACATTCAAAGGACATTTATTAGAGGTATGTGATACATTTTTTGGATGTTTTTTGGGCTTCATTTTTTTTGAAAGTATTTTGTTTTTAGAGGTTTTGGGCTTAATTTTCATTGTTTTTTTTAAAGGTATTTTATTTTTAGAAGTTTTGGGCTTAATTTTCTTTGTTTTTTTTAAAGGTATTTTGTTTTTAGAAGTTTTGGGCTTAATTTTCATTGTTTTTAGAGGTTTTGGGCTTAATTTTCAAAGGACATTTTTTTAGATGTTTTGTTTTAAGAGGTTTTTGGGCTTAATTTCCAAAAGACATTTTTTGGACTTAGTTTCAAAAGGACTCTTTTTAGGCTTAATATTCAAAGGACATTTTTTGGAGGTATTTTTTAAAGTGATATTTTTTAGAGGCTTTTTGGAGGCATTTTTTAAAGTGCCATTTTTTAAGAAGTTGGGCTTAATTTTCAATGGACATTTTTTGGAGGTATTTTTTAAAGTGACATTTTTTTAGAGTAAGTGTTTTGGGTTGAAGTAAATCTTTTATAATGATTTTTTAAAATGTGTTTTTGTCCAACTTTTTAAATGAATTTTTTTTGCAGACTTGGAAGGAAATATTTTGAGCTTCGTTTCATTTTTATAAGACATTTTTTTCTCGGATTTTTTAAAGTAAGTGTTTTGGATTGAGGTATGTATATTTTGCAAAATTATTAAAATGATTTTTTTTTTTTTTAAATTTTTTTAATAAAATCTTTTGTGATGTTTTTTTAATTGAGTTTTTGTCTAAATTTTTGAAGGAAATTTTTTGAACTTCATACTCTATTATCATGGGAAATTGAAGGAATTGCACAAGAAAAGATGATCGAACAAGAAACCCCGAGGAATGTAGAGAACATGGGAGAGAATATCGCAAAATAAAGAGAGAATCACTCTCAAATTTTGGAAGGGAAAATCAACCTCAACTAGAAGTTGAAGAAAGTATGTAAATGTAAATATTATGAATTCGATATTTAAAATTTTCCTAGTGTAAAATGTGAATCTTAATTTTTATTTGATGAACTAATTTGAAAAATATTTTGCAATGTAACAAAGAGAGATATTCCTCAAAAAATTGATGATGAGATACAAAATTTTGAAAGAGAAATTGAAAGAGATATTGAACCAATGATTGAAGATGGTGAGAATGTTGAAAGAAATTCAAGTGAAGAAATTGAATCACGAGGTGTATATATATATATATATATATATATATATATATATATATGTTGAACACAAGCACGTATTATTGAAATTATATATATTTATTAATTTAGTTATTTATTGAATATGTAAACTTATTATGTACTATTAATTCGAATATGTACAGATGAAATCAATGTCGATGATGAGATGTTAGAAAATGTTGACACTCACACATATGGAGATAAAAGCGCTGACCATGTTATACGATATCGTGTTAATCACATTTTTGATACGTACTTCATAAAGGAAAATGTGGCAGTTCAACCCCAATTGTTGAAAGGTCTCTTATCATTAAGGAAATTAAAAGAAGCTACGACTTTATTGGGTATTCGAAAATCAACAAAAGATAAAAAATGAAGGAAAATGTGATACATAATATAAATAGTGCTATAAATTCAATTGAAAGATCTATATAAAAAAATGTTTCAGTTGCACGTAGAGAAATACATATGGCAGTAGTTTCATCAAGTACTAAAGAGAATCCCTTGGTAAAATCTATGGCACGAGCATTAGGAACCTCATGAAAAACTTTGCACAAACATCAGAAATTTCGGTTGGAAATATATTTAAATGATGAACTCGCTTGTTGGAGAGCTATTTGTAGGCAACCATACAAAGATAGACTTGGAGAAAATGTTAAAAAAACAATATATGAATATTGGAACAAAAATTCACGTGTTTTTCCAAATGCAAGGGATGTGATGCAAAGAAGAATAGCACGAAATCAGTATGAGACACATCCAAAATATTTCTTGGACACCACTCAGATAGAGTTTTTCAACAAGTTAAAAGAAGAGGATCATGAAATTGATGTCTCAATCATTTCTTTTGTGCAAAAAAAACCATGGTATGTAAAACCTATCACCATACGCAACACTTGTTTTTGTCATTATCATGTGGAATTTCAGTTATATTATGACACATTCCTTAATTTTGGTAGAAATGTTTTGAAAGATTAACCTCCTCCTTCCACTATTTGTGATTTCATATCTCAAATTCTATGTGGAGAGAAAGTGATGAATTATTTCATGAAAATAAATGTGTTGGTGGTAAAAAATGCGATGATTGTGGAAATATGACTAAATTTCAAAAAATATATCATACTGATATAAATGATCAATCATTGTCCAACATGAAAGTGAAATGGAAGAGATATGAATATATCCATACATCGATTCAAGGTTCAAAGAGTGCTAAAAGAATTGAATTACAAGAAGAAGAATTTTTTGTGATAGATATTTTGAGAAATTTTGAGGCAGAAATTTATAAATACACCAAGCATTCCCATAGAGCTCGATGCCAAAACTTGCAATTCAAAAAAACCAGTGAAGTTTTTCCACCAGGGACCATTTTGTAAATAATTGACTTTGCAGAAAACTACACATTTGCTCCACAAAAAGAAATTTAGAGTGAATACTATCATTCGGACCAAGTCTCCATGCTTGTCCATATTCCATATGGACATGTTGGATAAAATGTTGATCATATAGAAATAACCAATGAAAATTGACATGTTCTTAAAGAATATCACTTTTATATCAGTGAAGATCATACACATGATACATTTTTTGTACAACACTGTTTTGGAAAGATTTGTGACTCCTTGAAAAGTCATGGAATAAAATTTAATGAACATTGGATATGGTCAGATGGTGCGTAGGTCAATTCAAATCTTCACGATATTTCTTTTGGTTGTGTTGTCTTCATATGAAAATATGCATTAAACATTGTTGGAATTTATTTGAGACTGGTTATGGAAAAGGAGAACATGATAGTGCAAGGGCATGCATAAAATGAGCACTTCAAAGATATCAAATGGACCCCTCTACAAACCAACTTGTGGATGCTAAAGGAGTTTTTCAATGGTGCATCATTGCACTAAGCCATGAGACTAACCGATCGAGGAAAGTGCAAAGGTACATTCAATTTAGTTTTTATTGGATGTCCACTTTTAAACAGTGTACATTTATCATAGTGATTATATTTGATGGTATTTTGATATCATATTTACATTCTTATTTGAATTTTCCATATGGTTTTTTTGGCATATTGGGGTCAAAGATGTAGATAGATTGATTGGAAATGACGTTGAAATAATAAAAGAGACTCGAAAATTGCATTCAATTAAAACAAAGTTGTTCACAAATGTGTTTGCATTGGATAAAAGAAAATATTCTTGTTTTTGTCATGTTTGCATAGACAACACAAAATCCAATGATGTTTGTGAAAACAAAATGTATGTAAAATATTGGAAACATATAGAGCTAAATACAAAGGGGAAAATGTTCGTTGCAATGTTTGAAAAAATGCAATAGGAGGAGACTACAATATCATCTGATGGTGATTGAGTTTCTGATCTTGTTAGAGAAGGTAACATTTTAATTTCTTTTAAATGATAGAGATCTAGAAATAGATACTAAAATTATTTTAAAGTTAATTTTTCATGTTAATTATGATCTAAATTTAAATACATAAGTTTGTTTTATTGTGCAGGAAATGTTTTTGTTGTAATTACACCTACTATCAACGTTGAAAATGTGAAGTATTATTTGATGCATTGCACTGAACGAAAGATGAAATTATTAGAAAACTATAATGATCACGGGTTTCCATATGGCAGAGGGTCTATTATACTGAAAAGTTATTTTTTTAGACAAAGTAATCAATGTGGGGATTTTTTTTTTGCATTGAAGTCTATGAACGTGATGTCATAAGTTGTCAATATAGTCACTTGGTGTGTGTAGCACACATAAAGTCGATAGAGGTTCAATCAAAGAAAAAAAAGGAAAAATAAGAAATGGAAAATGTCAAAATCCGATCATGAACGGATCATTGAAGATAGCATTCCATTGGATTTTTTTTTATTGAACTGCCTAACAATTTCTTCTCTTTGGATTCATGTTTTAGAACTTCCAGAACTCAACTAAAAATTGAACTACCTTGTTATGTTATCTATGCAAGTGTTTTGGGTTGTACGGTATTGTTTTGGTAGTTGCACAATAGTATCAGGCGAAAGTAGCTTTTCTATTTGCATTGATGAAAAATGTTGCACGTACTGGATATATATGTTCTAGAATGCAATTAACTGAAAGTATATTTTCTATGTGCATTTATGAAAAATGTTGCACATACTGGATATATATTTTCTAGAATGCAATTAACTAAAAGTAGTTTTTCTATGTGCATTGATGAAAAATGTTGCATGTATTGGATATATATGTTCTAGAATACAATTAACTAAAAGTAGCTTTTCTATGCGCATTGATAAAAAATTTTGCACGTATTGGATATATATGTTATAGAATGCAATTAATTGAAAGTAGCTTTTCTATGTGCATTGATGAAAAATGCTTCACGTACTGGATATATATCTTCTAGAATGCAATTAACTGAAAGCAGATTTTCTATTTGCATTGATGAAAAATGTTGTAAGTACTGGATATATATGTTCTAGAATGAAATTAATTGAAAATAGCTTTTCTGTGTGCATTAATGAAAACTTTTGCACGTACTGGATATATATGTTCTAGAATGAAATTAACTAAAAGTAGATTTTCTATGTGCATTGATGAAAAATGTTGCACGCACTAGATATATATACATTATAGAATGAAATTATTGAGTATACATTCTATATGCATTGATGAAAAATGTTTCCACGCATAGATTATATATGATTCCTACAGGAATGCAGTGCTTGAAAGTAGCTTTTCCATGTGCATTGATGAAAAATGTTGGACGTATTGGATATATATGTTCTAGAATGAAATTAGCTAGAAAGTAGCTTTTCTATTTGCATTGATGAAAAATGTTGCAAGTAATTGATATATATGTTCGAGAATGTAATTAACTGAAAGTAGATTTTCTATGTGCATTGATGAAAAATGAATACAATTAACTAAAAGTAGCTTTTCTATGCGCATTGATAAAAAATTTTGCACGTATTGGATATATATGTTATAGAATGCAATTAATTGAAAGTAGCTTTTCTATGTGCATTGATGAAAAATGCTTCACGTACTGGATATATATCTTCTAGAATGCAATTAACTGAAAGCAGATTTTCTATTTGCATTGATGAAAAATGTTGTAAGTACTGGATATATATGTTCTAGAATGAAATTAATTGAAAATAGCTTTTCTGTGTGCATTAATGAAAACTTTTGCACGTACTGGATATATATGTTCTAGAATGAAATTAACTAAAAGTAGATTTTCTATGTGCATTGATGAAAAATGTTGCACGCACTAGATATATATACATTATAGAATGAAATTTTAAAATTTTATGATTGCTTGACACATATAACAAGACCTAGAATCTTATGATTATATATATATATATATAGTACTCATTTCTATGTACATATATTCATGTGAACTTTTTTTTGTTTGGAAAACGACAACTTGAATTTAAAAAAAAAAAACATTTGATCATAATCACATGCCAAATGTAGTTCAACCATCCAAAAATTTATTTTTAAAAACAAAACATTATATCACAACATTACTTCACATGCCAAATGTAGTTCAACTATCCAATAAAACAAAACATTAGATCATGAAATCACATGCCAAATGTAGTTCAACTATCCAAAACTTGAGTTTTAAAAAAAGAAAAACTTATAACACGACATTACTTCACATGCCAAATATAGTTCAACCATCCAAAACTTGAGTTTAAAAACAAAACAAATTATATCACAACATTACCTCACATGCCAAATGTAGTTTAACTATCCAATAAAAACATAACATTATATCGTGCAATAAAATGCCAAATGTATTTCAACCATCCAAAACTTGAGTTTTAAAAACAAAACAAATTATAACACAACATTACTTCACATGCGAAATGTAGTTCAACCATCCAAAACTTGAGTTTTAAAAATAAAACATTATAGATCACAAAATTACTTAACATTACTTCACATGCCAAATGTAGTTCAACTATCCAATAAAAGAAAAACATTATATCAAAATCACATGTATCAAATGAAGTTCACATAAAATATGTCCAAAATTTGTATCTCAAGTATCAAGTATCAAGTTTAATATGACTGCATCTAGATAAGACTATATATAAAAAAGTAAATTTAAGACTAACTCTATTGAAAATATAATGTTGCACATGCATGTGAATCATCCATCAAATACAGATAGATGTAGTGTCTCTCCCAACAAAGTCACAATCCTCGAGCTATCCTGCGAAGCATGGGGAACCTGTACACAATTTGTAAAAAAATTAAAATTTAATGTTTTAAAATTGAATGAGAATATATATAACTTCATGTAAAAAAAATGTAAAAAAGTCATGCAATACCTCATGAGGTTCCCTCTCCATTTGTTGCTTGTCTACTAAAACTTCCCCCACTGGAACATCTTCAACAGTAAAATATAAAATATAGATGTACAAGTATATATATATACACTAAAAAAATTCAAATTCAAATGCATATATAAAATTATTTTCAATAATATTAACAAAAAAATTAGACAACTTGTTGAAATGGTTTAAATGGTGTGGATGTTCCTATCTCCATCATACACTCCATTGCTAGAGTCGGTGGAGAAAATAAATCCTCTCTAGGAACCTAAAATTAAAAAAATTTAAAAGTATAAAATAACTCAAGATCTAGATCTCAATTTATAATAAAACTTTTGAACTTCAATTTATAACTTATAACTTAATAACATATATTTATATGAAAATTTGAATACTTGTGCTGGTGGATTTGGCACATCTCCTAAGAGAGGCTCCAAAAGAAAATCTCCAAAAACCTTGTAAAAAAAAAAAAAAAAAAAAAACTCAAGATTTAGATCTCAATTTATAATAAAATTTTGAACTTCAATTTATAACTTATAAAATTAAAAACATATATTTAAGTGAAAAATTGAATACTTGTCTTCAGTGGATTTGGCACATCTCCTAGGAGTGGCTCGAAAGAAAATTTCTAGAAACCTAAAATCGAAAAATTTAAAATAACTCAAGATCTAGATATCTCATTTTTTAATGGAACATTTTTAATTTGGAATATATAACTTAAAAACAATTTAAAAGTGAAAATTTGTTCATACTTTAGATGGTGGATTTGGTACATCTCCCAAGGAAGAAGAAGGTACCACCATCCCAAAAAAATCGAACAAAAAAATCGGGAATCACGGTAAAACATTTTACTATATATATACATGTACATGCGTGCAAAATTATTTATTTTAAAAATATCTCATCATGTTTCAATATATATGAATAATAGATAAAAAATAATTGTAAATCATCATGTTCACTTAAAAGACACTAACATTTGCCAACATATCTCGAAGGTGAGAACCATCTTGATTGTGCGTGATCCATGGTGATACCAATATTGATTGTTTGAACTTGAGGCTTAGACCATGATATTAACATCTTTTTCATTCATCAAGCATGACAATTGCAAATGGTGTTAACATATAGTGATACGATTTTGTTAGATTAATGTATACAGATAAATGTATGTATGTATGTATTTATTACAAATTTTACATGTGTGAAAATAATCACCCTAACCATTAACACATACCGTTTTCATGCCCTCTTGCTCATGAATAATTAGGTCCTACCAACCATTGTGACAACTCTTTGCATATGTTCTAATATCTTCAACACTCATGTTGTCTATCTCTTCATCTATATAATACACAAAATTAATGCATGCATTCTCACGTGCCCTTTCTCCTTGACTGATTTGAGAAGTGACATCCATCTTTGACTGCAAAGTTTCGACACAAAGAGGTCGACTAACCAATGGTGTCTCAGGGCGAGACAACTCAACATCACGCCTAGCGCCCCTACTATCACACAATCGACCTTTCCCAGGACCAAAAAATTCAGAGGGAATGTCATTGTAATTGGGTTTCATTTGAAAAAATATTTCTGCATAAAATATTTTTTCAAAATAAAAGGGAACCTCGTCGTTCCATGGGAGTCTTCCATAAGCCGCAAGGTGTCTATCATAAAAATAGCGAGCTATATGAGGGTGCTTGAATATTGCACCTTCAACATCTTTCTTTTCAACACTTCTTTGAAATTAACCATAGACTTGGCGATTTCTATTGTAACTCTTTGTTTGACAACCTCCCATTTATCGGGACCCATCACTGTTTCCTTTATTTTTCTCATTACTTCTATAAAAGTATTAGTGGTTGGCCCAAGATTTAGGTACGCATCTACTACTTCGATTAAAAAGTGAGTAACTATCTCCAAGCTTTGTCGACTATCAGTATGGAGAGTCAAAGCCACGAGATCTCTCTTCAACTTTGCATGAATATTTTGACACCTTTGTAAGGTGCATTACTGCATGTTTGATTCCCAAGGCATATCAAAAATTTTAGACTGATAAGTCATGGTAGGTGTACAACCTTCTTCTTGAATGAAACGTTCTATCCTACATCTTTTTTGAGCAACATTTGGAGCAACATTTTCAGCCTCTGCATCAATATATAAAATTTTGTATATTTAAAAACCACATGTAAAAAAAATTGTACAAATTGAATGAAAATAATATTCAAATTTATGGCCACCTCGATATGGTTGGCTAGCATCTTGTCCACCCTGAGACTGTTGAGAACCAGGATGATCATCAATTGGTTGAGAACCAACATAGCCATCCGTTGATTGACCTCTGGGGGAATACATATCACCACCTTCATGCAATTCGCTAGCACCTATTGATGGCACTCCAGGGGAATGTGTACCACCAACAACCTCATGAGACAAGAGGGAAGCTTCATAAAAAAATACGAATTTATAGCCAATTCAAAAATACATTCATACATATAAATACATGTACATATTCATTGATTAAATTGTGTGAAATATACAACGATTGCGTGAACCATGGCCATGCTCCATTGATAGAGTAGACACCATTTTCCTCATACCTCCTAAAAAATAAAAAATGAAACTTATTAACAAGTAATTTAACTCAAAAATTGATAAAAAATCAATTCAATTCCATATGTACACACATGTATGTATATGTATGGAGATAATATTACATTTAAATACCATGAACATCCCTCGATCTCCGATCTCACTCTCTCGTAGAGATATGGGATTCTATTGATCTTCACCTTATATCCTCCATGATATATATATGTAGATATATCTACAATGGACATTTACAATTATTTTTAAATTACTATTTAAAATAAATTCAAAATAAGTTTAAAAAAATTAATGTAATTTAGTGTACACAAATTATATAAAACACAACTTTCAAAGCACTAATTGATGTGTGAAACTAAATTTAAGCAAAATTTTTATAAAAATGTTAAGTTCACCAAATTGCACTTTACATGGTGGGAGCACACTTGGTATATAATTGAAACATGGTGGGAGTACAATTGGTATATAATTGAAAAAAACACATGGTCATTAAAAAGAAGCATGAAACTCCATTTAAACAAAAAAATTTGAAGTCCTCACATTTTAATTTTATAAAAATGTGAAGTTCACCACTTGTTGCAAATGTGAATTTCACCAAGTTGCGCTTTACATGGCAGGAGCACAATTAGTATATAATTGAAAAAGACACATGACCATTAAAAAAGACACATTTATAAGTACAAAACACACACATATCCAAGATATGTTACAATGTCCATCAATAAATTTTGAAGGAGAGTGTATCAACACTACTTCATCTTTGAGTCTTGAATTTTTGAAGAAGAGCGTCTCAAAAATAATTCATCTTTGAGAGATGAATCTTGAATTGGAATTGCCCGTATAATACTAATTCATCTATCAATTCATCTTTGATAGATGAATCTTGAATTGGCATTGCCCCACCCAATAGATCAGTAGACATCTTATTAACATTTGTACAATGTCTTATACTAAACAATTGAAATTGGCTAACAATATTTTTTTCTTTTCCATGCAGTTGTTTTAGTCTCTCCTTCTTAACTTGGTACACACCTTTGATGAAAACTACAATTCCATTTGATCCATACTCCCTAGCTGCTCCCAAGCCTTTTATCAATACAATATAATATGCCTCGTTGTTTGTTGTTCTTCCCGGTATATTAATTTTCCTTTGGAGGACCTTGCTAGTTTCAATATTTCAAAGCACATATGTAATCTCTACTTTACCTGGATTGGGATAGCAAGAAACATCTATGCATAATTTCCATTTTTCAACCATATTTAATGGGTTTTTTAATCCCTTAAAAAAACAAATTCAATAAAATATATTAAATTAACATTTATTTCAAATGCATAGGAGAAATGACTCATGTGCACGAGATAAATGACATGTGCATGGTTTACCTTAAAGTTTGACTTAAAGTTTATGGTAGAATTCACATTTAGAAATGAGATGCCTTAAAGGCTACATTGCCTAGAGTTTAAGGGAGATTTATGACATGTACATGGTTCATGCATGGTTTTCCTTAAAGTTTATGGTAGAAATAACATCTAGAAATGACATGCCTTAAATATTTCCTTACCTAAAGTTTAAGGGAGAAATGACATGTACATGGTTCGTGCATGGTTTGCCTTAAAGTTTATGGAAGAAATCACATCTAGAAATGACATGTCTTAAAGATTGGCTCGCCTAGAGTTTAAGGGAGAGATGACATGTACATGGTTCCATGAGTTTAGTGGATATGTCACCTTTAAGAAAGGATGAGATCTAGAGGCTACCTACCTGGCCCTTTACAGAATCCTTTAGAAGTTGTAGCAGTTAAGACTAGAAAACAAACCAAAATCCTATGGAACTTCAACCACTTTAGGTTTAGTTTTTAGGCCTTAAATTTTTCCTTGAATTAATGGGAGAAAGACTTGAGTTTGGGGGATCATATCCTATGGAAGTTCAGCTACTTTAGGTTCAATTTTTAGGCCATAAAGGTTTCCTTGAATTAATTAGAGAAAGCCTTGAGTTTGGGGTATCCTCTCCTGTGGAAGTTCAGCTACTTTAGGTTCAGTTTTTAGGCCTTAAAGTTTGCCTTGAATTAATGGGGGAAAGCCTTGAGAAAAGACACATGCTTTAAATTTAATGGGAGAAAGCCTTGAGAAATGACACATGCTTTAAAGTTTTCCTAAGATTTTATGGGAGAAATGACACATGTACACAGTTTGTTTTAAAGTGGTAGTGATTTATGGATATTAGAATGAAGAACTTTTATTTAGATCTATTCCAGAGATTGACTGTAGGGGAATTTACTAGATATGTCACGTTTCATAAAATATGAGATCCAGAGGATACGTGGCCCTTTACAAACTCTGCCTTTAGAACTTGTAGAAGTTAACACTCAACAGACAGACTAAAAGCCTATGGAAGTTCAAACAAACTAAAATCCTATGGAAGTTTAGCCACTTTAGGTTTAGTATTTAGGCCTTAAAGTTTTCCTTTAATTAATAGGAGAAATCCTTGAGTTTGGGGGATCCTATCCTATGGAAGTTGAGCTACTTTAGGTTCATTTTTTAGGCCGTAAATTTTGCCTTGAATTAATGGGAGAAAGCCGTGAGAAATGACACATGCTTTAAAGTTAATGGGTGAAAGCCTTGAGAAATGACACATGATTTAAATTTTGCCTCAGATTTTATGAGAGAAATGACACATGTACACGGTTTTCCTTAAAATTGTAGTGGTTTATGGATATTAAAATGAAGAACTACTATTTAGATCTGTTCCAAAGATTGACCGTAGGGGAATTTATTAGATATGTCACCTTTTAGAAAAGATGAGATCCAGAGGCTACCTGGCCCTTTACAGACTCTGCCTTTAGAACTTGTAGAAGTTAACACTTAACAGACAGACTAAAATCCTATGGAAGTTCAAACAAACTAGGTTTAGTTTTTAGGCCTTAAAGTTTGCCTTAAATTAATGGGAGAAAGCTTTGAGTTTGGGGGATCCTATCCTATGGAAGTTCAACTACTTTAGGTTTACATTTTATCCCTTAATATTTGCCTTGAATTAATGGGAGAAAGCCTTGAAAAATGACACATGCTTTAAATTTAATGGGAGAAAGGCAATGACACATCCTTTAAAGTTTTCCTAAGATTTTATGGGAGAAATGACACATGTATGGGAGAAATGACACATGTACACGGTTTGCCTTAAATTTGTAGTGGTTTATGGATATTAAAAAAGAAGAACTTCTATTTAGATTTGGTAGTGGTTTATGTATATTAAAATGAAGAACTTATATTTAGATCTGTTCCAGAGATTGACTGTAGGGGCATTTACTGGATATGTCACCTTTCAGAAAAGATAAGATCCAGAGGCTACCCGACCCTTTACAGACTCTACCTTTAGAACTTGTAGAAGTTAACACTCAACAGACAGACTAAAATCCAATGGAAGTTCAGCCACTTTAAATTTAGTTTTTAGGCCTTAAATTTCGCCTTGAATTTATGGGAAAAATCCTTTAGTTTGTCAGGAAAATGGCATGTCCATGGTTTGCCTTAAAGTTTGTGGGAGAAATCAGATCTAGAAATGATAGGCCTTAAAGTTTGCCTTGCCTAGAGTTTAAGATAGATATGACATGTACATAGTTTTCCTTAAAGTTTGCGTTATAGTATATGGGAGAAATGACATTGTCTTATAGTTTATGGGATAAATGACATAGAAGTGACAGAGAAATGACATAGAAATGACACATGTCAAAAGTCACACCTTTATGAGTTTGTGGGAGAAATGACATGTACAGGTTTTGCCTTAGAATTTAGTTTTCCATTTAGCTTTCCTTGAAGTTTATGGGAGAAATCACATCTAGAAACCTTTACTTTGACATCTATATCAAATTGTTTAATAATTTATAATAATGTCATTTTTGGCTTGTACTATCATTCATCAACCTACACTATCATAATATCATTGTAGCCATGCCAATATAGATTATTTATATCCATTACATCATAAAACACTCCACTTTTAACATCTTACAAGATTAGAAGCATCATGGAAGGTGTAAATTTAGGTACATTAATAAAATACAACCTTGTAAATCTAGATTATTAAGATCCATTATGTTATCACACTCAAAATTTTCAAATTTTGTTTGATAAGGTCACCATAAGTTTCATGTTATGTCATGTTGGGTCAAGTCTTTGATGAATAATTTACCAAATCATGTTTATCATATGTCAAAAAAACCACCATGAGTCATGTCATGTCAATCAAATACTCTTCATGTCTTTTTGTTTTCACACCCATGCCTTCAAATTAAAAAAGTGAGCCACTTTCTAGTTAAACATAGTTTCATAGTGAATTCAGTGCAAAATAGGAAGATTTCACTACGAAACTATTGTTAGAAATTTTGAGAGAGGGGTGAATAAGTATTCCTTTCAATTAGAGCATTAGTTAATCTTCAATTATTATCAATGTTTGTACAATGATATCAGTAAACAAAAGGAACAAAAATGCACAGTTTTTAAGGTGGAAGCCCACTCTGGGACAAAAACCACCTAATGATTTTCTAATAATTATTTAATATTCAACTCCAATTGAAAATAAAGATCCAACTTCCTAGAATCTAGAAAAGCTTTCTTCTCCAGCTCCCACTAGATGGACGCACCAATGCGCGTGATTCTTCAGTAGTCCACTGAATAGATTCCCCAACACCCAAAGTAGTGCTCTGAGTCATCTTTCCAATGCCATCGTTCTGACCTAATTTTGATTCTTCAAGAGAGATTTATACCCAATATCTCACAATGTCCTAATTCTGGACTGTTTCAGCAGAGCGAACTTGTACAACGTGCCACATGTCACTATTTCTTCATTTGGCTCTGAAATTGATAGAGAAAAAATTGAAGTCTATGCACTATCTGCCACTTTTTACAGAATTCCAATCCAATACTCAAGAGAGAGTTATGACAATTTTACCAAGGTCACTTCTTTGCGATGAATTTCAGGAGCTTGCAAAAACCTTGACTTCCACAGATCATATCTCCGAAAATATTGCGCAACTTGATCTGAAATTTTCACAATAGCTTCTTCAAGATTTCAGCTTCACCTCATAAACATTTCAGCTTATGAACCTTTGTATAACAAAAGTTAGAGAGAAAATTCCACGATGTACTGTTTCAGATGGCGAAATCCCTTGCATAAGGAGGAAATGAGGATCACAATTTATATAAATGCTTAGGTTGATAGGGACTTCAACAAATGAACGTGGGAGGGATTTTAGAAGGTTAAAAAATATTAATTATGACTTTTCAATGACCCATGCCACAACCCTATGGGGTTTTATCCCACTAACTAGGGGTATAAATTTCAAACATGAATATCTCTCAAACAGTGAAGAATTACGTGGCGTGCCATATATCAACGGAAACATTTTGACAAGTAGAAACCATAAAAATAATTCTTAAACTAGAATCTAGTAATTTGGTAGGTAAAAATTCCCATGCAATATTGGGTTAGCCCGTGGTGCTGCTTGGGTTGACATCAGTGTCAACCGCTGATCAACAATCTCCCCCTTTGGCATTGATGGCAACACAAGTACTCCCCCTGCGATCATGACACCTCTTCCTACAAAATTCTGTCCCCCTTTGACATCAATGGAAAAGGGTGACTCCCCCTGAAAATCAACCATCTTGCAGACCTATACACACTTTGACTCCCCCTGACACACAACCATCCTATAGACCTGTAATCTAATGAGAACTTGGGAGAATCCCAAGCTTCTAACAAAGATATTCAAATGCTCCATGAGGTAAAGGTTTAGTGAGGATATCAACAATTTTTTCTTTTGTACAAACATACTCAAGTCTGATATTCTTTTCAGTGACTTGTTCTCTAACAAAATGATATTTGATCGGAATGTGTTTTGTTTTTTAATGCATGACAGGATTCTTGGAGATGCTGATGGCACTAGTGTTGTCACAGAATATGGGAATGGGCTCATTGAATTTTACTTGAATATCTTGCAAAGTTTGTTTCATCCAAAGGACTTGAGTACAACATGATGATGCTGCAATGTATTCTGCTTCTGTTGTAGATAACGAGATTGAGGTTTGCATTTTTCTCAACCATGATACGAGACAACCACCTAGATAGAATGCTGCTCCACTAGTACTCTTATGATCATCAACACTTCCTACCCAATCTGCATCTATAAAGGCTTGAATAATGAGATTGTTACCCTTGGGATATGTTAGGGTCCCGTGATTTAGCTGATTGGCAAGCCAAATGATAGTGTAAAATCAAACCAGTCTTTGGAGCCCAAGGACCTAGCCTTCCTGGACTTAGAGAGGGCTCTCTCTATTTGTGTAAGGGATATCTGTGTGTTTGCTTATTGTGTTCCGATTTCAGGCTAGTTATGAAGTAGGTTTTTTGGTTTTAGTTTTTAGGTTGTGAGGGATGAAACTGATCAAAGATATAAGATAGGTAAAAAGATGTCAGATCAACTGGGCTATGGGGTCGAAAAGGTCAAGAAAGCTATCATATGGTGATACAAAGTTGTCGAAGGGCCGATTTGATTCAAGGTAAAATGGATCTTTGGGCAAAATGGAGTAAGATGGACATCAAGTTTGTGAATAACAAAGGATTCCAAGCATAAATAGTTTAATAGCTGACATAAACATGGTAGGGCAAACCATTAATCATGAGAAATGTAACTTTAAACTAATCAATACATAGAAACAAACATTCAAGCCATGCATAGAGATATATAACTCTATAACTTTGGGAAATGGCTATCAGAATTTGGGGAAATACACTAAAGACAGACAAACAACTCAAATCACTATGCCGGAATGCATAAACACAGTACTTCAAGTTATTGGGCACTTTGAAAACAAGATTGCATAGTCTTAGGCAAAGGGCAAGATCAGAACAAGACCTCCTTGGTTCAACAAATGACAATCTAATCAGTCAAAGAGAAATTTCATGGATGGAGCTATGGCTAGCCATGAGTAAGCAGGGAATTCCATAAATCATACTTAGCATGCATAAAACCATGAATGAAACAAACAACAATATCCTTAAGTTATTAAAGAGCAATCAAGAATTCTTTAATGTGACTAAGAATGAGGAAAACATGGAAGCTATGAAGAAACATGAAATTTGAGGTGCCTCCAAGGGCATGTCTCAAATTTTTTCTCTACTATCCTATAGCAAGCAAGAACATGGATTTATGAATGAAAACTAGGAAACAAAACAAAGAGAGAGACACTATACCATTCTACCAAGTCATGGAATCCAACAACAATCCTCTTTCATCATCCAAGAACATCCAAGAGACTATCCAAAAACATGAGACAAGTATTTATTCCAAAGCTTATATGACCATATATTGCTTCTATCATCAATTTCAGCCTTGTTTACAATGAAAGCCTTTGGAATATATAGGCTCAAGTGAGGAAAACCTCTTAGTTCAATTTTCCCTCTCATTGGCCTATCCAAAATATCTAATCTTGTCCTTGAGGCTTTGCAAAGCCCAAGGCACAAAATATCTCATAAAATATCTAAAAAATGCTAAAAGAGGGAAATAAATTGACTTTTCATAACTTCTCATGTGCAAAAATAGCTAAACACACATGAGGAAAAAGTAGTTTTGAAGGGTTCAATTTTTACAAAAATACTCAAAAAATACATCAGCAAAAGGTCCCCTGACTTGCTGGCAACTTTTGGAAGCCTTCCCGATATCGAAATGAGGCTCATGATAGCTCGTTGGAAATATCTGAGAGTCTAATTTCTGAAAATGTATAGTTTTCTCCCAATTGACCAATGGAAGTCCTCCAAAAATAGGCATGTGTGTAAAAACCCAAAAAATAAGCCTTGCTGATAAACGGGGCAGAGTGTAGAAAAAGCGAGTGTTTTTCGCCATTTTGGGGGAGAAAATGATCTTCAATTGTTCTGAAAATCGCTGAGTGTGTGCTCCTAAATTTAATGCATCCAATGGTGCCACTCTCAAGAGTTGAGGATGCTCCAAACCAAAATGGCGGCGCCCATGATTTTATGCAATTAGGCCCAAAAATGTCGAAAAACAAGAACATGTCAAAATTTGCTCAATTTTGGTGAGCAAGTCCCTCAAGGATTTTTAGAAACATTTCTAGAAGCTCGGGCAAAAATTCCAAGCCTAAAGGTGTCTTTCTCCTTTTTTCTCACTAGGCACCGTCTTTGAGCAGTTTTGAGCTTTTCTTGGTTTTCTTCTTTGTTGTTTGGCATTCTAGCTTTGGTGAAGAAGTCACGGCCCCTTGCCTAGGAGAGGTAGATAGCACATGCTTCGGAGAATGCCATTCATGATCCATGTTTTGTATTTTCTTGCCCTCATCATTGCTTGCTTGAGGGCTGCCTTGTTTTTCTTTGTCACTGCCTTCTTTATGACTGTCATGCTCTTTCCCTTCACTGTTTTGTGCTTCATCACCGTTATGCGTATTTCTGTGTTGGCTGCCATAATGTTCCCTTTCATCACTAAAGTCATCTCTTTAGTACTGTGTTTGAGCCAAGAGGCCTTTAACAAGACATGTTTGTGGCTTCTTGAAAAGAAGTCTCCTTTGTTTTAGCACAAAAACCTTCCCCTCAAACATTTTCCCTTTTTGATATTACTGCCTTGCTTTGTTTTTAGATGATAAAGCGCCTTTAAACCAATATTTTTTAAAGATTGCATTCAATTGACAAAGGTATTCATCTTCTAACCACTGCTTCTTGTCTAATCTATTAAACAAATTGCTTTCAACACCATTGTTTTATGTACTTCACACCTTCAATTTGAAATGATGATTGTTCATGTTTTAATCACTACTTTTTTTGTGGTGAAAACAACAAAGGGACTGATTTAAAACACTGCTTCAAATGCTCCTTCAAACTGATCATGAAGCCCTTCATAAACTCTGTTTTTCTTCTAGAGGTTTGTGCAAATCCTTGACTATTTCATATCACAAAAAGACCTCTTTTTAAACTGACAAAACCCTCATCTCTTATTCACTGTTTTGAGTTTCTTCATGGCGCTGCTCTTCATCACTTTGATGCATATCATCAATGTGTTCTTCTTCACCTTGCTACCCTGCCTCAAATAGCCTATGGAAAGTTCTTCTCAAGCACACAACTTTGTCCTCTTTGTTAGTCACTATTTGACCAATGGAAATGCATCAAATGCTGTGTGAAATGGTTCTTTAATATCAACTCTCTGCTCCTTACAAATTACTACTTGTTTCCCTTTATATGCCAATCAACAAATGGTTATCAAAATAACAAGCACATAGTCAAAATGTTACTGTGGCTGGGTAAGCTTACAAGGATCCTTTATGTTTTGGATAAAAATAAGACAACCTTATATTTAGACAAAGGCAAAACACTCCTCCCAATCAAAAACACCCTTTTTGTACTTCACTGTTTCTCACACACAGTTTGACAAAACACCTTCAAATTGTAATAACAGCTTCACTCACTACAGTCTGTTTCATGGATAAAGAGGTAGCACTGATTTTTCTTTTCACCACATAGAGAGGACTTTTGGAAGTAACAAAGTCATTTATGTATGATCATTGTTGTTACTCGGACTTTAAACAAAAGTTCAACCCTTCTTACCACTGCTTTCACCACTACACTATAGCTGACAGAGTTTATGGTTTTTCCCTATCACAGTTTAGGCACCTCCAACAATTTTACAAACCTCCACTACTGTGTATATTTTGACTTGCTGGTTTATGCTTTTAGCACTGTATTGAGGGCAGTTTTTAGGCCTTTTGACATCATCATAAACCCACCACTTTCACTATGTCAATGTCGGGCAATGACAGCCATAGAAATTTCAGACCTTAAACAAAAGTTCAACCCTCCTTACCACTGTTTGCACCAATACATATAGCTGACAGAGTTTATGGTTTTTTTTTTTTTTTTTTAAATAGTTAGGATACCCTCAGTACTTGAAAAAACCACTAAAATGGTGTTTATTGTGTCTTGCAGGGAGTGTGAGGTTTTAGCACTTTTTTAGGGAAGTTTAGGTCCTTTGAAGCTAAAATTAACCTTCCACCATTCCCCCACCATAACAAATTTCTTTGAAATATTCACAAATCACTTTGATTTACACCATCAGTTTCATTTTTTTTGCCACCACTTAACAGCTTGAATTTAGCAAGGAGGCAAACAAAATACCTTGAAATTCGATGGAAGCCCTTGTTTGATTGGTTGAGCAGCTCTGAAAAGAGTTTTTGAAGGTTTTTAGGTGAGTTTGTGACTGGTGCTACAGGCGCGCAATGCATCAATAAGAAACCTTTGTATTTTCTCTCCCAGGCGCGCCGCGCAACTTTTCAAACGCTCTACGCACTTTTACAGCCCGTTTTGGAGGCCTTCCTGATGTCAGAATTGGGCGCGCGATGGATCTTTGGAAAGCTATGGAAGTATTATTTCAAGAACAACTTGAATTTTTTCATTTGGTGTCCGTTTGGTTGTTCAAAAATTGATTTTCCCAACACTAGTCAAAACTGGTGAATCCTGGTGCATAAATGCATAGTGCTACTTGTAGGCCACTTTTGAATGCCTTCCCGATGTCGAAATTGGGCTCGAGATGGCTCGTTGGAAATATATGGAAGTGTAATTTCCAAATATGCTTGATTTTTTTCATTTGGTGTCCATTTGTGTGTTCAAAAAGTGACTGTCCCAACACTGGTCAAAAATGGTGAATGCTGGTGCAGAAAAACATAGTGTTGATTGCAGGCTACTTTTGGATGCCTTCCTGTTGTCAGAATTTGGCCCGAGATGGCTCATTGGAAATCTATGGAAGTATAATTTCTAAATATTCTTAAGGTTTTTCATTTGGTATCCATTTGATTTTTCAAAGTCTGACTATCCTAACAATGGTCAAAATGGTGAATCCTGGTGCAAAAATTCTCCTGTGACATCTGTATTTTTTACATTTCTCACAAACCATGATACGTGTGTAGAAACTGAAGGAGTTTTTTCTTCTTGAACCTATTAGGGAAAAAAACCCCTCTTACTTTTGTAAATTTCATCTCTTTTTGGTCAGAAAATCATTTTGAAACAAACTGCCTGGGCGCTCCTTAACCTCTGTCTTTTGCAACCTTTGTCATATTGAATGGAATACTCCTCAAAATGATGTGGTAATATATTGTTTATGAGGTAGGAATTTCTCTAAACCATCATTAAAAACTCTATTTTTGAATCAAGGAAATCATTCACCTTTAAAACCACCGATGTAGCCCTTTAGAACCATAATGCCTACATGTTTTATAAAATGAAAAGGTCATAAGATACTGCCATTTTGTCCTTCCAAACTCTGTTGTCTATGAAAGTGGCCATAAGGAATTTGTTATGTTTGATTTGCATATAATGGGAGATTATTACAAAATACTGTTTCAGCCATTACAAATGGTCCTTCAAACCTATCATGAAGCTTTCCTCATTATCTGCTGATGGAGGTCATGATTGATTTTCTGCTTGTCATTTTGGATATCCTCAAACAATGGTGGGCCCTTTACTTATTTATGAAGGAGGCCTATGTTTGATAACTGTCATGTGTCTTCTAAAAATTATGTCTTTCATTTGATGGGGACATTCTTTGACTGAAAGTGAAACACTTTTTTATCACACCTTTGGCCTTATGAATGAGTTGATTTGCTGTGTAAAGTTTTTGAGGAGCTGGTCCTTTATTTCTTTGTGAAGGAGGTCTGCAACCTCAAAATTGGAATCCAAAATCAATTCTAGTTTGATTTCATCAGATTCCATTCCAGTGCTAATTTTCTTATTAGGTTTTGATGTGACATCCCTACAACTTGCAATGGTGTATGAAAAAGTATAAACAACAGATTAACCTATTGATATGTAGATGCTTGCATGCCACACTTTTCATAACCTCTTAAGAATGCTGGCCAAAGTACTTTCCCATCTTGTGATGTAAAATAGATTGAAACATTTGTTGAACCTAAATCTGTCAGCAAATTTTTTTGATCCTAGCAGCAGCCTTCTTCTTTATGATTTCTTCAGTTCATAAAAGAGACATATCTTTTTGAAGTTGTTCCAAATGTGCAGTCTTTTCCAATAGAAAAAATACTCAAGCACACTTTAAAACATGTTGATGCATCCTTTGTTTTATCCCTTGGAAGGAGGTGGCCTACAACAACCCTGAAATCATTTTAAAAACATGTTGGCCCTCTGCTTGTTCATGAAGGAGGCCACATCATGCCTTTCTAACCATCTGCTCTTTCGCTGGAGGAGGTTATCAGCACGATGTTTTCTAACATTTGTTCTTTTGAAGGAGGTCATCATAGTCATGATATTTCATCTATTTCCAAAATTGTGTCATCTTTCCTTGAAATATATATCTCTGCTTTTTGGACAACTTTTGACTTTTGAAATATGTACTCCTGCTCTCTTTTCATTTCAGCTTTCCATCTACTTAATGATGGAAAATTCCTTCAACATGAGAGACTTATTTGGACTGTCTCTTTGCTTTTGTCCAGAAACTATTTTTCATTCAATTTTCCCCCGTGCAGAGATGCAAACAATATGACTTTGAAACATTAAAAGCTCCTTTAGTGTTCTATGGAGATTTTTCCCAATCTTAAGCATATTCCTTTAGAATGTGCACATGCTTATCTTTTTCTGTATTAGATCTTTGTAGAATTTCTTCCAAACTGAGATAACAAGACCTCTTACTGGCACGACCTAGGGGTATATCAAGGTTTTCTTTTGCAGATTAAGTGCTAATTTAGGGCTGGTTGGTATTGAACAAAGGATTCTGGCTCAGGCTATTTTTGTCGAGGAAGGGATTTCTCTAAAGCGCCACTACCTAACTTGGGGGCAACTTTCATTGATTCTAATTGTGTTTCAGAAGAAGATCAAGGATAGGAAAGGAGACACTTTGTCAAACATTGGATAGTGAGTTTCATGAGAACCAAGGGGAAAATGATAGTAGAACAGCAAGACCATGATAGCTATAGATAGGGATATTTTGTTGAAACAAGACATGACTTTAAAACTGAATATTTCTCTGATCATAAGCTGACAGGAAGGGCTAGGAAAGAAAACATTTGTTTGGGGGTTTTCTAGATGACAAATTGACATATGGAGATTGGCTTCTAGAAAAATCAGCTGGGAATCTAGTCATCAACAACAGGTGAAAAATACTGATGACTAACAGTGGCTCCATTTGGGGAGGGCAGCTCCTTTTCAGGAGGTGTCCAGAATTGCAGATCTTTGGCTTATGAAGACGAGTGCCTTATCCATTGGCGCAAATTTCATTCTTTCTTGATGCCATTTCTGAATATTGATAGCATGATTAGCCTCAAAAACATCTCTACCTACCCAACTATATTTCCTAACATTTTTCTTCCTTAGGTGCATTTTGACTAGCAACCTTTTGACATGATATTTTTCAGAATAGAAACTATCTAATGCTACACTTATACCTTCTGGGAGTTCATATTAAACTGATGAACTCCTTTGATTGTCTACCTATGCTAGATCGACTATCAAGGTTAAGCTGTTTGACAGGATATTATTCTCTAATCTAAACATGAAATTGAAAAAATGACCAAATCAGGGTTAGACAATATGATTTTTCATGTACTTGTGGCATGAAAGACAAGCTGCACACAAACATTATTTTGCATAAAATGAAATCTAGAAAAATGGGGCTAAGATACACAATTTGTTTTTAATTCCCGCTTCCCTCTTTGGTTCTGTATTGAGCATGTGGAACCAGTATATTTTCCTAATCTACTCTCTTTGATAAGTCAAGCTTACACAATGTTGACTATCTTTTCCTCTCACTAACTTATCAACAAATAAATTTAAAATGACTATCTTTTGAACACGAGGCCTTCTTTCTATTTTTCAAACCGCCCTCTTTTTCTATTTTTCTATTGTTTTTTGAATTTTATGCTTTTTCACTTTTTATTCAAACAATCTAAAACTGAAAAGATGTTCACAAGGCTGAGCTTATTTTTCATAGCTATCTATCTATCCTAATCTAAACTATACACAACATACATACATTCATTTGGTGAACTCTTCTTTCCAATATAGCCAGTCAAGTAGATGATTGCATGGTTGATCTTGGTTTAGTTCTTTCATAATGCTGAAGTAATGAAAAGGCCACTCCCATTTGGCTTGTTTTCGGATAGTAGTGCTTAAGTTTTTTCTCATTCTTGGTAGCAACTTGTTCATGATAGAACCCATTACTCCTTCAGACTTCTCAAGGAAAACAAAAAATGGATATTGGAATAATACCTGATCTAGAGGATTTGAGATATAGGCTTCATTCAGGACTACTCTTTCTTCCACTTGGCTATATTTGGGACTGTCCTGGTAAAGCAACTCTTCCCCTTGCTCATGATCACTTGAACCATCAGAATCATCATATATTGTAGTGTAGTTTTCTTTCCTAGCTAGTGTGTTCTGATTAAGTGGACTGAAAACTATGTGAAGGTCATCAAGTTGATGAGCAGGGATACACTTTGACAGTAAATTATCTTGAAAGGATAGTGTGACAACTCTCATGTGTTTATCAACCTCTATTTCTTCATCTGCAATTTGTAACTCAATGGAACTTGGTGGCTGCAAATCTGGAGTTAAGGAAGATTCCATGTCCAAAATGATTTCCTCAACCATTTCAGGAAAAGGCTTCTCATTTACAACATGCTCAAGAATTTCATCATCCTCCTCAACCTCATCATCAAAGCTGAAATACTGTTGATTTCCAATTATGTGAATGTTATCTCTAATGGACTGAAGTGAAGTAGAGCAAGAAGTCTGAGACTCTTCACTTACTTCTAAACTCTCAAGGCTCTCCTCATCAGTGTCATAGATGACCTGTATTGGCTACTCACTTTTCTCAAGTTTATGAAACTGAGCTTCCTCCCAAAAATCAAAAACAGAGTATTCTGCAAAGTTAGTTTCTGTTTGGAAATCATCATCATTATCAACATATTTATCAAACCTTGGAAAATCATCATTATAATTAATTTCACCAACCATGCATATTGGACTATCAGATTGTTTTTCTTCAAATTGATTTACACATCTATTTTCTGACTTATGATATGCAAGATTAACAAGAGAAAGATCAGAAAATTTTTGGTTATATGAAGTTTCAGAGGCTGTCTGCATGTTTATAAGTTGATCTATTTCATCTTCATTTAAAAAGGGAGGCATTTTCATTTCTCTACAGTAATCCTCTTTCTCTTGGGAAATCTGATTTGAAGGATGAATGTATTTTTGGGCTTCACCTATGAGAGATGATGAATCATCACTTATGCCCTTAGAGAGATCCTATGGGTTCTCTTTCATTTCTTGCTTGTTGTCGTCTTCAATCAATTCTTTCTGATGTTGAGGATAGTTAGCATGTAATTCATGAGTTTTTTCTGATAGTTTTTCAGGAGGCCAATTTTCTTTTATGAACTCAAATGACTCCCAACATAAAGGTAGAGATCCTACAATTTTTTCTTTATCTTCTATTTCAGATTTGAATTCATCCTCACTCAACTCTTCTTGATGTTTGAGATAGTAAACATGGGATTCATGAGTTTCCTCTGATGGATTATTAGGAGGCCAATTTTCTTTTATGAACTCAAATGACTCCCAGCATAAAGGTAGAGATCCTACAGGTTTTGATTTATCTTCTATCTCAGATTTGAATTCCTCTTCAATCAACTCTTCTTGATTTAGGTGAGAGTTAACTTGAGCAGGGTTTTCCTGAATAACTGCTGAGAGATCTTTAGGATGCAAATTTTCTTTCAAAGTCTGGAATGATTTAAAGCATAAGGGTAGAGAACCTAAAGGTTTTGATTCTTCTTCCATTTTAGAATCTGTGATTTCAAAATGGCTGATAGTCTCTTTAGAGCATTCCTCTATGTTTTTATTTGCAACTTTCCCATTAGGCACATTTTGTTTATAACTCTTGTCTTGTAATATTCGAGTGTGTTCATCCTGAGGAAGAAGTGTAGGTTGGTTTGAATAAGCAGTGTTAACCTTAACTTTGTGTTTTTCTCTTTTCCTATCAAGTAGATGCTCTAGTTTGCCGAACATACATACCAATTTGTTCAACTTTTCCTCTAAAGATATTATTCTCTCTTGATTTTCTTTGTCTTTCTCTATTACTCTTAGCTATGCCTCCCTATTTAGTATGTTGAATTCTACATCAACCGCTATCCTTTGTATTTCTTCTAGGCTCAAAGGATCTTTATTTCTTATCCGGAAAACCATCTCTGGGTCAAAAGAATCTGGGTAGTGCAAGAGAGCACATCTGAGGGGTGGCTTTATGTTAGCAGGCATTGCATGGTATACTTTATTGAACCTGTCTGAAAAGTTTTGTATTGTCTCCCCTGGTTGTATTTTTAACTGATTGTATTCCTTTATGATGAGAAATTTATGACCCATGACCACCCACCTATCTAGGAAGATTTGAGTGAACTGATGAAAATTGGTAATCCTTTCCGCTGGAAGGTCTTTAAACCAACTCTTAATTTTTCCTTGTAATGATAAGGCAAACATTGTAATATGCACATCATATTCTTCTATTTCATAAAGGTCAAGTAAATCCTCAAGATTTTGGATGTGCTCTTCAGCGGTGACTTTGGAGCTTTCTCCATCAAATCTGGGTAATGTATTTTGAAGATTTGTAGGAAGGGCTTGGAAGATGGGAGGTAAAACCATAGGCTTGTATCTTTCCGGGACCTTTGTGGATATAGGTAGTGTAAAAAGAGATTTATGACTGTTTGAGGTTTCAGCTAGAGTGGGAAAGGTAGCATGAGGCTCATGTTTTGCTAGGTTTTCCATAGATGAATCTGGGGTAAGCACAGGTGTACAAGCCTGCTCATGGTCTGAAATTTGAGGCTTAGCTTTTCGAGGTTTGAGATCTTTCGAATGATCAATTTAGATCTCATCAGTGTATTATTAATCAGGCTCAAAATAGGATAGAACATAGTTATAGATAAATACAATAATTTCTTGAATCCAACTAAGGCCTGAGTGCTTTTTCTTTGTAGGATGACCGGTCATGTTTTAGGTTCTTCCTCCAGTGGAGTCTTTAGGTCTATTGAGAGTTGTGGAGTCGCCAGGTGGACCTTGGTTGTTTTTAAAGAGATGTAGCTATGGTCCACCACCAATAACCAAGAAAAACCAATCTGGGGATGTTTTTGATGTTTACTAAGTTTTTATGTGCTTATGAGGTTTGGAAGAGTTTCCTATAACTGAATCATCATTTTGCTAAGATGGTGAAAGAGATAGCTTCTACTCTTCAAACAACACTCAAGTTTTCTAAGTTTGATTGAGACTTCGAGAGTTTCTAAGGAGTACTTAGATTGTCACTAACTTGGAAGGTCCCACCGTGATCGCCACTATGTTAGTGAGCGGTGGGATAAGTCAATAAGATATTTTTCTTAAGGATGTTGGAATGTTTAGGGAAAATAAGCTTGTTTATCACTTAGAGTCCCACCGTGATCGCCATTATGTTAGTGTGGCGATGAGGTGGCTCAACCGAATAGTAGCCTAGAGTTTAGTAAAGTAGTAACGCCTACTGGAGGCTAGTGGAGTCACCAAGTGGATTTTTAGTTGTTTTGAGGTATATGTGTATGGTCCACCACCAATACTGACAAAAAACAATCTAAGGAATTTTTGGGTTTTTTTGAGTTTTTATGTGCAGCCTAGTTTGTAAGAGTGTTCTAAACCTGATTCATCACTTTGCTAAGATGGTGAAACAAGGAGTTTACTCTAAATGATTCTATAGGCTGATGGTCTGAGTTTAGTGTTGAAGGACTAAAGAGTCTATAAGAGTTTCCTAGACTGTCATGTACTCAGTAAGTCCCACCGTGATCGCCATTATGTTAGTGTGGCGATGAGGTGCCTCAATCGGATAGTAGCCTAGAGTTTAGTAAAGTAATAAGGCCTACTGGAGGCTAGTGGAGTCGCCAGGTGGAACTTGGTTGTTTTTGAGGTATATGTGTATGGTCCACCACCAATACTGACAAAAACCAATCTAAGGGAGTTTTTGGGGTTTTTCTGAGTTCTTTATGTAGTCCTAAGGTTTGTAAGAGTGTCCTACAACTGAATCATCATTTTTCTAGGATGGTGAGATAACCAGATTCTACTCTTCTAAATTTGACTGATATTTTGAGAGTTCCTAAGGGATACCTAGGATGTTTTGACTCAAATTCCCAGCGTGATCGCCATTATGTTAGGGTCCCGTGATTTGGCTGATTAGCAAGCCAAATGACAGTGTAACATCAAACCAGTCTTTGGAGCCCAAGGACCTAGCCTTCCTGGGCTCAGAGAGGGATCTCTCTATTTGTGTAAGGGATATCTGTGTGTTTGCTTATTGTGTTCTGATTTTAGGCTAGTTATGAAGTAGGTTTTTGGTTTTGGTTTTTAGGTTGTGAGGGATGAAATGATCAAAGACATAAGATAGGTAAAAATATGTTAGATCAACTGGGCTATGGGGTCGAAAAGGTCAAGAAAGCTTTCATATGGTGATACAAGGCTGTTGAAGGGCCGATTTGATTCGAGGTAGAAAGGATCTTTGGGAAAAATGGAGTAAGATGGACATCAAGTTTGTGAAAAACAAAGGATTTCAAGCATAACTAGTTTAATAGAAGACATAAACATGGTAGGGAAAACCATTAATCATGAGAAATGTAACTATAAGCTAATCAATACATAGAAATAAACATTCAAGCCATGCATAGAGATATATAACTCTCTAACTTCAGGAAATGGCTATCAGACTTTGGGGAAATACACTTAAGACAGACAAAAAACTCAAATCACTATGCCAGAATGCCTAAAAACAATACTTTAAGCTATTGAGCACTTTGAAAACAAGATTTCATAGTCTTAGGCAAAGGGCAAGATCAGAACAAGACCTCCTTGGTTCAACGAATGGAAATCTAATCATTCAAAGAGAAGTTTCATAGATGGAGCTATGGCTAGCCATGAGTAAGCATGGCATACCGTAAATCATACTTAGCATGCATAAAACCATGAATGAAACAAGCAAACAATATTCTTAAGTTATTAAAGAGCAATCAAGAATTCTTTAATGTGACTAAGAATGAAGAAAACATGGAAGCTATGAAGAAACATGAAATTTGAGGTGCATCCAAGGGCATGTCTCAAATTTGTTCTCTACTGTTCTATAGCAAGCAAGAAATATGGATTTATGAATGAAAACTAGGAAAAAAAACAAAGAGAGAGACACTATACCATTCTACCAAGTCATGGAATCCAACAACAATCCCCTTTCATCATCCAAGAACATCCAAGAGACTATCCAAAAGCATGAGACAAGTATTTATTCCAAAGCTTATATGACCATATATTGCTTGTATTCATCAAGTTCAGCCTTGTTTACAATGAAAGCCTTTGGAATATATAGGCCAAAGTGAAGAAAACCTCTTAGTTCAACTTGCAATCTCATTGGCCTATCCAAAATATTTTATTTTGTCCTTGAGGCTTTGCAAAGCCCAAGGCACAAAATATCTCATAAAATATCTTAAAAATGCTAAAAGAGGGAAATAAATTGAATTTTCATAACTTCTCATGTACAAAAATAGCTAAACGCACATGAGAAAAAAGAAGTTTTGGAAGGTTCAATTTTTACAAAAATACACAAAAAATACATCAGCAAAAGGTCCCCTGACTTGACGGCAACATTTGGAAGCCTTCCCGATGTTGAAATGAGGCCCGTGATGGCTCGTTGGAAAGCTATGAGTGTCTAATTTCTGGAAAAACTTGAATTTTCCCAATATAATGCCTATAAGTCCTTCAAAAACAATTCTATGTGTAAAAACCCAAAATATAGGCCTTGCTAATATGTGGGCAGATTGTCGAAAAAGTGAGTGTTTTTTGCATCTTTGGGGGATAAAAACAACTTCAAATGCTCTGAAAATTTCTGAGTAGATGCCCCTGAATTTAATGCATCCAATGGTAATACTATCAAGAGTTGAGGATGCTCCAAAATAAAATGGCGCCGCCCATGATTTTATGATATTAGGCCCAAAAATGTCGAAAAACAAGAACATGTCAAAATTTGCTCAATTTTGGTGAGCAAGTCTCTCAAGGACTTTTAGAAATATGTCTAGAAGCTCGGGCCAAAATTCCAAGCCTAAAGGTGTCTTTCTCCTTTTTTCTCACCGGGTGCCCTCTTTGGGCAGTTTTGAGCTTTTCTTGGTTTTCTTCTTTGTTGTTTGGCATTCTAGCTTTGGTGAAGAAGTCATGGCCCCTTGCCTAGGAGAGGCAGATAGCACATGCTTTGGAGAATGCCCTTCATGATCCATGTTTTGTATTTTCTTGCCCTCATCATTGCTTGCTTGAGGGCTGTCTTGTTTGTCTTTGTCAATGCCTTCTTTATGACTGTCATGCTCTTTCCCTTCACTTTTTTGTGCTTCATCACCCTTATGCTTATTTCTGTGTTGGCTGCCGTAATGTTCCCTTTCATCACTGCCTCACTGCCCATCAATTTTCTCTTCATTATCACTGCTATGTTTAGCCTTTTTGCCTTGTTCCTCATCATCACTAAAGTCATCTCTTTAGTATTGTGTTTGATCCAAGAGGCCTTTAACAAGACATGTTTGTGGCTTCTTGAAAAGAAGTCTCCTTTGTTTTAGCACAAAAAACTTCCCCTCAAACGTTTTCCCCTTTTGATATCACTGCCTTGCTTTGTTCTTAGATGATAAAGCACCTTTAAACCACTGTTTTTTTAAAGATTGCATTCAATTGACACAGGTCTTCATCTTCTAACCACTGCTTCTTCTCTAATCTATTAAAAAAATTGCTTTCAACACCGCTGTTTTATGTATTTCAAACCTTCAATTTGAAATGATGATTGTTCATTTTTTAATCACTTATTTCTTTGTGGTTAAAACAACAAAGGGATTGATTTAAAAACACTGCTTTAAATGCTCCTGAAAACTGATCATGAAGCCCTTCACAAACTCTGTTTTTCTTCTAGAGGTTTGTGCAAATCCTTGACTATTTCATATCACAAAAATACCTCTTTTTAAACTGACAGAACCCTCATCTCTTATTCATTGTTTTGAGTTTCTTCATGGCATTGCGCTTCATCATTGTGTTGCATATCATCAATGTGTTCTTCTTCACCTTGCTTCCCTGCCTCAAATAGCCTGTGGAAAGTTCTTCTCAAGCACACAACTTTTTCCTCTTTGTTATTCACCGTTTGACCAATGGAAATGAATCAAATGCTATGTGAAATGGTTCTTTAATATCAGCTCTCTACTCCTTACAAATTACTGCTTTTTCCCCTTTGTATGCCACTCAACAAATAATTTTAATAACAGGCACACAGTCAACTAAAATGTATACACAATCAAATGATTTTCTGTGTTTGGATAAGGTCACAGAGCTCTTGGTGTTTTGATAAAAACAAGACAGCCTTGCATTTAGACAAAGGCAAAAAACTCCTCCCAATCAAAAACACTTCTTTGTCTTCACTATTTCTCACACACAGGTAAACAAAAAACACCTCCAAATTGATTTAACAATTTCACTCATTAAATTCTGCTTCACGTAACAAAGGAGGAAACATTGGTTTTTTATTTTTTACCAGACAGAGAGGACTTTTGAAATGACAAAGCACTTATACAATGATCACTGTTGTTGAAATTAGGCCCACTCTTTCACTTTTCAAACCCTGTTTTTCTCCCTTTAAACACTGCCTCCACCTTTTAACACTGTTTTGAGGGCAATTTATTAGCTCTTTTGACATCAATAAAAATCCATTACTTTCACTATGTCAGTGTTGGGAAAACATAGCCACTGCAAGCCTGGATCTTTAAAAAAAAAATTCAACCCTCCTTACCACTGTTTCTTCCACTACAAATAGCTGACAGAGTTTATGGTTTGTGCTAAAGTAGTTAGGATAACCTTAATGCTTGACAACACCACTAAAATAGTTTTTATTGTATCCTGAAGGGAGTGTGATGTTTTAGCACTGTTTTTAAAGAGGTCTAGGCTCTTTGAA
>JAXQQM020089037.1:0-35738 GCA_034641835.2 Pinus albicaulis
GATATAGTTTGAAGTTTGCCGATTTGTTGACTTTTCCTTTCCATTTCTTCTCTCCACCTGTCTTCAGTCTCTTTTATCTTTGGCAAACTGCCAGGAACACAGTCTGAAATGAGATTAATTGAATATAAGCTGTCATTTATGAATTGCGTGAGATTATTCATTATATTTCCGGCCCTTGATATTGCTCTATCAGATTTCATTAATTGATGTTCCCATTCTGTAAACAAGATTTCTTTGTGTTTTTCCTCTATCCTAGGAAGATTTGCTTCTTTTCCCTTTTCTGTATCCTGCCAGTTGAGAAACTCATAAATCTTTTCATCGGCATCATCTATTTCTTGTCTAAGAGTTATGATAGTTTGGATCAAAGATGAAGTAATCTCACAAAAAGGTTCTGCTTGTGACAGTTTTGAGCAAAATTCAATTAACTGCTGAGTCAATAATTTATTAGCCTCAAGGGCTTCCGATTTGAATTCATATAACTTTGGATAATCTTTAAACTTATCCAAAGTTGCTTGAAATTCCTTTTCTTGAATCATTTTTGCCTTTTCCTCATTTTGTAACAAACTCTGTAACTTAGAAATTTCTTCATTTAGCTGCTTTTGTTTGCCTAAAAGCTTTTCATCAACCTTCTTCTTTTCTTCAGCAAGCTGTTTCTCCAATTCTTTAGACCTGAATGTCTGATCCTGTAGTTGTTGTTGCAATTGGCTGATCAGTTGCTGATTCTCCTTAGCTTTTTCTTCCAGTGAAGCTATGTGAAGATCTTTCCGAGTTATTAGTTGAGAAACTTCTACAACTTTATCCACTGTTGCAGCACTATAAGCTCCTGTATACTGGGACAATTTCGTAAGGTCTTCAAATGGATTCATTTCATTGTTCTTATAAACAATATTCATAAACTCATCTGATGGAGTAGAAAATATACCCTTTTCTGTTTTTCTTTTCTTTCTTTGTCTTTTGACAACAGCCTTATGTTTAGGGCTGTAAAATACATCCAAAGGAGGGATCTCCTCACCTTTTAGCATAAAAAATCACCAGATGTGATCCTTCATCAAATATAATAAGGAGTGGAGTACAGAAATGTTAGCTCCAAGTCCAAAAAATATTACAACTTCCGATCCCTCTCTAAATGCATGAGAGAGATTTAAATAAGAAATTACATAACAAAATCCTAATACTACTGCTACAATCTATCAAATTAAAACTGAAAGGCTATCTTGAATGAAACTGATTCATTGTTTTTCTCTCTCGCTTGATGAAGCCAAGTTGCAAATTCTCAACATATCTTGGAGTCTCGGTGGATGACTCATCTCAGAATGCAACTGTCCAGCATAGGTGGCATCGGAAAATTCTGGAATTAAACAATCGACAGCGTTTGATAGGAATTTGATAGCCGTCTGTTGATTGTTTGGTTTGATCAAATGAGTCCACATACTGTCCCAGGATATTGTTTGAAGTTTGCTGATTTGTTGACTTTTCCTTTCCATTTCTTCTCTCCACCCGTTTTCAGTTTCTTTCACTTTTGGCAAACTGCCAGGAACACAGTCTAAAATGAGATTGATTGAGTATAAGCTGTCATTTATGAATTGCGTGATATTATTCATCATACTCCTGGCCCTTGATATTGCTCTCTCAGCTTTCATTATTTGATGTTCCCATTCTGTAAACAAGATTTCTTTGTGTTTTTCCTCTATTCTAGGAAGATTGGCTTCTTTTCCCTTTTTTGTGTCTTGCCAATTGAGAAATTCGGAAATCTTTTCATCGACATCATCTATTTCTTGTCTAAGAGTAATGACATTTTGGATCAAAGATGAAGTAATATCACAAAAAGGTTCTGCCTGTGACAGCTTTGCGCAAAATTCAATTAATTGCTGAGACAATAGTTTATTAGCCTCAAGGGCTTCTGATTTGAATTCATTTAACTTTGGGTAATCTTTAAACTTATCCAAAGTTACTTGAAATTCCTTTTCTTGAATCATTTTTGCATTTTTCTCATTTTGTAACAGACTTTGTAACTTAGAAATTTCTTCATTTAGCTGTTGTTGTTTGCCTAAGAGCTGTTCATCAATTTTCTTCTTTTCTTCAGCAAGCTGTTTTTCCAATTCTTTGGACCTGAGTGTCTGATCTTGTAGTTGCTGTTGCAATTGGCTAATCTGTTGCTGATTTTCCTTAGCTTGCTCTTCCAGTGAAGCTATGTGGAGATCTTTCTGAGTTATTAGCTGAGAAACTTCTACAACTTTATCCACTGTCGCAGCACTATAAGCTCCTGTATACTGGGACAATTTTGTGAGGTCTTCGAATGGATTCACTTCATTGTTCTTATAAACAATATTCATAGATTCCTCTGATGGAGTAGAAAATATGTCCTGTTCTGTCTTTCTTCTCTTTCTTTGTCTTCTAACAACAACCTTATGTTTAGGGCTGTAAAATACATCCAAAGGAGGGATCTCTTCAACTTTTAATACAATATGCCCTGTCAGATGTTCAGGAATGACTTCAACATCCTGCTCTATTTGTTCTTTATCTTTATCTTGCAATCCAAGATGTTGAGCAAATTGATCATATTGTCTTAATAACTGAGAAGAAACATTAAGATCAGTAGAAACCATAATTTCCTTAGTTGTTTCTTTTTATTTTTCTGTATCTATGTTCTGCTCAGTGATTTTGCCATCCGATCCACCTTTTTGATTATGCACATCATCATTGATACTTGTGAATTTCTCTGTCATTTGAGCAGTAGACTTCTAACCAGTATTTGGACCGGATTTATCATCGGTATTTCCCTTTTGGACATCAGGTTTGTCAATAGTGACCACTTTTTGAGTATGTACAGTTGGCTGGTTAACAGCCGATTGTGTAATGACTTTGCCGGTAGATGTTTCTACTGGCGTTTGGTTGGATGTACCTTCTGTCTCTGACCTTTGTGTTTGAATTCTTAGCTGGTCCAGAGGAACTCTTAACAATCTCTGGCTTCTGAATAACAAAAATTTATTCATTTCCTCCTGTTGGAATTTAGACTTGGCCAAGTCATAAATTCGAGGAAAATTATCTAATGAAACAAACAAATCATCGAACGGATCTGGCTCATGCTCAAATCGAGCAATTGAAACTGAAGCAGTGACATCAAATGCTATATTTTTTGGATCATATTGTCTTCCAAGAATGGTTGCAAATTTACAACCTTTTATCTTGGAGACTTCTTTTTCTGCATGCTTGAAATCATTTAGAGTAAACTGACCACAATTGAGTGGGAATTGAGGCCACATCCTCTTCTTACTGTTATTCAAAGACCTAGATATTCCTTCAACTGTCAATTGATAGGAAATTTCTTGAGCAAGAAGTTTGTCTGGAACAATAAGCGGAAGAACATGTGGTTCCACAATACTACCAAAAACCCTGATGTATGTAAATTTTTCCTCCCCAAACCAATCTCCAATTGCAGATAAGTCTGCCTTAGCTTTATCAGAAAATCTAGGAGGAAAGCGATTAAAAATGGTTTGGAAAACAGGAACGAGGAAACCATGACAGATTCTATATACATTATCTTGGAAATGAACCTTCCAAAGCAGTTTATGATAAATATGAATTGGGACAGGGTCTTTAGGAGTCCATTTCCATCCAAATAAGGGAAACTCGGAATTGAAACAAAGAGCATCAAAAATATAGGCACAAAAGAAAAAGGGAGTGGAATTTCCAGCGGTTTTTTCTTGTCTGTATTTAAGTATCTTATTGGCCATTCTATCAGAAAGAATAACAGCCCAATCCATAATGTCGGAATTCACAGCAGCTAGGATTAATGGGACCATTTGTATAGAAAACCTAGCTGAATTATCATTGCCAAATAATCTACACATCATGGCAGCGGCATAGCAATATGGAGGCAAAAGGGAATCTACAGAATACATACCGGATGCTTCATTTCGATGCTTCTCTGGATTTTTCTTCCAATCTTTGATAGGGTCAGATTGGACTTTGTTATTATCAGCAAAGTCTTTGATAAATTCCTTGTTATACACCTTCTGTGGGTTTGGAAGGTGATACATTGCTTTCAGGTCTTCTGCTTTAAATGAGCCAAAAGGTACTCCAGATGCTGAAACAAACGTTCTGTCTTGTATCTTTACACTGTCAATAACCCATCGAACTGCATCATAATAAGGCATGATGCTCGCTCTGGCTGCAATTCGATGCAAAAACGAATTTGCAAGTGATTTTTCAGTGATCTCAGAGTCAGAATCTGAGTTATCTTCGTCTGGAACTGATGCCTTTTCCACTGTGACCTTGGGGTTTTCTCTTTCCAATAGGTTGTAGACTCCTTCCCATGTCATTTTCCCAAGCCCCTGGCATGATGTATCTGTGACTAGTCTTAGTTTTATGGGCTTTTCTTTTGAGACCGTAGGAGTTTCGACAAACTTCACTGGCAGAGCAGTCTTGTTTCTTCTCCCTCTCTTTGACATTTCTGCATTTTCTACCGCTTCCCTTTGTCTGTGAATGAAAGAGCTTAGTGTTCTTTGGCTCTGCAAGACAATAAACTCTCAGTTGTGATAAACAAGCAACTCAAACGGAATGATTTATGAACTTATGATTTTCATTTATTTGTTTCGTATATCGCGTAAATGCTCCTTTTGGGTCACACTCACGTATTTAAAACCAAATCATTAACCATATTCATTTGATTCGTTATTGAATGCCCTTGTACAAGTTGGGATTTGGCGCTTGTGACATATTAAAATATTCATCCATTCTGAACTTTTCGTATGCAATAAATGAATCGCATCGAAAGTTTTCGAATGGCACATGAAGATCACAATACGTTTTTCTCGATTGGCCGATTCCGATTGAAAACTTTTCCGATCTCTAATGGTGGGGTCTACCATATAAGATTTTAAACAAACGTTTGATTTTCTTTTGAAAACGTTTATTGTAATAACGCACGTTGGATCGGGGAATTTCAATTAACCGTAAAGAGTTTCTTAAAGACTATCCCGATTAATCGATTGCGATTGACCGCATCGCATCGGAAGTTATAAATAACCGATTTAAACTCTTAGCGATTGAAAATTTCCGATCGAACTAATCGCATCGAAGGATTTGAAATAAGCATATGAAACTTCTTTTAAGGGTTATCTCCGATTCTCCGATTGCGATTGAACTTTTAAACTTGATTTGTTTTTTATGATAAGGCCTTGTATATTGGATCGGATCATAAGTTTTGAATGTTGAATTTGTTTAGTAAAAAAAAAATGAATTTTTCCAAAACAATGAATTTTATTTCTAAGTGTTTTATTTCTATAAGAAAAAGAAAGGGACCCTATTTCTAAATGAATTTTATTTCTAAAATTTTTAAGAAAAAGGGAGGGTTGTTGTATAGTACAACAGAACTTCAGTGATTTTTGAGGAATTTTAAATAGCCCTGCAGGTACAAGCATGAGGAACACAAGACAACCAGACCCCCTCGTCAGTCAATGGCATGCTCCTAGCGAAATGCAACGAAGTGGAACAAGCGATACACCTAAGAATGATATGCAAAAAGCGAAATGATCTCTGACGGAGGGCTGTAAGGACTGACTCTAACAGGTCTAGGTTCCTGATTTTGTTTGGATTTATTTTCCTAAGAATTCCTCGACCAATGTGTCTTTTTCCAGAAACATTCGCATTGCCAGCACATATATTTATAATTATAGTCGCAATGAAAACCCTGTTTTCCACTGTCTCCTCGCGCTAGTATAGTTTCGTAGACCAACATTGTTTTTGCTATGCAAGGTAGCACTACTAGCATGGGTTTGGGGGTCTAAAGTAGCGTTGAAGTCCCTGTTAGCATGATTTTTTATATGTAAAGTAGCGATGGTCCTTAAATTTGAGAATTTTTTGGTTTTTGCTAAAATTCTTAGTGTGTCATGATCTCTGAAGTAATCCTCCTACTCCGTGTGCAACAAGTTTTTTTCTTTTTGGTGTTAGTTTCTTTGTGGTATGCAAAAATCCATCCTATACTTGAAGTGGTAAAAGTGAATTTTGGTTGAGTCTTTGATTCTTTGAGGCAATTAAAATTATTTTTTGCTGCTCGTGTGTTTGGAAGGAACACTGATTTTTTGTTGATAAAGTATTATTATTTCTTTTGAGACCATAAAATAAATTTATTTTGCATTCATTTAGTTTTCATCTCAAAGTTTACTTTTCGTTAAAGTTCATTGATTAGATTGTATTGAAAAGTTATTTTCTATATCTATCATTGAATTCATATTACATTGTTTAATGATTGAAAGCCAAAAGTTCCATTGAGTGCATTCTCATTCATTGGAAGGTGCATTAAGTAGATTCTCATTTCTTCGAAAAGTGCATTGAATGCATTCTCATTCATCAAGAAGAAAAAAAAAGGAAATTGTGCATAGATTACAGTTGCATAGTTTTCAAAAAAGGAATTGTGCATAGATTACATTACATAATTTGTATCTTTGATTTTTTTCACTTGAATTGGGATAGTAAAATTGACCTGGTTAGCAAAAGCTTCATTTGTTGCATTTTTTTTTTGTTGCGTCATTGTTTGAAAATTTTCCCTAAACTAGATAACATTCATTGAATTGAAAGGATATTTTTCTCATGCTAGTTGCATTAAAGGTATTTAGGTGACATCGTTTTTAGCCTTGAAATTGAAGCTTTAATCAACATCAACCTTAAAAATTATTCAATTAACCTTAAGGATCATTTGAAATTAACATAAACATATAGAGGTCTAGGCTAGAGATGTGTTCCGACGTCATTAAGCATAGCAGTTGTCGCTAACAGTCTGTGTTACACTACAGAGGTGAAACCCTGTCCCACATATGAAAAGTATAAGGAGACGCTCTCATTAGATGGTTACACATTAGATAAAACTACTAAAAACTAGACTACCACGTACCGTGAAGTATATATGGGGAGACACCACTAGGTTGCAAGCCTGCCATAGGTAACCGAGTCGACCGCCTTGTAGACGTGATACACCAAACACAACATTTAGGGAGATTGGTTGTCGTATGTTAATTCCCTGGTAAATTTATTTTCTAAGGTGTATATTGAATTTCATGGATACATGGTAATCCTTTATGCCTAGTTCACCCTTTTTGATTTATTTTATGTTTCATTTCTAAAATTTACTGCCCACAGAATAACATCTTACCCGTGCACAACTCCCTAGAAAATCTTAGGTTGAGACCAATGGAAATAGTTCTTGAGTTTACCAATTAGGGAATCCCCACGGATGGGAATCTTTTCCCTTTTCCTTCTTTTCGAAATGTTGGTGCTCCATATATGGCAACTTTTTCCCTCCCAGGATTAACTGTTGGTTTTCCAGTTTGGTTATTTTCAACCCCCATGGTTACAAATGTCCAATCTACTCCTCAACCAAGTTCACCTCCACCTGAACAGTGTCAACCTCATGTTGATCCTAAAGTGTACCCCTCGCCTTCTTCTCTTGTTTCTTCACCCCGTTCTTCCTCTTCGCCTGGTGAAAGTCGTAATTCTAGTAACCAGGAAGCTAAGAAGAAGAATAAAAATAAGCAAGGGGGAAACCAAACAACCATTTATTCCAATGAAACTGATGTTGAAAAATCTTCCATTCAGTCCCACAAAGTCAAATTACCTTGCAAGTTATGTAAGGGTGATCACCTTCTTAGAGATTGTCCTAGAATTCCCAGCGTGTTATAAATGTGGTCTACCGACTCGAATCAGTCATTGTCATCGGCCTCTGGAGATCATTTTGGTGACAAGTATTCAAATAGTGATAATAAGGCCCATGTGAAAAAGGGTAAAGTCAAATTTCCCTGTAGGTTATGTGAAGGGAATCATCCCATTCACCTTTGTCCTTATATGGATGAGGACTCCAAAGTCTTGGATAACCTTACAACTTCTTAGCTGCGACTTCCGACTGGTTACCAGAATATTTTCCCTAATCCTATACTAGTTGATAAAGTGATTTATCAGAAATCATCTATGTTCAATCCTACTCTCTCCGAAATTGAATCATATTTCCGTTCCTGACCAACCATTGGTTGAGAAAACGGTTGACCTGATTCGACCTGTGGTGGATCGCGCTTTTCCCATAGAGAGTGAAACTCATACCACTCAGGTTCTTTTTGTTTCTTTAGATTCCCATGAATTGGAGGGTAATAATTCAATTTCCCTAGTACAAGAGGTTGATACTCCCTTTCCTGTAGCACAAGGGGGCAGTTCATCCATTCCCACGACACCCCCTCCTAGTAGTCTGGTTGCTTCCTTTGATTGGAGTCGACTGCCAGGATATCGTCTTCCTTCTTATGTGCCCTTTGAGATCATGGTATAGGCATATAATGTGGCCATACCTAGCACCATAAGAGATGAATGCAAATATGTTAGATTATGTCCTCAACTACTTGGCAATATTTCGGTTCTCTGTAGCTTGTGCCCGTTACCCATAATTTGTTGGAATTTAATAAAGGAACCGGTCAACTTTTAGGGATCCTTCCTAAGTTACCTATTACTTTGGGAGGAAATATTGTCTATATAGATGTGATGGTTGTCCAAGGCCCTTTGAACTTTAACGTACTCCTTGGGCTTGACTATACTTATGCCATGGGAGCTCTTGTCTCTTCTCTCTTTCGTGTGATTTGTTTTCCACATGAAGGAATAACTATGACCATTGATCAAATTTCCTTCATTTATCCTAATCTAGCTCCCAATAAACCATACTCCCTTAATGGTCCTTACATGCAAGTGGAATCTTCCCCACCACAGGTTAAATATGTGGTTCTATTGATCATATAGTCAGTGATATCGTGCATCATGTGCTGGGGGCATTGGACCCTGATTTCCAGAGTGTTGTTCTCCCATCTGATGAGAAACTCTTGGAAGTCATGAACTCTTATGGGCCATGATAAGATCTCCGGAGCATAGTTCCTTTTATTTTTTCAAGCTCCTTAAAAAATGAAACAAGGTCTTCGAAGCAGAGTTCCTTTTCTTGTGTCACGCTCCTTAAAAAATGAAACAAGGTGTCATCAGAATAGTTCTTTTACTCTGTCAACCTCGTTAAAAAATAAAACATGTTCCTTCTGAGCATAATTATTTTACCGTGTCAAGCTCATTAAAAAATGAAACAAATCCCCTTTCAATTCGAATCTTTGATTGGATCTTGTAAATTTCTAGTCAAGTCTTTCACTTGATCTCATAAATGAACCTTCATTGCATCCACTTGTTAGTAACTAGTAGTCTACTTAGGTGAATGAACTGAAGATTGGGGGGAATGTACCTCGAATTGAGTCACCATGCTGGGGGCATGCAAATGTATTTAAAGCATAGTTTCTCTCTATTTCAAGCTTGTGTAAAAATGAAACCAATTTCAAGCATATTTTTTCCATATTTTTCAAGCTTGTGAAAAAATGAAATCAATTTCAAGCAGAGTTTCCCATGTTTCAAGCTTGTGTAAAAGTGAAACTATTCCTATACACCTCTTGTGATTATAATTTTTATCTGCCTCTTCTGCTAGATGAACCTTGGTTTTATCATTCCATCGTCACCATATGCTTGACCGATCGTATGCTTTCACTTGGTTTTTACCTACGATGAGTGGTCTTGTTAGCCAACCTCTTGATCTTTACTTGTTTTAAGCAGTTCCAACATCACTGAAACCAGTTGCTACCTTTTATAACACTTGTTCCTCCAGAAGGAGTCATCTTTTAGCTCTTTTATGACTCTCAAAAAATGAAAAGTTTTCCTATTACTTTTCTTTTCGAACTAGTTAAAGTAAATGAATTGACGTGGCCTCAGTATAATTTTACCCCTTTTTCAGGTTGAGATTAACTACTTACAAAAAATGAATACCTTGATCGAACATGGCCAAGAGGTTCTCTCGAGTATTTTTTTCTACCTATTTGGATTCGAGAGATGATTTAGGAAAAGGTACATGATGGAGTTTTCTTTTCCGTTTCCTTTTCAAACTCCTTAAACATGAAAAAGACGCCAAGTTACTCTTCAGTCAGACTCGTCAAATTTTAAACGACGAAAGACTTGTCACCATGATGAGACCACGTTCTTCCTTCCTAGGGCTCGTTAAAATTACTAGGATGGATTCATTCAAAGAATGAACTTGTATTCTTATAATATTATATCCTCTTCATGCTAGCTATCAAAAATAAAGGGGTACTCATTAGAAATAACAGGGGAAAAATTGAAAGTGAACGTCCTATGTGTATTTTGGGCAGCTTGTCGCTTTGAACATGACACATGTCTATAGTTCCTATCGGGTTGGGGATATCCTTCATTTGTCATTATGCCTCCATGGATTTGGGAATTGCATCTTATTCGACCATTTTTTTCCTCATGACCTCTGATCCCATTTTGAGTCAAATGCTACCACACTCCGGAGTTGTGTCACTGATATGTTCAAGAGAAGTCCTTTTTGTTAAGATCAAACATCCTCTGCTTGTCTGGCCTTCTCTGTTACAGTCTTGAATCGCTCTTATCATCTTGAGATATCCTGGTTTTGTGTCAATGATGTGGGAATCCTTATGGCTCTCCTTCAATGAATCACTTCCTATCGACTTCAGCTCATTATCTAGGAAGATGATTTAGAAACTCCTTTTTAGTATGATAGAACTTGCATGCCTCAATGGCAAGTTCTTCATGTTCGAAGAAATGTTCACACTTGTGGATTGTGTTGTTGTACCTTGAGGGCCATCGTCATTATTTGTGGTTTCTCTTGTTCCTGTTAAAGGTTTTCATCATTGACCAGTAATTAGGTGGTTTCTACCATGTTCGACATCAAATCCTCTATTCACATGGCTAGATTCGTACATTGGGTAGATTTAGATTTTGACCAAGACCTTGGATAACCTTTTTCATTATCTAGGTTGCAGGGAGTTATTGAGTATTCATGATTGTACATATGATCTTGTCTATACGGATGGCTACGACCATATCGTGGATCCGTTTCCATGATCTCTTTCAAACAGATGGCTGTGACCATGCTGTGGGTTCATATGTTATTTGATGCCTAGTCCACATATATGTTATTAGGAATATTCATATCAGAGATGTCATATATTGTATTGTGTTTGATTTGGAAAGTTTCTTGGTGGTATTCCCATTTATTTTTCCTTGGTTCATAAAGCATTTCACCCATCACTTCCCGTTCTGCCTTCATGCTTTAGGGGGAATCTGTTACACAGTAATTTTTCACCCTGATCACTTCCCATCCTTGATCCTGAAGTGCCCTGTGACAGGTCATGTGCAGTATATCCACCTAAAAAATACACATAGACATCCCCTGAGGTATCAAATAAAACTTCCTTGGAATATCACTGGAGAAACTTGGTCAAAAACCAAACTTTATGGGTTAGCGTGCTTCCCTAGTGGCCTGCCCATGTTGATGGCAGGTTGAGAGTTATGGCTTAGCACTATCAGTGCCCTTTGTTCTGGGAAAACCACACTGATCCCTTTCTGATAGTGTTTCCTCAAATGGAGGAGAAGCTTCGACCTCTAGGAGCTCCAGGCAGGTGAGTTAGTTGTTATTCGGTGGCAATAGGGCTGAGCTATCTAATTTTAGAGATTTGATCTTATCAACAGGGCTTTATCCATTAGAAAGTGGACCTTCCTCCTCCTTTCACGAGCTCCCAACCTCTTCTCCCTTCCTATAAATTGATCCCCATCCCTCCACTATTTTTGGGTCATTGTTGGGCTGGTCTAAACTCTCATTCCCTTTACATTCGTGCACTGTGATAATGCCTAAGTTGTTCAGAAGAAGGAATGATTTAGAGCTTCAGTGAAGGACTCAAATTTTCCTTAAAGGGAGGCCTCCAACATCAAGACCTGGGTTGTAAGCTCTCTTTTTTATATTCATTAATAAAACATCTAACATTTGCTTTCTATATTTGTATAATCATTTAGGAAAATATTTTGGTACTCCTTTATCTGCTAGATAACTAATTTTTAATGATTATTATGTATTGGATTATGTTTGTTGTTGCCTCTTGATCATCCGCATGTATTCGTGTGCCACTAGAAGTAAGGAGCGAGCCTAAAAGGAACGTGGATCAAGGCCACCATCAACGAGTTCAAACATAGCATTAGGAAAAGGTACCTCTATCTCATTTCTTGTCACGTTTTGAATATTAGCTAAGAAATATTTTCATTAGAAAGTATCTCAAGTTGCTAGACCCACTCTATGGCTAGAGAGATTGCCTATATCCGCATAGGGATTTATCTTCACAACATAAGGCTGTGAGAATGGTTGTCCAAAAGAAAATGGAAAGATAATAAGGATAATTCAATTTTGTCCGTTGTATTTAAAAGAGAACCCAATGTAATATTGTAAAATGGGTTCTTTCATGGATCCAATAGTTGCACATAAATGATGATGAAAAATCTAGTTAAGTGAGTGTTGGTCATGAGACAGTGGAATGCATTGATATTCTTGAGAGAAAGGGTAAGTCTCTTAAAGGTGAGATGAAATTTTACAAGCCTATGGTGAGGTTGTAAGGACTAATGTCAAGTCATTGAAAGAAATAAAATGGACATGTTGTTGCTATCCTTAAGGAAAAATGATGGTTTGATATATAAATATGTTTAAATATATTATGAAGTTCAATTTTTTCATAGAGATGATGTGAAGGCTAGCTAGGAAAGTGATGTCTAGATAAAATAAAAATAAGTGGGTTGAACATGATAGGATCAAGAAGAATGCAATAGGTATGTTGCATGGAAAAATGGTCCATTGGGTAGACTATGGAAATATTTTGTTAAGATGGGAAAAGTTATGTAATGATAAAAAGTAGCAATTGCTTGAATGAAGGGAATTATAGCTTAAATTATTATAAAAATAAGTGGTTTGATCAAGATAGGATTAGGGTGAATACAATAGGTAAGGTTGCATGGAGATGGTCCATTGGCTTGACTGCAAAAATACTTTGATAGGATGGAAATATTTATGCAATGAAAAAAAGTAGTGGAGGCTCAAATGAAGGAAATTTGTAACTTAATTGATTATCAAAATAAAAGAAAAATAATCGTATTAATATAGCCTATGATTCAGGCAACTAGTATGCACAAGAGTGCATGGCGGAGGGTTCCCATAGATTGTAAAAGAGAATAATTGGGTTGCTACGCATGCTGAAAATTATGAGAAAAAGCTAATAATGTTTTTTGCGCATGTTTAATAATTTATAGTTCTGGATGAACCTAGAAATTTTCCCTTGCTAAGTTGAATCCAAATTTGCATCAAGAGAGCATATTTGAATAATAATGAAATAGTGAAGGAGAGCTTGTGTGGGCTGATGTGAACAACTATACTATGGAGTGCCAAAGCTATGTAAAAAATATTAAGGAAGAGAAATTGCCCCTAGAAATTATTTTGTGTAATTGGCTGATATGATTTCTCTTCAAAATGAAAATCATCGAATTGTGAAATATCTTGACATTGAAAATACTTGATTGATTGCTAATACATGAACACATAAATGAAATGAATGAAAGTGAGTGTGGGTACATATAGTAAAATCGACTGCTGATTTATAAGTGTTAAAGCACATTTTTAATTTATTTTACTAACAACTGATGCATAGGTGAAATTATGCATTAGAAAAAGATGTAGTTATTATTATTAATTTATGCATTAGGAAAATCCATTATTGGAAATGGGATTTTGAGGTAGTGGAAGTGCATTCAACGATTGAAAATAGTCCTAAGTACATTAACAAAGGGGAGATTTTCAAGAAGCTAAAGAAGGAGCGAGGTGGACATGTTGAAAAATCATCAACTGAGTATGCATAATGATGGAAACCATGTAAGTATGGAAATTAACCAAGCTAAAGCAAAGGGGTAAAGGAATTGGGTAAGAATTCCTTTAGGCTAAATTTGTATCTTTATAATATATTTTTACTTGAATACATAAATGACATGGATACCCCACTTGAGGGAATGATCAAGGAAGGATGTTTTCAACTTAAATAATTTGGTAAAGATCTTAGTAATATATGCATATGTTGAACTGCTAAGGAAAATGGTTATAAAAATGAGTAATATACTCATCGGTAGAAATTTTATGTCCAATAATGCATTGAGGGAATGCATGGGTTTGTGTGATGCATAAAGTAAATGCAAGATTGCATTGTATTCTTGAGGCCATTAGTATTAGCCCAAGAATATTCTAGATTTGGAGCCAATAATTTTATCACCTAAATATGAGTGTTATAAATTGTATCATGTACCTAAATGTATGAATGTTCTTGGATGATGTGAATAACCATGGAAATTTTGGGTACTAAGAGTGCTAGTAAATAACATGAATATAAATTGAGATTATCCTTGGTGGATATGAATGGCCATAGAATGGATATGTGAATATAATATTTTAATAAAATGATCAATGGAGTATGACAATGCAAGAGCTTAATGATATGCACATGATTTTTACATTTGGCAGTGCATATGCTTGATGTAATGAATGCATGCATGCATATTTGTGTAGGAAAAGAATTATAATGTTTAAGTCACCATGAAAATAAATTATTATTAATGTTTTTTAGAGTTGATGATTACTAAAGTGAAGGGTGCAAATAATTCACCCCAAAAAGGTAAAGTGGGGAATTAATGGCACACGAATTCTGAGATGATCATCTAAATGGAGAAAGTGAGTATGTAAATATTATCCTTGATTTGTGCTTCAATATATTGTGTAATGTTTGGAATGGTTGAAAAGTAGACACATTATGTAATGATGATAATATATATCAATACAATGAAATGTTTCTTTTCAATTGTATGGTATGCAACAAAAATGTTTGACTCTTTGATGGTTTTGAAACCAATTTAGTGGTTGTTGTAAATGTTATATTGAAAGTATTTAATGCATGGGATATTAATAATATTTGGCTTAGTGAAAATAAAAATTTCAGGAAAAATGCATTTGATATAGCATGGAATGTAAGCCCATGATGAAGGATAGTAATATTACCAGTTTCAAAGAGCCAAACATTATGAGAAGACTTTCGTATTTGAGGGATTTGGCTTCTACATTAAACACGTTTGGAAAATAATATTTTTGATTGAAATTTTATGATACATCTCCTAGGAACTATAAAAATATGATATGATTGAGATGATATATCTAGCCAGGGAGGATGAATGATGGCTGTAAAGCTAAAATACCAAGAAAAAGGTCATTGCGGTGGAACTAGAACCTTATGGTATTCTTTGATCACCATGATCCATAACATGTGAGATGCATTGTTATTTGTTAAGAGCAAGCTATAGGGAGACCTTGGTTGTAAGATTTTATAAGTCTCTTTGGCCTTCTTATGCAAGAAATACTTGCCAAGGTAGATCTCCTGAGGGACTTCATATAAGAGAAGGGAATTGCTTGGGCCTGGAAGGGTGAGTGATTGCAAGGAAGAAGAAACTTGAACGAATTATTGAGAATTTTTTTATGGCACACAATCATTGGGATCATGAGTGAATTCAAGTGTGCTTGAGTAAGCAATGAAATAAAATTGTTTCCTATGGGATATTTATGAAGAAAGGGGAAACCATATAGATAAGCACTAAATTGAAAATTTCATATGTTGAAATGCTTATTTTCCTCGTGGAAATTGGGAAATTATTATGAATAAGTAAATGGATATTTGAAAATAGTTGTAACACATATGTTATGTTGATTTTTTGATGTAGTAATTGTTAAAGAATTAGTTCCGCTGCGGATTAGTTTAGAGTTAGTTTTCATTTAGTTTCATTTCAGTTTCTGGATAACCGTCCAATTATCTTGTATAAATTCACTTTAATGAATCTATCAAAGGCGTGTTCTCATCGATTATACTTCTGTTGTTTTGTTTCTCTGTCCGTAAATTTGTCATGGTATCGGAGCCACTGCCGGTTCTGGTTGTGAGGGTTAGAGTTGCTGGAGCATTTGATTGTGTGGATTATAGCTGCTATGCACAGTTCTGCTATGCACAGTTCTATTTTGATTTTGTTGTTTCACTTCTCTCTCTTTCGTAAATTTGTCATGTGGAGAGTTGTTGTGTCTATTGTTATCACCACCACCAGTCAGATCCTGTCCACCGACCAAGAAAGGGATGTTGAGTGTGAAAGAAGAAGCTGTGGAGGTGTAAAACGTCGTGTTGAAGTCGTGGAGTGCTAAAAACACTGTGTTCTGCCATTGTGAAAAAGACGGACAGAGCTGTAAAAGAAAGTTGTTGCATTTGAGATACTACACCTTCGCTACCATTTCACTACTGAAGCGACGTTCACTGTTGCACGTTTCGCTAATTGTTCCTGTTGCACTTTCGAACCTGTTGCTAGCATTTTGAAATTGAACCAGTGCTTTGAATCCTGAGGATTTAGTTTTGCTGCTCCATATGCGTGAGAGAGAAGCTTTGCTGCTGCATATACTGCTGGACCAGTTTGAGATGAGTTGCCGTTGTTGCATTTGAAGATTTCGTTGTTGCATTCCCTACCCTTTGTTGGAGAAGTGTGTACAGCCATGTGCTTCTTTTTGGTAAAATTTGTAAGCTTTGAGAAATGAGTTCCTTCCTACCAGAGTTGATCGCTAGGAAATATTTGCTGTTGTGAACATTATTTGCTGGTTTTGTTTACATTTAAAAGAGTATGTTGGGTTGAGTCTCTTTTTATTTGTTACTAGTAAAGGAGAAAAGATTCCTGGTTTATTAAAGGTGATTATTTTTAAAAATGGCTTCGAAAAGTCAGTTTGCCATTCCCACGATTTAGTGGAAAAAATTATGATTTTTGGAGTCTTAAAATGCAAGCTTGCTTACAAGGCTTAGGGTGTTGGGAATCAGTAGAGTTGGGGTTCGCAAAACCTGACACAAATACAATTGATGGTATGACTGCTGCCCAAAGAAAACAGTTTGATGAAATTAAACAGAAAGAAGGTAGAGCAAAGTCGTGCATTTTAAATTCATTAGATGACTCTATCTTTCCTAAAATCACTGCTGCTAAATCTGCTAAATCAATTTGGGATATACTTAAGGCTGCTTATCAAGGAAATGATAAAGTAAAAATGGTAAGATTACAGACTCTCAGAACCCAATTTGAAACACTTAAAATGACTGACTCAGAAACCATTGATCAGTTTATGACTAAATTTATGGGTGTTTTTAATCAGCTTCAGATGAATGGTGAAGAACTTGATGACCAAAGAATTGTTGAAAAAGTTCTTAGATGTTTGCCAAAAAAATTTGATATGATCATTACTGTTTTTGAATCGAGAGAATTGACAAAATTATCTGTGGAAGAATTAACTGGTTCTTTGTTGGCACATGAAGCAAGAATTAATTTAGATGTCAGTGATTTAGAGCATGCTTTTAAATCTAAAGCGTCAATGGATAGATGTAGAGGCAGAGGTTTTCGTGGTAGGAAAAGTAAAGGTAGAGGACAGTCTCAGTCTGATGATAGATCACAGGTAACTGAAACACATTCAGAGAAGTCTCAAAATAATCATGGTCGTAGGTGGATAGATAAATCTAAAATTCAGTGTCACTACTGCAAAAAATATGGCCATTATAAGTCTGAATGTCGAAAACTACAGTATGTTCTGAATAAAAACAAAGCCAATGTTACAAACACTAAATGTGAAACATCAGATGCTTTATTTTTGGCATGCCAAGTAACTGTGCAAGTACCTAATAAATATGTTTGGTTGGTTGACAGTGGATGTAGTAATCATATGACTGGTCATAGTGATTTGTTTTCACATCTTGATACATCTTTCAGTTCATCTATTGGTTTGGGTGATGATCGTCAGGTTAAAGCTTCAAGAAAAGGTGTTGTACCTATCTTAACCAAACAAAATGTTGTGAAGAATATCTATGATGTTTATTATGTACCCAATTTCAAGCATAATTTGTTGAGTGTTGGTCAGTTAGATGCACATGGTTATGATGTTAGCTTTCACAACACTACTTGCACGATTGTTGATAAACATAAGTCTCTTGTTCCAAAGATTCCAATGACAAAGAACAGGTTGTATCAGTTACAGTTGAAAAGTGAAAAGTTGTATGCACATAATGTTTCAACGCCAACTAACTCTGATTTGTGGCATTTGTGATATGGTCATTTACCTATCAAAAGTATGAGTTTGTTGCAAAGTGAGTCTATGGTGAAAGGGTTGCCTTCTTTGTCTAATCATATCTCTTCCTGTACAAGTTGTATTATGAGTAAACATAAACGAGATAGTTTTGCTTCAGCCTCTAATAGAGCCAAAGAACAACTAGAGTTAGTGCATACAGATTTATGCGGTCCAATGCAAGAAAAATCAGTTGCTGGCAGTCTCTATTTTCTTACTTTCATTGACGATTTTAGTAGGAAAATTTGGGTGTATTTCATCAAATTTAAATCGGAAACATTTTCAAAGTTTAAAGAGTTCAAGGCCGAGGCTGAAAAACAGAGTGGCAAGTTTATTAAAGTTCTAAGGTCTGATAAAGGAGGTGAGTATGAATCTAACGAATTCATTGATTTTTGCAAACAACATGGTATTAAAAAACAAACGACAACCAGCTATACTCCACAGCAGAACGGAGTCGCAGAAAGAAAGAATCAAACAATTATGAATATGGCTCGAAGCTTGCTTAAAACACGAAATTTGTCTAAAGATCTATGGGCTGAAGCAGTTGCATGTTTGGTATATATTTTGAATAGATCGCCAACTTCTAGTGTTCAAAATTTTGTACCTGAAGAAGCATGGAGTGGACAAAAGGTAACAGTTTCACACTTTCGCGTATTTGGTTGTATTTCTTTCGCTCATGTTCCAGAAAAATTGAGAAAAAAGCTTGATGATAGGAGCGAAAAGTATATTTTTATAGGATATAGTGATCAATCTAAGGCATATAGATTGTTTAATCCTATAACTAAGAAATTTGTCGTAAGTCGAGATGTGAAATTTCTGGAAGATAAGTCTTGGAATGAAATGGAGAACAATACTTGTCCTGATCCTTTTATTCTGTTAGATGAACTTCAGACACCTGCAACAAGCACTCCAAGATTACAGGTTCAAGACAAAACCAGTAGTAGTTCATCCAGCAGTAGCAGTTCATCATCTTTTGAGTCTGATTCTGATAATCCTAAGATGAGAAACTTAAGTGATATTTATGCACAAGATGATGTTGATGATATTGTAAATTTTTCATTTCTTTCATTCCAACCTACTTGTTTTGAAGAGGCTATAAATGACAAAGTATGGGTAGATGCTATGAATAATGAAATCAATGCTATTGAAAGAAATCAAACTTGGGATTTGGTTGATCTACCTCATGATAAAAACTCAATAGGTGTCAAATGGGTTTTTAAAACAAAGTTAAATGAGAGAGGTGAAGTTGATAAGCACAAAGCACGATTAGTTGCCAAAGGTTTTTCCCAGCAAGCTGGCATAGATTATGGTGAAACATTTGCACCTGTAGCAAGAATTGATACAATTCGATTTGTATTAGCTATTGCAGCACAAAACAAGTGGCCTATTTACCAAATGGACGTAAAGTCTGCTTTTTTGAATGGTGTCTTGAATGAAGAAGTGTATATTGAACAACCACCTGGTTTTGAAATCAAAAATCACGAACATAAAGTGTACAGGTTGAAGAAAGCGTTGTATGGCTTGAAGTAAGCTCCAAGAGCTTGGTACAGCCGAATAGACCATTACTTGTTGAATAATGGTTTCCGAAGGAGCGACCACGAGCCCACTTTGTATATCAAGAATGATCATCAAGGTAATATTTTGATATTGTGTCTTTATGTTGATGACATAATCTATACAGGTAACATGCAGTTAGATGAATTTAAATCTGCAATGAAAAATGAATTTGAAATGACCGATCTTGGATTAATGAGATACTTCTTAGGTATCAAAGTGAAACAAACACAGGATGGTATGTTTATGAGTCAACAGAAGTATGCTACTGACATTTTGAAAAATTTTAAGATGGACAGGTGTAAACCAGTTGATACTCCTATCGAAGTTGGTACAAAGTTGAGTAAAGATGATGTGGGCATCTGATATAGCATCATTTCTCACCTTGACATGATTCATGATTGCTTCATGGCTTTATGGGCACCCATTCCTACAGACTTGGACAAATTCACTTAAAAACAGTGGAAAATCCTCCAGACGCGACTATGCCCGTGTTTTTCCGCGTGTATACGCGAGTACAGCTAGACTTTTCCGCGTATTCCATTTTAATGATTAAAAAATATATAAAAATCCCTAATTTCGCGCTGGGTTGATGGTTACTCAGGTAGTTCAACCACCCCAACCCGTGGCCAACTGTTTCCAACTGCTGAAACTACTTGGAGGGACTATAAAAAGCCCTCATGTGTATGGCCTAAGGGAGAGAGAGAATTATTGATATTATACTCTGTTGGTATTCCCTATCCAAGTCTGATTCCCCGTGCCTCTTGGACTTTCCCAGTTCATTGTAGGAAACCCTTGTTTCCTTGAGATACACATCCCTTTATATGTTATCTCGTATGCACCAGTTTGGAAGGAGTCTTAGTGAGGCAAGGGCTGGACGGATCCGGACGACGGTCTGCGAAGGCCTTGGAAGGATCAGGTGATCTCTCCACTTACTTTTGTACGTACTATTTTTATAATACAGAAGTATCATGCTGTTCCCGAAGTAAACGTGTTAGTGAATGCTTTAATGTATGAAGAATATTTGTTATACAAGCATTTATGATGATTTATTTAATGTTTTATATGAATCTCACTAACATATAGAGTAGAAATATATTGTACAACTTGTCCTTTGTGCTGGTTTCTTCTTGTATTTCAGGTGAAAGAGGAAGGACGGTTGCAGGGAGTTTGAACTCCACGTGGATCTACTTCAAACGTAGGACCAACGGGTAAACCTCTCGTTCTGCTCTATTTCGTTTTCATGACCGTGCATGATCGTGTGAGTCTCTGTTAAATAGTACGCCCCTGCTCTGTGGAGGTTGAATCCCAACCAACCTCTAGGGTGTTAAATCCCCGAAATGGTACCGGGCGATCACCGGGGGATCACATTTTGTGATTCTCCCGTTGTTGTTTCACCGTTTGGTATAGCGCTTTTTCTCTGTTTTTTATGCCTCCATTTGCTTTCTTGCGCTCGGGCCCAAGCTTATACCTTTTCCCGTACTTGTATTTTTTATTTTTCATTATCTTTCTTTGCATACGCAGTATTTTCTACTACAAATAAGCGTATAGCCGCGAGTTTCAGAAGGAACCGCGTATATACGTCTCTCATCACGTACGCGTATACACGCCCGTCGCATAACCGGCAAGGCTCAGATACTCTCCAGGCTGAATTTGAAATCTTAAGATTCTCGGTGGTTAATTTTTTCCGTCGTGAGGGCCTCGGTGGTTTGCAGAGTCTTTGTACTTACTGGAGTGTGACAGAAGTGGTTTTAAGTCTTGGTTCTCTTTCGTTTGCCCGAAAACTGATCTTTTTGGCGAAGTGTTCGTGTTGGTGCTAGCACTCCTGGATTGAGTTCCAAGATCGCTTTCTGAGCGTTCTTGGCTGTTCTGCTTTATCAGAACAGAGAGCTTTTGCTCATTGACTCGCTCCTGTCTTTGTGTTGTGCTTTGCATTGCGTTCTGTGCTTTGTTTTCGATTGGTTTTCTTGAGTTTCATAAGCTAGGGTTTTGTTGCATTTTTCGAAGATCTTTTCTTGTTTCTTTGGAGTTTTGTATTGCAACGAATTTGCACTATTTCTCTTGGCTGTTTGATTGAGTTTTAGTCTTCCGTTGCCCTTATTGATCTTGCTATCATTAGTTTTATAAGGTTTGGGGGCATAGTTGGAGTTTATGCTTCAAATTCGGTCTCATTTTGGCTTGGATTGAGATAGCTGTTCTTGGTTTTCTTGAAGCTCTTGTTTTATAAAACTGAAAAGCCCAAAAACATTTGTTTTGCTTTTTGTTTTTGCATATCAAAAACTCAAAAAACATTGTTGCTTGTTTTTGTTTTTGTTGTTGCCTTTTTCATTTTCGTTTGGCTTCATCTTTTGGGACTTTAGTGAATTTTCTTGCTTCTAGTTTCCCGCTTGATTGTGAAGGGAGGTTGTCTTTTGATTTCTTCTTCTTCTTGTTGAGTATTTTGGTGTCTTATATTAAGAGTTCTTGTTTGCAAGAATTAGCTTTCTGGATATCAAAAGATTAGTTGAAACTGGAGGAGCCTTTTGGAAAATTTCACCTTGTTTCAAGGGACTTTCTGCATCTTAGAATTTACATGCTAGTGGTCATTTGCATTAGGTGCATTGAATCATTTAGTTAGCTTCTTAATTTTTGTGCGTGTGAGTTTGTAATTCGAAAAGAAAAATACATTTTTTAGCCTCGTAGAACTTTCATAGAAATTGCTCTTCATCGAAAGACAAAGAACTGCATGTGCATGTAGTCAGGTTTTTTATTAATTTCTTTTTGCGTCAGAACATCATTGGTTTCAACTCCATATCCTTATGACTTAATACAACAGCCCTTAAAATAAGCGATTTAATCTAAAATCAACTAGCAAGTTTTATTTAGTGTCAATCACCAACTAGCTAGGTTGTAGGGCCTTGGAATAGGAGAGAGGAGAGTTAACTCTCCAAGGCCGCTCAAACAGACATAGAAGTTTACTAATTGAGCGAAATCCAACTACGTGAAGTGGACTGGGAAAGCTCTCATCCGAGAGTCAAGCGCGAGGGGAAGTGAAGGTTAAGAAGAGGGATACCCCCCCTCCGATTAGCTGAATCTGACCTCAAGACCGTTCCGCCCAGCTTCTGATACGGATTGGTGTCCATAGTTGTCGTTCCTAGGTTCCACACAGGTGACTGCGGGGGGGAATACCCGTGGTACCTGAGGCAGACGTCGCATCACTTTCAGCAGTACTTCTGGGGGGTGCCCTTGCGAAGCTTGGGTGCTTGAGCTGGCAAAGGCTGTCGTTGGGAGGTCGGCGTAACTGTTTCTGATACCTTCGCTAGTTGTTCTGGGCCCTAATCATCCCAGACTGCTTTCGGAAGGTCCCATACTTCGCTTTCCTGTATTTTGGTGTCCGGTCCTCATCACCCGGAGCGGAAATATTTGGAGGCTGTTTGCTTGCTGTTTCTCAGGGTTTTGATTTTAGTGAGTGCTCTTTGCTCCTAGCTTGCCTAGCTTTTCACTTTTCTTGAGTCTAATATAATAAATTTGCAAAAGTGGCTGATCAAGCGCCTCGACGTTCGAGGAGAGTCCGGGGGTTATCTCCCGAGAGTGCAGAGCCTTCTTCGAGAAGGCGTAGGAGCGATCTAGCAGGTGGTGTTCACCCTGTAGAGTCTGACGCTGTGGAGAGAGATCCTCCACTAAGGTCTGAAGGTTTCTTAGCTGATTCCGGTGTCGGTTCCGAGAGGAGCGTTTCGCTCACCTCGAGGGTAGTGTTTCCTCAGGAGGAAGATTTTCAGATAGAAGATATACCTGAGCCTGCAGCTACAGGTCCATCTCCTCTTCCTCTTGATCATCCGTTTGTTATAGAGTACATCGGACCGGAGTCCGAGAGACCGCCGGATCTTCCTTATCTTTCTTATCTTTCGATGGCCACGACTGGGAACGCGGCTTCTACCGTGAGTGCTGCGGGCATTCAGACCCCTGCTTCTGTCGAGGCAGGGGGCACTCTTGCTCTATCTTCGAGTGCTTCTAGCACTGCTATGTTTGGCTCCGGGTTCACCCAAGCATATGCTTCTCAATCTGGTCCCTTTGTTTCAGGGATGTCCATTGCTGGAAATCCCTCTTTTTCCTTTACCGCCGGTGCAGCTGGATCTACGCTCATGTCCAACATGGCTAGTGGATCAGCTTCTTTTCAGGGTTTCCCCTTTGGGACTGGGCATATTCCTAGTCCTAATCCTTCTTTAGGGTCTTTTCCTTTTACGTCCCAGACCCAAAGTTTTAATCCTGGGCCTGGGGCCGAGTTCGGCTTTTGCTGTGACGGAACTTGCGTTCCGCAAACGCTCTGTGGGTGGAATAGCTCATCGCGAGTCATCCAGTGAATGTTTCTTTTCCCCGCATCGAGTGCTTATCACTTTTTTTCTCCTCTATCTAATGCATGGAACCCCTACCAGGGGCTTACATCTTCAGTCAATACTTCAGCGGGGGGAACTAGTCTCGGTCTTGGTAACTCGGCGTGGGGAGGAGGTTCTTCTCCGTTTTCTACGGGTCCTTTCTGGCAGCCTGGTGCCTCATCAAATCCAGGCTATTCTTTTCAGAATGTGGGAAATCCATCCCATCAAGGATGGAATTCTTAGGCTCCGCCGCGATTACCATTTCTGGCAACGTTAAACTTGCCAGACTTGGCGAAGTTAACTAATGACCCGATTCAGTATAGTCCGGGTTGGCCTCCGGTTCCAACCAAACTTCCTTCAGACATTCCTAAGTTTGAAGGTAAGAATGGTGAAGATCCGGCAGACCATGTCACCACATTCCACTTATGGTGTTCATCCAACTCTCTGATCGACGATTCGATTAGACTGAGATTATTTCAGCGCACCTTAACTGGAAACGCCGCGAAGTGGTATATAGAGCTTACTGGGGGCAGTTTCGCCACATTTGGAGAACTGGCTGTCACTTTTCTTAACCATTTTCAGTTGCCCGTCAGATATGAGGCTGGGACCGAACTCCTGGCTAATTTTAAGCAAGATGAGGCAACTCACATTTCTGATCATATTCAGGAATGGAGGAGAAGGAAGAGGCTTATCAAAGCCCATATTCCAGGTGAGTTCCTTCTCGAGTGGTTTTTGAAATCGCTTCAGTCAGATATTTCAAAGGATGTATCCATGTCAGGGGTATATTCCGAGGAGCAGGCCATCTTTAGGGCCCAGCAGTCAGAGTTGATCTATTCTCAGTCTGGCATGCTTTACAAGTATTTGCCTAATGCTCCTCGCTCCAAATTGGATCTATCGAAACCTAAACCTGGTCCGCATGGTGACGGACTTGTCGGATCGGTCAGTAGTAGTGCAGCCAGCCTGCTTTCTCAAGTGCAGCAGTTGTCTTTACAATCTGCTTCTTCTGGTCAGGCTGTGCCTGCTGATTCTTCACCTTCCCAGTCTTTGTCCATTAATGCTGTCCAATCTTCTGAACCCAAAGGAAATCAACAGTCCGATGGGAAGAAGAAGGGACGTAATAACAAGAAAAAGGGCAAGAATGGGAAGGGCAATGCAAACAAGACCAACGAGCGTGTTGGTGAAGGGCAAAAAGAGAAAAAGAAAGTGAAGTTTCCGTGCAAGCTTTGTACTGGAGACCATCTCACGCATCTTTGCCCGAAAATTCAGGATGCTCAGCGCCTGTTATCTCAGCAGGGTTCTTCTAGTTCCCGTGCCGTGCTTAACAAACCCTTTCCTGTGCGAAAAGAATTAATTAGTCAAGTGCCGGGACCGAAAATCCTGGGGCTTCCTCTGGAGGTCCTCAGGAAGGGGAAATTCCGTCGAATATCTTTATGATGAGTGCTCACGTGGATGTCGCTACGAGATCCCGTGATTATGGCGGAGAGGAATCTTCGAAAGCTAAGGAAGTTTCTGATACTACTGAGCCGCTTCATATCACGAAGCCAACCGTCGAGTCTATGCCTCGGATACCGAAGGCATCCTCTAAGCGGTCAACGATTAATCCGAACATGAGGGCTGCCCAGAACTACTCGATTGTAGAAGATCTGGCGCAGAGTCCTTGTGCTATGTCAGCTTTAGAGGTACTCCAGTCTTGTCCGGCTCAGCGCAGTGCTTTGCTCACCGCCATTGGAGCTATAGATCCGAAAAATTCTCTTCTGATTACCTTTGATATGAAGAATTTTAAGAAGAGACTTCCTCATCATATGGCCTTCCATATTAAACCATCGTACCGGAAGACTAATATCTTTCGCACGGTCGTTGATGAGGGTGCTTCTACTTGCGTGATGTCTCTCGCATGCTGGAAGACACTAGGATCTCCCAAAGCTGTTCCATCTAGCACTATTCTTACTGCATTCGATGGCCATTCTCATAGGCCTCATGGTATTGTCCCGGCTTTGCCCATCTGTGTTGGGGGCAAAACCGTTAACATAGAGGTTGAGGTAGTAGATGCAGCCTTGGACTACAACCTTCTGTTGGGGAGGAACTGGATATATGATATGGATGCTATTGCATCTTCACTATTTCGGATAGTATGTTTCCCCCACGAAGGGAGGATAGTTACGGTGGATCAACTGGACTGTCCTCCTGTAGACCTGGATGCGCCTCCTGACTCATCTGTCCCTAAGTTGGACAATACTAAGGAACCTATCGAGAATCTGGGAGTTGGAATGTATTCTTCCCTGATGGGATCTTTTGATCTTCCTCCTCCCAAGGTGTCTATCAATGCTATTTCATCCTCCAAGGCTCCCCTTCGAAGAGAGTTCTTTCGAACTCATTATTTTTCGAACCCTTGGACCTTACCTTCCCCAACTGCCACTTTGGAGGAAGGGCAAGTTTGTGGAATGGCATTCCCGATTTCTGCAGCTGAGATTGCATATCAGTCTGTTGTTGACACTGCAGAGTCTGATCCAGCTCCTCTTTCGCCGGAAGAGTTGGATGGTGATGTGGCTCCGGCTTGGACGCTTACTTCTTCTTCTGCCCAGGATTGTCTAGATACCACTCTTCCATCCGAAGAGGCCATCCTGGAAGCAATGACAGGTATAGAGAGACCGTGGGATGACTTGCATCATCGGTCTTACTTCCTACCTGACTTGAGCGAAGTCGAAGCTAGTTTTCCAAGTCCTCAGTCTCCTGGACCTGTTCACCCAGTCTTGAGCCCCTTAGCACCAGCACAGGTTTATGCTGAAGGGAACATGGCTGTGATCTCTCCGACTATCCCGGTGAAAATCTCCAGGAATCCCAACATTATCGAGAACGTTTTCATTGGAGCTGAATGTTCCCGTGAAGAAGTTCAAATCTATACTGAGCTCTTCAAAGAGTATAGGGATGTTTTTGCTTGGTCTTATGAGGAAATGCCTGGCATAGACCCATCTATCGTCCAGCATGAGATCAAGATGTATGAAAACGCTAAGCCGGTCAGGCAAAAACTTCGTCCGGTTAATTTAAAGGCGCTAGCCTAAGCTTTTAGATTGAAAAGTCGCTTTTAAGGTGCAATGATGTTTTCCGCCTTCCGATCTAATGGGTTTCAAACCCCGTTCCTGTTGATAAAAAGCAAGGAACAATTCGAGTGTGCATCGATTTCAGAGACCTGAATAAGGCGTGTCCTAAAGATAATTACCCCACACCCTTCATTGATCAGATTATTGATGAGTGTGCCGGTAACAAATTTTTTTCCTTCATGGACGGTTTTTCTGGTTACAATCAAATTACTATCCGTCCAGAAGATCAACATAAGACCGCATTTATTTGTCCCTGGGGTACGTTTGCATATAAGAAAATGCCTTTTGGTCTGAAAAATGCTGGAGCCACTTTTCAGCGGGCCATGTCTTACGCTTCCACGACATCAAGAAAATTATCGAGGCATACTTAGATGATCTAGCTGCTCATTCTCGAAAGAGGATGGATCATCCGGGACACCTCCGGCAAATATTTGAGAGATGTCGTTTTTATAAAATTCGTTTGAATCCGAACAAGTGCGTTTTCGCGGTAACATCCGGTCGGTTGTTGGGATTTATCGTGTCTAATGAAGGGATAAGGGTAGATCCCTTCAAGGTTGAGGCAATACTTCGGTTGCCTCCCCCGTCTTCAATCCGTCAACTTCAAAGTCTCCAAGGGAAGTCTAACTTTCTTCGGAGGTTTATCGTTAACTACGCTGAGATTACAAAGGGATATATGAGACTGTTGAAGAAAGGAGTCCCTTTTCTTTGGGACGACTATGCTCAACGCTCATTCGATGCCTTGAAAAAGGCATTGACCTCCGCTCCTTTACTGAGTCCACCCGATTATAGCAGAGATTTTCTTTTGTATCTGGCTACAGCAGAATCTACCATTGGTATGGTTCTGGTTCAGGAGGATGATGCTCTTATTGAGCATGTTATTTACTACCTTAGTCGAGGACTGGTAGGACCTGAACTTCGATACACCCCGACAGAAAAATTAGCCTTAGCAGCAGTCCATGCTGTGCAGCGACTCCGGCATTACATTATTCTTCGCAAAACTTATGTCTTGGCAGCTGCCAATCCATTTCAGTTTGTCCTCAGCAGGCGAGTGATTGGGGGCAAATATAATAGATGGATTGTGATTTTACAGGAATTTGATCTAGAGTTCATGTCTGCCAAGTCCAAGAAGTCATTAGTTTTTGCGGAATTGATCTCCGAGTTGCCTTGTGGAGAGGCGATGATCTATGATGAGTCCTTTCCGGACGAACACTTGTTTCTGATCTCTCCACAAGATCCTTGGTATGGGGACATCATTGTATATCTCCAGACTGCGAAGTTTCCCTTTTCTTTTTCGAAAGATGAGCGTCGTAAGCTGCGTCACTTAGCTAAAAGTTATCTGATTATTGGTGATGCTTTGTACCGTCGAGGGGTTGATTCAATCCTAAGACGCCGCTTAACTTTCGAAGAAGCTGAGGCTGTGCTCAATGATTCTCACGGTGGAGCTTGTGGGGGTCATTTATCAGGGCTTGCTACAGCCCAAAAGATTTTGCGTGCTGGCTACTTCTAGCCCTCGATTTTCAAAGACTGTATTGAATCGGTCAAGAAGTGTCATCCTTGTCAAGTGTATACTCGAAAAATGCGCGCTCATCCAGCTCCGCTTTTTCCAGTCGTTACTGTCGGACCCTTTACAAAGTGGGGTATGGATTATACTACTTGTAACCCGCTTTCGGCAAAAGGTCACAAGTACATTATCGTAGCAGTAGACTACTTTACGAAGTGGGTCGAAGCTATGCCTACTTTTGGGAACGATGGTGAGACTGCAGCTCTTTTCTTCTACAACCAAGTCATTGCTCGTTTCGGTATACCTAGAGAGATTGTCACTGACCATGGCAGTCACTTTCAGAACAGTATGATGGCTGAGTTGGCTCTTAAATTGGGTTTCCGGCAAGAGCATTCATCTCCATATTATCCTCAGGCCAATGGCCAGGTGGAAGCCGTGAATAAGTCCTTGAAGACAATTCTTCAACGGACGATTGATAAACATAGATCCAACTGGCACATTATGCTTTATCCTGCACTCTGGGCATACAGGACGTCAGTTAAAACTGCAACTGGCTTTACTCCGTTTCAGTTAGTCCACGGGGTGGAATCCGTATTTCCCATTGAATGCGAGATTCCTTCCTTTAAACTGGCTGTTGAGCTTCTTCCTGACACTTCTAGTCTGGCAGAGCAGCTTCTTCATCTGGAACATCTTGATGAGCAGCGTCGAGATGCCGCCACGTTGAACGAAGCACATAAAAACCGAGTCAAAGTCCAGTACGATAAGGCGGTTAAGCCTAGGGTCTTTTCCGAAGGTGACCTTGTTTTGGTCTATGCCCAAGAAAAAGATGCCTTGGGGGCAGGAAAGTTTAAGTCGATGTGGTATGGCCCCTATATCGTCAAAAAGGTCCTTAAGAAAGGAGCGCATACCTTGGTTGACTTCGAAGGGAACGAGTTGCCGGAGCCCCGAAATGGGCTCTATTTGAAGAAGTACTATGCCTAGGCTTTGGCCTGGCATTTTTCTTTGTATATAGTAGTTTTTTGTCTTGTACATATCTGTTTGATTTTCGATTTTTGATGGGATGGTGATGTTTTTTGATCTGCTTTGGCAGGTTGTGTTGATGTCATGAGTCATTATGGTTTCGCCGATGGTGCTAGTAGACACACCCGGAACTTAGCTTCCGTGGCTTGGGTGCTTCACTATCCTTCCGGTCAGCTGTTGGTATCAAGAGGGGTCTGCATTGGTCCTGCTTCCAATAACGTAGCAGAATACACTGCAGTCATTCATCTACACTCGGAGGCAATATCTTTGGGTGTTGATTCGTTGGTAGTTTTCTTGGACTCCCAGCTGGTGGTGTCGCAGTTGAACAACACTTATCGGGTACGAGATCCATTTTTATTACGATTGTTTTTTAGGGTACGTTTGTTACAAAGGTCATTTCAATTTTTAACATTCATTCATATTCCTCGAGCTGACAATTGGTTTGCTGACTCATTGGCTAATCAAGCTTTAGATTGGCATATTAATAATTCAATACAATAAAATCTAATCATCAAAAACATCATACATTTGATACATTTATCACGTCACATCAAAATATCGCTGTATATATATCATCAGTATGTCAAAAAACTTTACAAAATTTTGGATCCATCAATGCCGTACAAAACTTGGGCTTATGCCCCATCATGTCTGGCCTCAAAACCCTCAAATATCCAATATGAAAATCATTTAATCCCGAGGACCCTGCCCAGCGTTCCTATAGAACATCACTGCAGTGGCCACACGGCGGAACAGTCTAACCCAGTCCCGGGGTACTCCTACAACCCGTCTCCGGACGGCTTCTGGCAAGTCCTCCACAGCAGCCAGAGGGATTTGGCGGGTTAGTCCCTCCAAGTTTCTCTGCACGGCCTGGAGGGTTCTGTCAGAATCCGCTGTCTCTGCTTCACCTCTGCGGCGCTTGTGACGTGCTAGGCCCTCAGGACGCACTGGTCCAACATCCGAAACATGATCATTTTTCATTGTCAGTCATTATGAATCCAATCCAAAAACATGTTTGTTTTTCATTTTTCATACATATTCGAAAAATCCAAAAAATCATATAAGTCAAAAAATTTTGCAAAACTTACCGACTGCTCCCCATGCTGCTTCGGGTGGAAGTACTAGATCTGGATCTCCTCGAAAATCCATCCCGGCATAGGGATAGTCATCCACTGCGATGATCTGTTCTCTCCACCACAGGAAGAACTCATCGTCCCAGGTGGTTCGGGGTACCTCGCTGCCCCCCAGTCTCTTCATCATGTCTGCCCAACGGGCAATTCTTGGGTCCCGCGGGCTGCTGATAGTCGAGATGACTTTGGGTCTCAAAGCTGGAACTCTCTCGAAGAAGAATGTTGTCAAAATGGTTCCATAGCCAAAGTGTTTTGTTTTTGTTTGGCGAATGGAGGTCAGTTGTTGTTTCATGTTCTGTAGCAGGGCAGTGCACCAATCATACACATGAATTAAGCACTCTACGGCTATGCTCATGTGCGTCCTGGACGCCTGATGCAGTGAGGCAGATCCTGCCACTCTGCCGATGGTGAATAGGAGGATCTTTATGTGCAAGTCCCTGATATCTCTTATTGCAATCTGTGTGCCAACTTTCTTGGAATTTTCTATGCAATAGATTTGGACATAATCCTCCACGGTTAACCCTCCCAGGGGCTTTCCGTGCAGATCCACTGGGTCTCCCCTCCTGGAGAGTCCAGTGATGAAGTATATATCTTCCACCTCTATGCGTAGTGGCATTTGATCAATGATGAAACAATCCTGATCCGGTTCCCAATAATTTACCAGCATTTCAAGCAATCTCACATTACTTTTCATATTGGTCATTTTGAAAAATTTGAATAATCCACAGTTTCGGAGGACATTTTGCGCTGTTTGATCTTCCATGACCTCTTGGTCTATTGCACTATGCTCGCGTTCCCTCCATGAAATTGTCATCCTGAAAAAATTCATTAAAATTTGCATTAGAAACTCATTTTTTGAAATTCGGACTTGCGCATACGCTAGTTTCGCTGTGCACAGTCGCGTATACACGCGACTTTCCTTCTTTGAACCCGCGTATGCGCAGGTACGCGTTTTTTAATAAGGTTTTCCAGGTAAAAATCCACTTAATTTTAAATTTTAAACGGACAAAATGAATCAACAGGATGAATAAGGAGCCTACCTGAAGTTTTGCTGAATTCCGACGGTCGGTTGTTGCTGATTTGACGAAACAAGTTTTTAGCTCCAGAGCTCTTTTCCAAATCAGCTATGCAATAATGAACCAATTGAGAGGTAATTTGTGTATTTATGGCTAAAAATTGAAAATTTTCGCAAAAATTTCTTTATGCTTATTTTTTCGATCTGTCTTATGCTGTATAACTCGATTGCTTGGAAGTGCCCAGTTTGGTATATTTCAGGTACATTTTGACGATTTTGAGACTTTTCCCGGTTTTTGATCCATGATTTCAGACTCTTCACGGCAGGTATATGATCTTCACTGGCATATAGGTTAGGAGATCACTTTCCGTTGCATCTTGCATTCTAGCCTCCATACTGATCACTTGCCTTAGGGTCGATCCCATCAGGTCATGAGTATTACACCCATTTCACTCGCCGATTATTTAATCATGACTTGATGGTAGAGCCTTCTTTTACATGGGCTTCCTAGTTAGTTCCTCGCTATCACTTGTTGCCCATGCTGCGTTTTATGTAGGCTCGGGAGTCCTCTTTAGTCCCGCCATGTCTTATGTGTTGAAGCTTCATTCTTCTTCTTCATCACTTATCATTTTTTCTGGCTTTTACCCTAGAGGCTCCCCGGTGTCGTTAAGTTGTATTACTGCATTGCATATTGGCTACTTGTTTATCCTGGCCTTTAGCCGGCTTCATTTGGACTCGATGTTTAAGCCAACTTTTGACCTTGACTTTCTGTACAAGTTAACCATTGCATGCACTTAGCTATCACGACTTGACACCTTTGTACCCATGGATGGAACGTTCCTCTGAGTATCACTGACCAGTTTTCGCCACTTTGCATTGAGCATAGGATTGTTCCAAACCCCGGAACTAGTGCATCTGCTTTCTTGATACTCGTTCTATCCATTGTACCATAGCATTCTTTTATTCTTTTTCAGGCTTATTATGAAAAAGACAAAAAAATTAAATATAACAAAAAGAGCGGGAACGGGATGTATCTTTGTTATTTCGATGGCAGTACAGAGTCAGTTTTGTCGCCCTTGAACAAAGCACATATACTTATATATATTTCCTTCATTTGGGATGGTTCTAGTTTGACCTAGGTTCAGCCTATACCATGTTTCACTTGTCAGTTCTCCCCCGGTTGGTTATCTCTTCCAATCATATGGAGAGTTTGTTTTGCCTCCTGCAAGACAGACTTATACAGTGTCACTTTTTACCGCCATGGTCATCACAGAGTCGTGCTTTTGTTCAAGGGAAGTCTAGCCTGAGTCGGCCATTCTGCGGTGTCTCTTGACTCATTATTCAGTCGGCCTTCCCGGTCTTGTCAGTATCATGTTCTATCTCATCAGATGTTTTGATCTTCTGCTCGTGCTGGTTTGAGAAGGTCTCCATCGACTTCTTGCCGGCGGGTTTGTCTCTTATCGACTACGACACATTGCTCTGAGAGCAAGCCTAGAGCCGCACCTTGGGCCTATTTCCATCATTGATAGGTGACCTCGTGCTCAGCATTCGATCATCATCATGGGTCTTTGACTGAGTGGTTTCCCCTGTGTTCGACGTCAGCACACATTATCACACTTGGGATTCGTGCAGTACCTTGATTTCCATTTGACCCTATCGGTGGATTTCTCGCCTCTGTGTCAGCTTTCATTATTGGTTGGTTCAGAGGGTTTCTTCCGTGCGCCAGCTTCATCTTGTGCACGTCGGAAACGTACTTCGGTTTTGGTTCCATCACTCTCCTTCGTCCGATTCCTTCCAAATCTTGGCCTGCGGGTTACACTCGCGCTGGACTGATGTGGGATGCCTTAATGCCTTCCTTCCAGCAGATCTTTTCCGATCGACTCCGACTCATTGCTCTGGGAATAAGGTCTAGAGTCCTTTTGTCAGTACCTTAGGGTTTGCAGTCATCAGTGGCAGACTCTTCGCTATCGACAGTGGGGATTCATCATTGCCTCCTGATTGGTAGATTCTTTCAAGTGTTCGACTTCAACTCATTCATTCACACTTGTCAGATTGTACTGGGGCACCTTGAAACTCATTATCATTATCGGTGGGATGTCTCGCGTTGGTTAACGGGAAACATCATTGCCCGGTAATCCAACGATTTCTCACATGGTCGACTTCAGCTCATTTATTCCCATTGTGTAGAATTGTGCCGTTGTGATCGGTGAAGACCTCGGGTTGTATCAGCATTTCTCGGTTCACTGTTGACAGTCCTTTCAGTTTCTGCCAGTGTTGCCGTCCACCCTTATATGTTGTAGTTCAGCACAGCAGCATCTTATATGTTGATCCCCGAGTTGCGTGATTGTACCGTTTGATCCGCCTCTTATGATCCGGTACTTGGAGATTCAGTTACTTGATCAGACATCCGGTTGCACTATCTTTGATCAGCTTTCTATATGTGATACTTGGACATTGATACAGACTTGTTTTTTCGGGCCCTGCTCAGATGATTCACTATGTACTTTCAGTTCAGTTATACTTGTATACATGTTGGATCTATTCAGTACTTTCTATATATATGATGTATTTTTTACTGAGCATGGGTATGCCCGCCTCAGCATGAGTTGACTCTCTGGTTTCTTTCATTGGTTTTTAGCAGGCTGAAATCTGGTGAAGTCCTCTCTTGTCCTTGCGAAGTTCTTTCTATGTGCATAATACATTTCGGCCATCATGTACCCCTTCTGACCTCATATATTAGGGGGTATCTGTTATAGCATCATTTCTCACCTTGACATGATTCATGATTGCTACATGGCTTTATGGGCACCCATTCCTACAGACTTGGACAAATTCACTTAAAAACAGTGGAAAATCCTTCATACGCGACTATGCCCGTGTTTTTTCGCGTGTATACGCGAGTACAGCTAGACTTTTCCGCGTATTCCATTTTAATGATTAAAAAATATATAAAAATCCCTAATTTCGCGCTGGGTTGATGGTTACTCAGGTAGTTCAACCACCCCAGCCCGTGGCCAACTGTTTCCAACTGCTGAAACTACTTGGAGGGACTATAAAAAGCCCTCATGTGTATGGCCTAAGGAGAGAGAGAATTATTGATATTATACTCTGTTGGTATTCCCTATCCAAGTCCAACACCCTGCCTCCCGTACCTTCCATGGCCTATTTTAGAAACCCTATTGTAAATGCTACTTTGTATAAGCAACTTGCTGGTAGTATTATGTATCTTACTGCTACTAGGCCTGATATAGCATTTGCAGCTAGTTATATCTCCAGGTTTATGGAATCTCCTAAATACTGTCATTGGAAAGCTGGAAAAAGGGTGTTAAGATACATTGCAGGTACATCTACTTATGGTTTATCGTATGCAGCCTCTGCAGATAGTAAGCTTGTTGGTTATACAAATAGTGATTATGCAGGATGTATTGATGATCGGAAAAGCACTTCTGGCTATGCTTTTCTATTTGGCAGAAACTTGATCTCGTGGTCATCCAAAAAGAAACCTATATTTGCACTATCTTCAACAGAGGCCGAGTACGTTGCAGCAAATTCAGCATCATGTCAAGCAGTGTGGCTAAAAAGACTTCTCTCTGACTTTGGATATACAGAAAATGAACCGATTTCAATCCTTTGTGACAACACTTCCGCTATTTCCTTGTAGAAGAACAATGTGTTTCATCAAAGAAGCAAACATATCGACACTCGTTTTCACTTCATTCGTGAACTCGTCAAGAATGGTGACATTGTTCTCAAATTTTGTGATTCCAAGGAGCAAGTAGCGGATATTTTCACCAAACCGCTAGGAAAAGTTAATTTTGAATTTCAATGTCAAAAGTTAGGAATAAAACAAATGTAACCCTCAAAATTAAGTGGGAGTGTTAAAGAATTAGTTCCGCTGCGGATTAGTTTAGAGTTAGTTTTCATTTAGTTTCATTTCAGTTTCTGGATAACCGTCCAATTCTCTTGTATAAATTCACTTTAATGAATCTATC
>JAXQQM020058379.1:0-42730 GCA_034641835.2 Pinus albicaulis
AAACAAGAACTCGACAACTGCGAAATCAATCAATTTCAGAGTACCTCATCAAGTGGAAGAACTTACCCACTGAAGATTCTACATGGGAAGATGAGAATTTTATACAGAAGCATCCATATCTACTCAAGTGTTGTGGACAACACTTTTTTGAAGGAGAGGGCCATGTTAGGTCCCTATATTACTAGTGTAGTCCCTTATTGTTATTGTTGTTCCCCTATAACCTCAATATTGTTATTATTGTGCCCTTAAATTGTTATTCTTAGGTCTGTTAGGATTATATTGTGACCCCATGGACTCCTATATATAGAAGGAGGTTTTGTCATTTGTATCATCCAAGAATTCTTCATTTATGTAATGTAAAGGAGGTTTCCCCCTTGAAGTGCGTTATTTCTAAAGTGTTGATCTCTCTTTTCTTCTATTTTAAGAGATTTTTTCATAACAAAGAGGGTGAAGAGAGAGAGAGACATGTGGGAGAGAAAGGGTGAGAGAGGAAAGGTGAGGATGTGAGAGAGTGGAGAGAGGGAGGGAAAGAGAGATGAATTTGGAGGGGGGAGAGAGAGAAGGAGTGATAAGGAAGATAGAGAGAGAGGGAGACATGAGAACATGATGAAAGAGAGAGAAGCGGGGGAGAGGGATATAAGGGGAAGAGAGAGATGGAGAGAGGGAGAGTAGGAGGGAGGGATAGATAGATGGATTTGAGAAAGAGATTGTATGTTTTGGGGGTGATGTCAAGAGACAGAGGGAGATAGAGATATTTATGGAAGGTGAAGAGATGGAAGAAGAGAGAGATGGAGAGAGGTAGGGAGGGACAAAGATAATGATAGATATGGAGTGAGAAAGCATGTGTGATTGGGGGGTGAGATATAGATATAAAGAAGGGGATATGAAGGGAGATATAGATATATATGGACAAGGGAGAGAGGGAAGAATATTCCTTGCACTCGATGCATTGATTTTAGTGTATATTGTGATTTCTAATCATATTTGATTTCTTGCACTAGATGCATTGATTTTAGTGTAGATGTTGATTTGTAATGATATTTGATTGCTTGCAATAGATGCATTGATTTAAATGTAGATGATTTCTAATCTTATTTGATTGGTTTCACTAAATGAATTGATATCATTATAGATGGTGATTTCCAATCCTATTCGATTGCTTGCACTAAATGCATTTATTTTAGTGTATATGTTGGTTTCTAATCATATTTGATTGTTTTCACTAAATGCATTGATTTCAGTATAGATTATTTCTAATCCTATTTGATCGTTTGCACTAAATGCATTGATTTGAGTGTAGATGGTGATTTCTAATCCTATTTGATTTCTTGCACTAAATGCATTGATTACAGTGTAGATGTTGGTTTCTAGTCCTATTTGATTTCTTGCACTAAATGCATTGATTTCATTGTAGATGGTGATTTTTAATCCTATTTGCTTTCTTTCACTAGATGCATTGATTTCAATGTAGATGTCGATTTATAATTATATTTAATTTCTTGGACTAGATGCATTGATTTCAATGTAGATGATTTCTAATCCTATTTGATTACTTCCATTAAATGCATTGTTTTCAGTGTAGATGGTGATTATAACCCTGTTTGATTGCTTGCACTAAATGCATTGATTTTAGTGTAGATGCTGGTTTCTAATCCTATTTTCTTACTTGCACTAGATGCATTGATTTGAGTTTAGATGTTGATTTCTAATCCTATTGATTCTTGCATTATATGCATTAATTTTAGTGTAGAAGTTGTTTTCTAATCATATTTAATTTCTTGCCTTAAATACATCAATTTTAGTGTAGATGTTGATCTCTGATTTGATGTAATTGGATGTATGATCGTACATTAATTTTAAAGTGATTGGATTAATAATGCGCATTGATTTGATAGTAAGCACAAAAAATTATTGGCAATGTACATTGCTTTTTGTGTTATACTAATTCAACCTATTAATATTGGAGAGCAAGAGAGACAAGGTATGATGTTTACTATAACAACTCGAGTTAAATATTTAAATAGTTTACGATTTCAGCTGTCCTTTTGATATAATCCATATGAGAAGATGGCAAAACTAACTAGGGTGACAATAAGAATAGTAGAAGAAAATTCTTTGAGATTTATCACAATGATGACTATTTGTAATTGACTACATTGTTATTATTCACATTTTCTATCATTCAACATTATTACAATGCCACCTTGCATACAATATTTACATTTCATCATTTTTCAATATTAAAATTATTAACAATATTTATCATCTCAACAAACTGAGGTAACTAAGAAAAATTAAAACTAAAATGACCATATTAATCACATATTTAACATATTTAAAATGATTATATTAATATTAGATCTTTTTACATATTATTGATAAAATTAGTCATATGTTCGATATATATTCCTTGGCAACATGACTAAAACAAGCTTAGATTCATCTTAACTCCAGATCTATCAAGCGTTGAGAGGGATAAAATCTCTCGGAGTGCAAACCTTTCCCCAAATTTTTCACTCAAAAAAGATATTTGCACCTCCAAAGATTTGATCCATCTCAACGCTAAATCCATTTTAAATCCAAATTTACTAGAGGACACATTGAACACAACATTTTTTATAACTTTAATTTATCTTAATATTACATTTCTAATTTATTATTATATATATATGTAATTCTACCTATCGATATGCATTAAATAAAAAATCCTTTCAATCCTCTCAACATGATAAAGGATATACAGTGAAAAACATTGTATTAAATATTATATAAATAACTACAAACGATTTAAATACACAATATTTAAATCCAACCCATATACATACATATCTATATAATATTTTGTGCATATTGTTGTTTTCCATGCCGATCATCTTCATCCAAAACGTAGCAAAAAGTTAAGTGCCCAATTACGTTCATATTATAACTGCCCCGCCGCTGTCGGTGAATAGAATGTTCTTTTGTGGCAAATGGAAGCGGCGAATGGAGACAAAATTGAGGCTACCAAATTTTCGTCGGCGTCTTTTCTTCCTCGTACAGAGCCTCTCTATCCGCAGGTTCAAAGAACTTTTTCCCGAGTTATTTAATTCTGCGTGTCCTCTCGAACTGCCACAAGTCATTTCGATTGAAAGGTAATGAAAATTTCAGTGGAAAGGAAGTGCATCTGATATTAATATTATAGTTTGTGAGTGCAAGTTGTGTTACCCTATTGGAAGGGGATTTGCATTTATTCACACTTTCAAATTACTAAAAAGGATTAGGTGGAAGCAGGTTGTCATATTTGGAAAAGTTGCATATTGATTCACTATTTTCAAATAAATAACTAAAGATGCTGTCTTTAGTATATATTTTAAAGGGTTAAATTATTATAAATTCATATATTTTTACTGAATTGTTTGAATAAAAAAATGCTTATAATAAGCATTCTTTTTATATATAAATGTTTTTTTAATATAAAGAGTATTTATTTATTTTTTATTAATTTGCTCTTTACTTTTCATTTGAATTATTCTCAATCACTATTGACTTTGGACCCAATTGAGCTAGCCAATTATATGGTTGCAATCCTCACTTTTTTTCAATGAAGACAAGATTTATAATTCATTTTTCACACTTCTATGTTGTGGGAAAAGTTGGATATAATTATTAACTTAGCTTGGATTTTAGAAGGCTTCTATTTATTAATTTTTTAATTGAGTGGAAAATTGTTGTAGTAGACACTTTTTGGGCTTCGCGTAAGAGTCACAATCCACAACCCATGATTTGGTAGCATGATATCCCTAGGCCTTGCATCCAAGTACAATTGAATTGAGAGTTAATAAAAGTCATGGGGTGGTGAGGGCCCATGAGCCGAGAAGAGTTTAAGAGATGAGGAAAGTGTGAAAAGTGGGGAATAGCCCTCAAACCAACCCATAGGAATGATGGTGACACAATAAAAAAGAGAGAAACATACGGAGAGAGCTTTGGGAGTGAAAAGTAACGAGAACAAACCAAATTATACCAAGAGAACTGAACTCCATAGGGTCACCTTGTGCAAGATACCTAAAACCCATATATATAAATGTGAAAAATAAATTATTATCTTATTATTAGTAGTTGTTTATATATATATATATATATATATATATATATATATATATATATGAATTTTTATTCTCGTTAAAAGGTTTTCTCGTTAAAAGGTTATTATTATTATTATGTGGAGAGGGATTTTTTAGATTTATCATAAAGGAAATTTGTTCTCCGAATTGATATTTTATATTTAGAAATAATAATAATAATAATAAACATATATCAACATTAATTATAAATCAATTATTTCAATATTTACCTTAAATAAATATTTTAATAGCAATTATATATAATATATCATTATCAATAACATTCCAGTATAAAATGACTGGCATAGTAATTATAATTATACATTAAAAAAAGCTTGACATATAATTTTTAAATCATATATTGCAAAATGTTTTAATGCATCATTTTTTTTATGATAGCACACAAGTGAAACGAACAAATTGGAGCTACTCAATTAAGTTATAAATATTAATACATTAAAGGAGACAGTGAAATACATTCCATGTTGAGATGAAATAATAGACTAAAATACAAATTGGAAAACACAAATCCTAATGCGAAAACTCTATAAATTAAATGAATGTTATGAAACCACCTATCTATGTTAAGGTGGTGTTCCTTCTTTCTACAGTGACTTTATGTTGAAATTTAATGTTAAATCTACTATACTATATATTTGGTATAACTAGTGGAAGTGCATCTTAACTCTATAAAAAATTTATCGCTCAAAAGATTTAATCACTAGGCACATGATAAATGTTCGAAATAAGGAAAATACTTATTTTAATAATTTCTTTTACTTGCAATGATATTATGTAACCAAGAAATAGTTCAAAAATTAATTCATATGAGCATAACAAACATCAACATAAATAGCACAAATAGTACACAGATTCTTCAAATTGCTTCACAGGATCAAGGTACTAGTTGTTATTACAAAGTTCTCTAGCCACAACTAACATGAAGGAACTAATCCCTATTTTACATGGTACAACTAAAATGAGCTAAAACCCCTAAGTTTATCAGCTTCTACTGAAAAGAGCTTTAACCCCTAAACATTTACCAACATCCACTAGAAAGAGATACAACCTCTAATTTGTAAGCTACCACTTTCCTAACCTCAATGGTTTATCTTTCATCTATTTTCAAACTCAAATAATGAATACATTCCCTTTTACATAAAAAATCCTTATATCACTTAAACACTCACCAAAAGCACCATACCAACACCTTCAACAATCTTTCACTACTAAACACACCAGCAACATCACCAACACACTTGCTCACACAATTTCTCTTTTTCACACACACACTCAATGCACAATCTTGCTCAGTTGATTATGCTTATAAATATTTTAGACTTATATTTTTAGAATTGAAACTCTAAGTCTCTAACACTTGGATACTTACATGAATCTTCTATTTTTTCCTTTCTCCTGCTTCTATCAAGTCATCTCAATATGTTCTGAAAGTCAACTACCTTTGCTATAATGTTTTTGGTTGAAAAACTAAATTAAACTAATAATTTTTGTAATTCTTGATGTTTTACAAGTTTAAGAAGAAGTTATGTAATTTTGGTGAATCTCCAAGTTTGGCTTAACTGCCAAATTTACCTCTTCACTCGTCGATGCCGCTATACACTTGCTAGACCCATTCACTCTTTCTTTATCTCTTTTACTGGTGTGTTATTATATATTTGGCATAAGCGCCAAAGCTGTAGACTCATTCCATTTCGGCCAAAGCACTTTAATATATAAAAAATACCTTAAAACAATTTTTTGCAGGCTCCTTTATACCTTAAGCCTCGAGGGCTTATTTACATTGAAAATTATCCATGAACTTGGTCTTTTTGCCACATGGAACCACTTTTCACTGCTAAAGCTTGGCCCCTAGCTACTTTTCCCAGTGCCATATCATAAAAACCTCTAATGTCTTCGTTTCAACGCGCTTTTTTGCGTGGGGCCGCCCTGCACCCATTCTTATTGGTCCATAGCTCTATCATAATGCCATCGGATCCCGACTCTTACTCAGCCTTAAGGTTCTTCCCTTCGCTAATATACGTTACTTACAGGTTATGAATATTAAATGCACATGGAGCTTGCCTATCACTGCAAACTACCATGTTTCCTGCATGTTTACCATCCCAAGCCTGCTTGATTTTCCCCCCTTTGCAACCTTCTCGGCTACTCCCGCCACGGTGGTGTCATCCTTCTTTCCTATTTTGTAGTCCTATTTGCAACTTTCCATGGTTAGTCCCGCGGGCTAGTTGTCAAGTGGGACCTCCCTCTTTAAAATTGCGGCAATCAAACCATAAATATCTCCCACTAGATATCTATCTCGCTCTTGGGTGTGGATGCTCTACTAAATATCTCCATTGCATTTGGATATGTGCCAAACTTAGCATGTGCCAAGGGGTCCTTCACCACTAATAGCTCTACTAGTTTGAATGTGAGGGTCTTTATCTTTGACTAGCTCTAACTTGTCATCGAGGATTCCATTTTCTATCTTGCACATACCACTAGGAATATAATTCAAAGCTATAGCTAACTAAAAGCGTCCCAACTGTGTTTAAGGTGTGTTTGAGGTGATATTCTTAATTGAAAATGGCTTCAAATTCTTTGCATCATTACCATAATTTTCTTTACGATTCTCATGCTACCTTCATCCTAATCACCTTTTCTATCAATGGAAACACATTTCTAACATTCTCCCCCTTTTATATTCATGGAAACACCTTGATCAAACATAAGAAACACGATAAAGAAGTAAATAGAAGTGTGATGTTTTCCTTATTTCTCATATTATTTTTTTTTGGATGTTTCTCCCCCTATGATGCACTTCTCACCTATTGTAGTACTATTGTGGAGTACTTATCCTTCCCTTTCTGATCATCAATACATCCCCCCCTTAGTCTGAGTTTCTTCTCAATATTTTGTTTGATCAACATACTTATCCCCTTGTGCATGAATTTCTTCTCCATCGTTTAATCACGAACACTTCTCCCTCTTTAACGTCAATGAAAAAGACAATAATGAGCTCCCCTTGCAACCTTGTCCCCCCTTATCAACAATTTTCCATGTTTTATTTATCATGTGTACATGGCAATTATAGCTTGATATGTTGAATGTGATAGATACCTTTCTTTGTCTTCAAGTAAATTTACTGGAGAGATGCAAGAGGAAGAACTCCCAATCCCTACCTGAAATGCTCAAACTGATCTCTTGGGAGAGGTTTGGTGCATATATCATCTACATGTTCTATTGTAGGTACATACTCGAACTTCAAAATTTGAATTGCAACTTGCTCTCTCAAGAAATGATACTTGATTGCAATATCCTTGGTCTTTGAGAGGAAAATAGGATTCTTTAACATGTTAATGGCACTTGTATTATTGCAAATAATATAAATGTGTTGGTAATAGAAAACTTGTACATCCTATAGACTCTGATTCATCCATAGGATATGAGTACAACACAAAGTTGTTTCTAGATGTTTTTCTTTAGCGGTTGATAGAGAGATTGAAGCTTGCTTCTTTCTCAACCATGAAACTAGACATTCTCCAAGAATAAAGCACAACCACTAGTGCTCTTCCAACCATATACATCACCTAGCTAATTAGCTTCAGTATAAATAGTTATTGATTTTTTTTTAACTTCTCGGGTACCGAAATCCATAGTCTGTCATGGCTTTGAGATATCTAATAGTCCTCCTGGCTGCTAGAAGCTTGCATAATGTTTGGTCTTGAAGCTATCAAATATAAGAGGCTACCAATAATAGATCTATATAAATTCTAGTCCAATTCTAGTGCTTTATCAATATTGTTAAGCTTGCATCCTATTACCATTGGTGTGCCCACTAAATAACACTCCTCCATGCCAAAATTATTCAATACTTCCTTGAGATACTTAATTTGTGAGATAAAAATCCCTTTGGGAGTTTTCCCAATCTGCAATCTAATGAAATAAGAAATATATCCAAGCATAGACATCTTAAAATTGGTCTTTATATCAGTTGCAAATTGGCATGTTAGTGAATATGAAAGCTAGAAAATATAATATCAACATAAAAAATCACCACTATTAATTTTCCATTATTATATTTGACATATAATTTACTATGAGCTGTGCCTCAATCGAAACCAAACTTGAGAAAGTAATTTTCCAACTTGGAATACAAAGCCTGTGGGGCTTTCTTATGATCATACAAGGCCTTTTTCATCTTGCAAACATAAGAAGTTTGATATGCCAACTGAAAACTATCATGCTGCTCTATATAAACTTATTCCTATAAGTATCCATTTAGAAAGGTAGATTTGATATCCATATGATATACCTTGAATTTCCTTAAACAAGAAAATTCCAAAAACATTCTAATAACCTCTAATAGAGCAACAAGAGAAAAAGTTTCATTAAAATCTAGCCCTTCAATTTGTCCATCAACCATGCAGACAAATATTTCCTTTTTCCTTACCACTTCACCATTCTCATTCACTTTTTTCCTAAGGACCCACTTTGTACCAATGACATTCTTGTTTGTTGGTCAAGGAACAAGCCCCCATGTCTGATTTTTCTCTATCTGGTTCGTTTCTTCCTACATGGATTTCAACCAATTATCATCTTGGTCAGCTTATGCAACATATTTTGCTTCCTCCATGGATAACAAAGCTAAATGTGCTTGAGTAGGGGGTTTAAGTAGCTTCCCTTTAGTTTGGAAAATTATGTTTAAAACACCAACAATTTGATCATTTGGGTAACATTTTTGCACATACCTTGAAGGGCCCTTGGCTAGAGGATTCGAGGGCTCTTCATTGTCTTCACCTGAAAGTGAATCTTGAACCTTATCATCATTGTTAATTGCATTAGGGGAGTTGGTATTTACTAATTGATTGAATTCATATTCTATTTATTGATCCACTTTTACATCAATACAATTGAAAATCCTCTTGGCATTCATATTGTAGCATCTATAGCCCTTTCTATGATGAGAATATTCAAGAAAAAATCCTTCATTAGTCCTTGCATCAAACTTAGAAAGTTTTCCATAATTCCTCTTTATGTAGCACTTACTTCCAAAAAATATGAAATGCTTGAGTATAGCTTGTCTTCCATAGCAAAGCTCATATGCAGCCTTATCATTGTCTAGTCTAAAATGAGCATTGTTAAGAATCACTATTGTTGTGTGAATGGATTCAATCCAAAATCTTTGTTGAGCATTCCTTTCTCCCATCATGGCTCTATCTAACTAATGAACTAGGTATATATTGCCTCTCTTTTCTACACCATTCTACTGTGGAGTCTTTGTTATAGTCAACCTCCTTTTGATGACATGCTTCTTTCAAAAGTCATAAAAATATTTTGGAATAAACTCACCTCCATTGTTAGATCTTATGCATTTGATTTTATTGTTAGTCTTATTCTTATCCATGGATTTAAAGCCCTTAAAATTCTCAAAGATTTCATATTTATCTCTAAGAAAATCAACCCAGACCATCCTATTGAAATCATCAATGATAAGGATGAAATATAATTTAATTAAGGATGATTACATCCTTTATGGACCACACAAGTCCATATGTATTGGATGAAATGGTTTAGTTGATGAGCTCTCCTTGGACTTGAATGGTACCTAAGCTTGCTTACCCAACTAACAAGGCTTGCAAATAGTATTATCTGGATTTGATAGCTTCGGTAGATCTTTCATTGCATTAGTTTTTCCCAATCTGACTATCTGATCAAAATTTGGATGCCCAAGTCTCCTATACCACAACTAGCTCTCATCAATCCTTGACAAGAAACACCTTTGTGTATTTTTTATTAGTACATAAACATTGTTGTCTATTCTAACAGCTTCAACTATAACTTCACTAATGCCTATAGACTTGATTTGAATATTTTTAGCGTTAAAGAGAACATCAAATCTTTGATCACACAACTGAGACAAACAAAAAAAACTATGCTTCAGAGCATCAACAAATAAAACATTATTGGCTTTACCTCTTCCATTGGACATACCGATGACTCATTTTCCAATAATATTACATTTTCCAATAATATTACGTTAGCCTTTTTTACTAGTTTCCAAGAAAACTACTTGCTTTTTCCTCCTCATATGTGTCTAGATCAACTACTTTTGACATACCAATGTATACCTTCATTATGTGTGTATAAACATTGTTACATTGTTCCCGCCTTCATAGCAACTACTCATCTTGTCCTAAATGGATTTGACGATTGTGCAATGCATAAACTTAACAAGTTTTGATTCAGGTAAGCCAACAAGCAGGGAATTCATGGCTTTAGTATTGCTTGCGAACTCCATATTTTGTTCTCTATTGATCACTATTGGAGTATTTCGATCATCTTTACAACATCCCATACATCAACTCCTAGGGAGTAAATTTAGGAATTCGTCCTAACTTTCCAAAACACATAGTTTGTTCCATTGAACATGGGTTCATAATTGGAGAATCCTCCTTCCCTGTTTTCCATGGACCTTGATATTTCTTCCAGCTATTAAAATGATATGATGTAACATGGTTTTCTTTGATACCAATTTTTAGAAATCGAGACAATAATAAGAGGCGGCATCAATCAATGTTATAGGAATTTTAATAATTTCTTTTACCTACAATGATATTAGGAAACCAATGAATACTTGAAAAATTAATTCATATGAGCATGAAAAACATCAACATAACTAGCATAAATAGTACAAATAGATTCTCCAAACTTTTCTTCAAATTACTGCATAAGAGAAAGCTACTACTTGTTACAAATCTCTCTAGATACAACCAACATGAAGTAACTACTCCTTGATTTATCTGCTACAACTTAAAGGAGCAACAACCCCTAAGTTTATCAACTTCTATTGAAAGGAGCTTCAACCGCTAAACATTTACTAGAAACTAATGGAAGGAGCTACAAACCCTACTCTGTAAGCTACCACTTGTCTTACCTCAATGATTCATTTTTAATTTATTTTCCAACTCATATCATGAATCCATTCAATTTTAGATAAACAAATCAATATGTCACTCAAACGCTCACCAAAACCACCATTACCAACACCTTCAACAATATTTCATTACTGAACACACCCGCAACATCACCAACACACTCCCTCACACAATTGATCTTTTGTGCCCACACACATGTATTCGATGTGCAATATTGCTCAATTGATTATGATTATAAATATGTCATACTTATATTTTAGAATTGAAACTCCGAATCTCCAACACTTGGATACTTGCATGAATCTTGTATTTTTCCCTTTGTCTTGCTTCTATCAAGTCATGTCAATATTTTCTCCAAGTAAACTCCCTCTGCTCTATTTTTTCTGCTTGAAAAAATAAGTTAAACTAATATTTTTTGCAATTCTAGAATTTTTATAGGTTTTAACAAATGTCTTCTAATTCTCGTGAATCTCCAAGTTGGGATTCACTGTAAAATTTACCTCTTAACTCGTCCACGCTGCTACACACTTCCAATAACCCCGTTCATGCTTAATTTATCTCTTTTAGTGGTGCACTGTTATATATTTGGCATAAGTGCCAAAGTTGTCGATCATTCCATTACGCCCAAAGTAGTTTAATATATAAAAAAACACTACAAAATACTAGATTTTTCCAGTTCCTTTATCGCTTAAGCCTCGAGGGCTTATTTACATTGAAATTTTTTCATTCCCTTGGTCTTTTTTCCGCATGGAACCATGTTCTGGTGCTGAATCTTGGCCCCGGACTCCTTTTCCCCGGGGCTATATCATAAACACCTTTGGGGTCTTTGTTGTGGTGTTACATGTTGCGTCAGGTTGTCTTGCACCCACTCTTATTGGTCTGTAGCCCTATCGTAATTCCATCCCATACTTATTTTTACTTACACCGGAGGTCTGTCCCTTCATTAATATACGTTACCTCTGGGGTTTGAATTTCGGTATGAGTTTTATAGTGAGTCTGCCCACATTTACGTGCGCTCCTATCAAATGCACATTGGGCTTGTCTGCCACTAACAATTTCCATATTCCCCGTGTGTTTACCATCCTGAGCCTACTCCTTTTTGTGCCCTTTGTAGACTTCCAAGCTACTCACACTGGGATGGTGTCATCCCACTTGCCTGTTTTGTAGTTCACTTTGGAAGCTTCTCGGGTTAGTCCCACGGGCTTAGTTGACAAGTGGTACCTTCTAATTTAAACTTGCGCCAATGAAAACATTTCCACTGCATTGTTGTGAGAGCCATGTCTACCCATCTCTTGGGTTTATTTTCTCTAATAAATATCTCAACTACGTTTGGTTGTGTTCCATACTTAACATGTGCTAAGGGGTCCTCCAACACTAATAGCTCTACCACTTTGACTTTGAGCGTCTTTCCCTTTGCCTGGCTCTCACTTGTGATCCTAGAGGCCGTTTTTCTTCTTCCTCATGCCATTGGAAAGCACTTTCATATATCTATCTACATTATATATCTACATGCGTGGGTCTCATCTCTATGTTTGAGAGTATTAATTAAAATTCGCTTCAAAGTCTTTGCATCATCACCATCTGATGCACCATCTTTTTCTTTACCATTCGTTGATGTTTTTCATTCTTCATGTAATCATCTTTGCTGCTTCCTTCATCCTAATCACCTTTTCCATCAATTAAAACACATTTATAACAATAAATTTTAACCTACCATATACCTATGATAATCCATTTTACACTAAAGAGTTTAATTTGGTTGTAAATCAACTTTATAATATTGAAACTAAATACTTAAATAAAAAATAATACTTTTCATAAATTTATAAAACACTTAAAATTGATTTATAATATTAATATTAATAATATTATTAATTTATAATAATATTATTAATAATAATAGACCCCAATTGAATTTGGAAATATTAACTTCAAGTCACGGAAAGTGATTCTTCAATAATTCATAAATAATTATTAACTATTAATTATTGATCATAAAGCTAAAGGATATTTCTTAAATATTGATCACCTATGCACATTCTAACCTTATCATGTGATATTAAATGATTTAAATACAAAACATAACTTCCCAAATCTCTTTTTGTGTGTGGAAGTCATTTATTTTTTCTCTTGGTAAAAAGAATTTGTAATTTGGTACATTTACCACCACCTCGATTTCATCCACTAGTTTTCTCAACTTTCTTCATATTTCTACCTTTTTTTTTTATCTATTTCTACAATTAACATTCAAAATACTTATGGATGCTTAATACATGAAATATTTCATATTTTTAAAATAAATAAAAAATCATATAAACTCATTATATTGTATCTTTTGATTTGTGGATATCATTTTGAAAATTCTAGAATAAAATTTTATTAAAAAAAAAATCATAAAAACTCACTATATTGTAATTTTTGATTTATGTATACTATTATGAATATTATAAAATAAAATATTTTATAAAGGTTAAATTTTTATAATTAACTTAATAATTATTAATAATTGAATTAATACTGTACAAACCCTATTAAAAGATAAACATGCATATTTCTATAATAGCATAAATTTTGTGTTAATATTCATAAACAATTCTATTCAAAATATAACACTTTAGACTAATTCATAAATTAAAAAGTAATAATAAAAATAACCTTATACCACACATTTTTTTAGTATTTTAAATATTTATTACTCTTAAGAGTGAGTTGAATTTTATGTATTGATATTTATGTTTATCATATAACACTTCGGAATAGATTTGGTAATAGTAAAAATAGGTTTGTACTCTAAATTATTCTTGTATTTCAAATATTTCTTACATTTGAGAGTGATATAATTGATTTATTTTCATTCCTTTCTTAGCTCTATGTCATTTTGTGTTTGCAAAGTGTTATGTTATATTGAATACTATTTTATTAATTAAAATTAATCATAATTTTGAATTATTAAGCTCCAATAATATGTTTCTTTGATTATAGTTATGATATAAGCCTAAATTTATCCACCCTTGTACCTAAAAAGATTGGATTTAATGAAATGTACTTCCTAAAACTAGAGTTGTAGTTGGCCAAAGAGTTCCAAAACTCCATGGTTATGGATTTAGCATATATCTAATGTATATGTGTATGCATCCTAACTTACGTTAATGTCTATGTTAAGGGTTAATACATTTGGAAATAGTCGGATATCAAGTTATGATACTTAATTTCCACTGGAATACTCATTCATGGCTTTTATAGTGAATAAGAAACATGTTTATGTTTTTTCGCACACCCACACTGGAAAATTTTATTTATTTACAAAATGATGGAAAGAGGTAGGGAGTTTTGCTATAAATGTTACAATGCTCATTAATGAACAAAATAACACCTTAAAGTATTATTACAAATAATTAAATTCATGGTTTGTTTCTTTAGAAATGCTATATTAACACATTTAAGAGAATATCCTATAATAGTCTTATGGAAAAATCTAAAAAATGAAAATTTTCTACTTGTAATGTTTGAAAAATTAGATCTAACTAAAATATCAACCTAAACAATTGCAACAAAACTCATCTAGAAAATTATACTTTGATTTGTGAGATTAATCACAATATTATAATTCCCCCCCTCAAATTTAATCCACCAAGTGCTTCAACATTTACAACACCTAAATTCTATCTTTGAAACTCAAAGACATCTCTTTCCAAGTACTTTCTCAACATTTGTTATCAAATTGACTATGTTTCGATTTACAAAATTTTAAGTAGATTTGACCATTTGTTTGGACAATTAATTGTTCTAAAGAATCAACTAACTACCGCATACTAAATTTTCAACCTCAGGTTTTGTCTTGTTATTTCAAGGCTGTCTGCAACGTATATGCAAGAGATAATGCTAAAACTAATAGTAAGTATTTTTTTAAACAACGAGAAAACTAACTATTATGGAATAATAAACTCGTAACTTGAAACACACATTCAAAATATCTATCTCTTAGAAAACTATATCCTCTAGAAATCATTAAGAAATATGGAATTATTATTACTCATTATAAGAAACAATGAAGAAATCTATTGAATGCTAAGTTGCTACTTAAGAAACAAAGATCACATAATTGAAGGAACAACACTAGGAAACTATACTTTGTGGAATAGAAAGGGACAAATAACAGGAAAAGAATCTAAACTAGTCTGGAAACATGAATGATCTAGTGATAACCTTCAAGGAACTATAATAAAGAAACAACAATGGTAAATTGACTTATCTCAAGAGAAACCTTTGCAGCCCAATATTACGACTATCGATATTATCCTTACAAAATAAAGTGTGTGATTTTCAATTAATCTAATAGATAGATGATTGAAATAAAGAGATAAAATGTGAAGCTAATGGTACCAATGAAGATAACGCCTCATTGAGGAGTACTCCCAAAATATTAGAATCAAACATCCTGGTAAGAGGAATCATAACAGTAAATTACCTCTCAACAACAGAAACTTGCATTATATTCTAAAAGAATGATTAAAATGCTTCAACAAGTTTAGCAAATGTATACAAAAAAAATAATACATCCAAAAAAGATCCCTTTCGGGACATAAGTCCTGATATTTATACCATAGTCACGAAAGATAAAAGCAATAAATATTTTAACAAAAATAAATCTTGAGAATCTAAACATTTTCATATGCTCCTTTAACGTTACAAAAGAATCTTAATATTTCCCAGATGAGAGAATCACAAGCTTTGTCCTAAACGGTTTTTCTAAGATAAGAATTAGGCTCGCTTTTTTCTATAGTTGGTTGAGATAGCATTGTGTTATCTGATTTTATCATGAACAGATCAGGAAACAACATCAAGTTCAAACAATCAGAAACACCCTATTCATAGTTACAATTCAGTCATATGAAAATGATGCTTTTGTAATCAAATAGTTTATCAGAAAAGAGAAAATGTAAAAGTAAATTAATTTCTTCTAAAACCTATGTTATACAAGTTTATATATCATAAATATAATAAAGACACAAGAAAAAATATTAACTCTAAGAAATAGGATATTGGAATCACAAAAATTATGAGGCCCAACATCACCCCCAACTGACCTTTTTCCATGTCCTCATGCAAATAAATAATGAACATGTAAGGCAGTTAAGGAGAAGGATTCATAACATTCTTCTCCTCTGAGTGTGAATCCACTCCTACTTTTGATATCGTGGAAAGACACATACTTACCTGCCTTTGACAGTTCATAATCAGACTTGTAGTGAGAATGACGACACAAAATCATAGAACATTTGTACTTGCATCCCATCCATTTGATCACATCTTCCATCAGAATGTTAGCATAATCTTGCACTCTAGACATAGCTTACTAGAAGTTATATAAGCCAAAAGGTTCCCTATTTTTTATTTCTTTAGATGACACTTTCCATGTCACCTTGGTTCTGCAGACAACTTCATCTCGTATATATTTTAGTTGTTCCCACCCTGAGTGTAATACCCCGTTATGAATTTTCCTAAGTTAGGCAGGAACATCAAGCTTCTCTATAAAAAATTTATGGTGGAGGAAGGCGGAAAAGGTATTTTATAGCTCACCCCTAACCCAAAGATCAATACTATGCTTTCATCTCTGAAAAGTGTGATATGGTTTTTCCCACTTTATCTGATTTAATGAAAACAATATGAAGGACTGGAATTGGACATCTCCAATTATTGGGACAATGTTTTCATTTACATGTTCTTCGAAAATAAAGTTTTCCATGTATATTTCACACAAGAGATACTTTGTTTTCTCAACATTGTTGTGGAAATAAGTGATGAAACCCAACACATTGTTGAATTCATATAGTTGGCCACATTGTATACCCTTGGCTTTGAGAAGAAAATATTTTTCATGTAGAAATAAAGCATAATTTTGTGTTGGTGATCTACATGCTAAGATATTTGAGTGAATATAAAAAATTTCAACTCTTTTTTTTATGATGTTACAAATACGCTCCTTCAAGGCTTGAATTTTCTTTTTGGAAGCTCTTAATTTTCCATGTGTTTTATCCTCTCTCATTGATAGTGCCTATAAATATTAGAGAAATTTCTCATATTCTCTTTGAGGTACTACTTCCCTTCGATATCTAGCTAGGGTCTCTTTAACTTCTGACATGGTTTTATTCAATACCTTTATTGTAGCATCTATAATCAACGGGGTGTAAGGAAGCACAACATATGTGTTTTCTCCTTTCTCAGCAAAAATAGCTAAATGATCGGTTTGAGTCTTACCTTCAATAAAATGTGTGGACGATCAGTATGAACCTCTTCTTTAATAAAAATATATTCAGAATCAATTTCGGTTCCTACTTTTGTAGAAACAAGGGAAGAATCAGTCTGAACACCTACTTCAATGGAGACAAGAAAAAAATCAATTTGAGTTTCAACATTTTGGGCTTTTTTCTTCCTATCATCAATTCCAAGTTTCCCTACAACTTTATTTCCATGGCCCTCATGAAACAACCTCCCATTTTGCAACCATTTTCCCATATTTTGCACTTTCCCCTGTAATTTGAATTTTTCTCTCCTCAGTACAGTAAGTTCCTTAAGAAGGTTTTTTTTTTTCTTTATCCTTCATAGGTTTGGTACCTCTAGTTCTTCGAGAAAATTATTTTGCCATGATTGTTGAAGAAAGAGGAGCAAAATAGAGGTTGTTACTTCATAACCTTCAACAATATTATTTTGTGCATAATCACCCATAAGAGGGTCAATGAGTGAGTTATCAACTTCCATTGAGACTCTATAAATAATAGGTTCTAAGAAATCATTAACAAGAGATTCAATATGGTGTCCACTTGAAGGAACAACATTAAGTTATCGACTCTCATTAATTATGTTTTCACAAGGAAATTGTGGTGTTGTGTCTTCGAGAGAAGAGGTTTCTAACTCAATGGAAAAATAATCCTTGGAATGTTATTTAGTATAAATAGGTTTAGAATCATAAAGGACTCTAGAATTATGGTGTCCATAGACTCAATGAAAGGAGTTGCAGCTGGAGAATCGGGAAAGGAATTTTGATTGGAGTTAGGAGGGCTGCCTAGATGAGTTGCAAGCTCTTTTATTGTATCCCTTGAGTTTACTATGTTGGGAAAAATACTGAGATGGGTTGGGGTGAATCAGTATTTTAAAAATTACTGAAATCTTTTACTTTTTCTTTACTGAATTCTATACGTGGCTTTTATGAACCCAACTCGCGTATACATGCATATATACCAAAAGAAACTAGCGTATATGATATAATTTTATTGTTTAGAAAAACAATATTTAACTCAATTTATCAGTCATGCATCTGTTAGATAATCAAAAAATATGTGCAGTAACAACAGAATAAAACGTCACACAACAAAATCACACATAAACACCAAGATTTAAGGTGGAAACCCAATTCGGGAGAAAACCACTGTTGTTGTCGTCTCTATCTTCAATATTTATTATATGGAAAATTGATTACAATTTTGCATTGATGCACACTCATATCAGTACGTTGGCGTCTACCTGCAGAAGGCTGCAACCTTCTCTTTTTCTCCATATGCTACTATAAGGGAGCTAAAACCCCCTTACTTCATGTTTACCAATCACTCTTGGAAGGGAGCTTCAACCCCCTGATCAGAACACTAGCTAATACGTGAAGGAAGCTTCTACTTCCATACTGAAGGCTTCAACCCTTAGAACCACTGCAGAACATGTTTCATCAATTTTGATATTGGATCAAACAACATAAACACAACTTTTCATAAACATCAACAACCATAAACTTTACCCAATACTTCAACCAAAACAGTGAGATCATTGTAACCAGAACTCAGAAATAACCCAGACTTCAGAATAAATATGTAGATACAAACTCAACCCTGATCATTCATCAACTTAAAATGCATACGCTACTTCGCTTCACTGAACCCGCATGTATACGTGCTTTCATTCACACCAACCTGTGTATGGCTCTGTGAATACTATTTTCCAGTATGTAATCAGTCGCAGATCCAGATATGAGGCTTTCATTCAGATATCTTTAGAAATGCAGAACCCTTCATCAGTTAGTGACCATCAACCATGTTTATTCTCTCATTAATAAAATTTTCTTATATTCAACTTAGCAGCATATACAGTATTCAAACAACCTAGATCTAGAAGAGGTCTTTATTGATAGACAACAAAAATGTAGTAGAAATAAGCAAATAAGCTCTGTAATAAGCTTCAAAAAACCCTGAATTCCATATGCGCCTTTTCTAAGACAAAGCTGCGTATATACGCACTTTTCCCAAGACAAACTAGTGTATAGATCTGTGAATAATAAATTTGCAATTTGTTTCAGATCTATAGAACTTACCCAGATTTCTTCATTTTAGTTCAACAAGCTTGCGCCAGATTATAGATCTAATAATTTCTTCAATGGATCACGCAAGAGCATAGTCATTTGAGATCTACATATCCTAAACCATCATTGTATCCATGGGTGCATCATAGATTCATATCTATCAATTAAGACAGAGTTCATCCCATGAATATATACCTCAGAGAAAGTGATTCAATAACAACCCTTACTCATGCACACCTTGCACTATGATCTTCTTCTCCTTATATATATTTAGCCATTACCAACACCATGAGTGAAAACCACATAACTGTCGATGGTATTCTTTGACATAATCAAATAGATGACACAACGCTCAATACTATGGGATAATACCATGGTAATGCCCCTTGGTATCAAACATTTTAAAGCGCAAAATGCATACGCGATTTGGAACGTACTTATCCTCGTGTATACACTACTTGGCCTTTACCAACCCGCGTATAGTTCCCGAAATATAAAAATTATCCAATCTTCTGCTGGTCATTACACAATTATTTTGATAGATTGTTGAGCTTCTCCAGGAAGACATGTACTCCATCCTTTTCCAGAGAGTTTCCATCAAGGAAAAAATTGCAATATATTAGGATATAGGAAACATTTTTCTAACAATCTCCCCCTTTGGACTTGATGGCAACCATGATGATGTTTTATCCTCACAATGAGATAGATACAGTGAGCATAACCTTTATTCAAACACAAAAATACTCTCCCCCTTTGAAATCAAGGGTAAAGGGCAGATCAAATATCAAAACAAGTATGTGCACTGAATTTACCATGCTCCCCCTGAGTGCATGCTGAAACTTCAAACATATTTTCAATGAAGTACATGATTCAATAACCTCTATCACCAAGGACTCATACTTACAACAATGACCAACCAAGTGGAATTACATAATAGACTCAACTACCCAACCAAGTGGGTTTACAAATTGGAACAGGTCCTTACATGACCGAATATAACAATTTTACATCATTGGTCTCAACATGACCTTTTAAACGAATTACACATATAACTCAAATAATCTCAAGTAGGATATCATAACATAAACCAATTAGAATTCCAACAATGCATCATTTTCGACGAGGCATGTGCTCCCCCTAAGCTTGTGCATCCTAAAAATCTTCAACAACCAATTCATCAAAACATATTCATAAAGGCGATAAATATTAGAAAATGATACAGAAAGATGAATACTGGATCAAAACAGAGATTAAGCAACAAAACCATATCTGCTCTGAATGCTGACCCAGAGAATTTCTGTCAGCAAAAAATCAAACTCAGTTTTACGCACAGTAACTTGCGTACCAAAATTTACTCTTCTAAAATTAATCAGACTTGATCAGAGAGGTAGAGAAAACTCCCATCTTTTGTCTGAGATATTCGAACACTTCCCTGGGAAGAGGTTTAGTAAATATATCAACAACTTGTTCTTTGGAGGGAACAGACTCTAATTTGACCTTTTGTTCAAGCACTTTTTCATGTAGAATGTGATACTTTATAGGAATGTGCTTAGTATTGGAATGCATAACAAGATTCTTTGAGGTACTAATGGCACTTGTATTATCACATAAAATAGAGATAGGAGGTGAACATTTGATTTGAATGTCTTGTAGAGTTTGCATCATCCAAAGGAATTGTGTGCAACATGATGCGGCAGCCACATATTCTGATTCTGATGTAGATAAGGAAATAGAACTTTGTTTCTTGCTGAACCAAGATACTAATCATGGCCCCATATAGAATGCACCACCACTACTACTTTTTCGATCATCCACATTTCCAACCAATCAGCATCTGTTTAAGCATGAAGCGTGAGATAGGAATTCATTTGATACCATAGACCAAATTCTTGAGTCCCTTGTAGATATTTGAATATTATTTTTACAACCTGAAGGTGCGACTCTTTTGGATTAGCTTGGTATCATCCAACAATCCCAACTTCATGCATAATGTCAGGTCTTGTCCTGGTTAGATTACGCAGACTTCCAATCATGGATCTATATTCTGGTTGATTCACCGTGGGAGAATCATTGTGAGAATTGAGGTTACATCCAATTACCATTGGCGTACTCACATGTTTGCAGTCTTCCATCCCATAATTCTTCAGAATTTACTTAATATATTTTTCTTGTGATAAAAATATGCCATCTGTTTCTTGTTGCACTTGTAAGCCAAGAAAAAATGTTAGTTCCCCAAGTAAGGAAATTTCAAATTCTTGCTGTATGACAAGCAAATTTCTGACTCATGGACTCTTCATTACTCCCAAAAATGATGTCATCAACATATACAACTACAATCAATAGTTTATCATTTTCAATTTTTGTGTATAAGTTTCTATCAACAGATCCCTTTTAAAAACCTTGTTGATGAAGATATTTGTCAAGACGATAGTACCATACCCTTGGAGCTTGTTTGAGACCATATAAAGCCTTTTTAAGTTTGCAAACATGTTTTTCATCATTTCCCAAAATTAATCCTTCTATTTGTTCTATATAAACTTCTTCTTCTAGATCACCATTGAGGAAAGCAGATTTAACATCCATTGATAAACTTTGAATTTTTGAAAGCTCGAAAAGGCAAGAAATATTCTTATGGCTTCAAGTCTAGCTACCGGAGAAAATGTTTCTTCAAAGTCTATAACTTCTTGTTGAGCATATCCTTTACAAACAAGTCTAGCTTTGTTTCTAATAACATATCCATTTTCATTTAATTTAATTTTGAATATCCATTTTGTTCCAATAACATTTTTATCATGAGGTCTTGGAACCAATTCCAAAGTATGATTCTTTTCAATATGATCAAGTTCTTCATTCATGGCTTGAATCCAACATTCATTTTTACTAGCTTGATTTACATTTTGTGGTTCAATAGTGGATAAAAATGCCAGATAGCTAGGGGATCCTACAAGAGTTCTTCTTGTTTGGACAACTGATCCCTTTTCTCCCAAAATTTGAGATTCTGGATGATTATTTTGTACATACCTGGATGGAGCTTTTTAGATAAATCTTCTTCTACTTCTTCACTGGGTTCACCTTCTATATTGTTGCTATTTGACGACGGAAAATATACATCATCATCATCTTCAGTTGTTTTTGTTATTTCCTTTTTACGAGCTGAGAGAGAATCATCAATTATAACATCAATACATTCAACAATATTCCTAAGTATTTTATTGTAACACTTATATGCTTTACTTCTTGAAGAGTAGCCCAAAAATATTCCTTCATCTGCTCTTGGTTCAAATTTACCAAGTTTTTCATCATTTTTCTTGATAAAACATTTGCTTCCAAAAAGTCTAAAATGATTTACAGTGGGAAGATTTCCATACCAGAGTTCATAAGGAGTTTTATCACTGTTTACTTGAACATGAGCTTTGTTATGAATGTTTATTGCAGTATGTGTTGCTTCTCCCCAAAAAGTATTAGGAGTTCCAGATTCATCCAACCTAGCTCGAGCCATTTGTTGAATTGTTCTATTCATCCTTTCTACCACGCCATTATGTTGTGGGGTTCCAACTATAGAAAATTGTCTTTTTATGCCAACAAAAATCAAAGAATTCATCTGAGATATATTCTCCTCCTCGGTCAGATCTAAGACATTTTATTTTTAGATCTAATTCATTTTCAACCAAAGCTTTGAAGATCTTAAAATTTTCAAATTCTTCATCTTTATGTTTCATTAACCCAATCCAACACATTCTAGAGAAGCCATCAATAAATAAAATATAGTATTTTTCTCCACGTGGTGACTTTTTCCTTATCGGACCACATAAATAAGTATGTATAAGTTCAAGAGGCTTACTTGCTGATCCTTCTTTGGCATTAAATTGCACTATGGTTTTCTTAATGAATTGAAAAGATTTGCATATGGTACTTTTATGCAGAGTGATGTTGGGAAGATCATGAACAACTTTGGGTTTGCTAGATTTGCTGATTTGAGAGAAACTCAAATGCCCCAATATTCCGTGCCATAACCAATTTTTTGAAGATTTACCCAAGTAACATTGTTCTTTGCAACCTTTCAATGCATACAGATTGCTTGGTGTTCTATTTCCTTTTATTACCATTTTTCCCGTGTCAAGTTCACGTACCAAACATTCTTTTGAACTAAAGACAACTTCATTTCCTTGGTCACACATTTGACTCACACTCAACAGGTTATGTTTTAGCCCATCCACATATATAACATTGTTAGCTTTTACCTTTTCTTTTATAAAAACATAACCTTTTCCTTTAATGGTAGTAGGAGTATCATTTCCAAAGGTAACATTCTTTTCTCTTTCTAGAGCATTGTATGCAAGGAGTTTATTTCTATCACCTGTCATGAGTTTTGAGCATCCACTATCAATGTACCATTGATTTTCTTCCCCTTCTGTAAATAAGGCTATGCCGCAGTTCTCAACCTGTAAGTCCTTCTTTCTCCATACCTTGGAATTTGAAGGTATATGCTCTTTTGGTTGAATTTTTCTCCTACATGCAAATTCTTCATGACCAAAGTTATTGAAATAAGCACATTCAATTTCATTTTGAAGAAGAGAAAACTTGTTATAAATATTATTCTTTATTCCAGTCTCATTTCTTTGCTTTCTTGCTTTTCTGGTCATTATGGTTTTGTATGCAACACATTGAATAGCTTTATGACCAAAATTATGACATGAGAAACATTTCCCATTGAAGAAGAAATTCTTGTGATCATGAAAGCTTCTATTTGTGTTTACCTGCTGATTGGTATTTTTTTTATTGATATTTATGCTATTGTTATTTTTATTGAAGTGTTCATGCTTTACCTGTGGAGTTACTCTGTTCTCTTGCTGAGTGACAGAATTTTGTAGGATGGCTTTAGCTGCATTTAGATAGATTTGTGATGAATATTGAGAGGATTCTATGATATATCCAAGGGCTGTATTTACAAAGGGAGAGCGTTGAACCTTGATAATTTCATATAAGGTTTCAGTTCCTTTAGCAAATCTAAGATTTAAAGTTTTCTCTTTCTCAATTTCCTTTCCTAGATTTACTATTTCACATTCTAATTTCTCATTGTGCTTCTCTTTTTCTATAAGATGATTCTTTAGAGTATTTATGGAAATTTTGTTTTCTTCCAAACATATTTTGAGCTGATTAATTTCTTTAAGAAAATCATTTTCATCTAGAGCATCCATAAATGTATCTTTAGCCTCACTAGAGTCTTTTTTAAAAGCCATGAGAAGTCTAACATCTTGATCAGATTCACCTTCTTCATTATTTGATAGCCTATCACTATCTTCATGAGTATAATAACTTTTTCTATTGATAAACCGATTCTTATTTCCTTTTTCAACTTCCTTTCCTTTTTCATGTTTTTTTTTATGTGGAAACTTAGCAGCATAATGACCAACTCTTCCAGAAGAAAAACATTTAAAAGGAAGCTTACCTCTGAACCTTCCAGTGCCAAGTTGTAGCTTCTTTAAAAAAAATATCTCATCCTCTTCTGAAACATACCCTGATCCTTCTTGTTCTTCTAGTCATTTTGCAGCAGCTCTAAAGACAACTTCTTTGACTTCATATGGACCTCCTTTTCTCATTTCACAAGCAGTCAAAATACCATGAAGTTGAACAATAGTAAGAGTTTGAAGATCCTGCTTCTCTTTAATAGCATACACTTTTGATTCGAATTTGGGAGTTAGAGATCTTAAAACCTTTTCTACCAGAGTAGTATCAGTTATAGTTTCACCCAGAGTTCTCATACGATTTACAATATCATCTAAACGTAAAAAGAAAATGCCAATGATTTTCTCATTATGCATTCGGAGATTTTCATATTGAATTCTGAGAATTTTTAGTTTAACACTTTTTACCTTGGTATCACCTTCATAGCTTAGAATTATTTTGTCCCATATCTCCTTTAATGTATTCAATTGCATGACTTTCACAAATTCTTATTCAGTCAGACTTCCCAATAATGCATTGACCGCCTTTGCATTGGTTTCATAGTTCTTTCTTTAAACTGTTGCATTTGTTGGAACTGATGCTGGATATTGATAACCTCCTTCAACTATAGCCCATATATTTGCTCCAAGAGACTGAAGATAGGATCTTGTCCTTTTCTTCCAAAAGATTAAATTGTTTCCGTTCAAGAGAGGAGGCTTGATAAATGTTGTCCCATTTTGATTGCTCATCTTAGCTGATCTTCCTTCTAGATATTAAGCTTCTTGAGAAGGATTTGGCTCTGATACCAATTGTTGGGAAAAAAACTAAGAGGGGGGGGGGGGTGAGTCAATATTTTAAAACTTACTGAAATATTTTACTTTTTCTTTATTTAATTACATACGTGGCTTTTATGAACCCAACTCGTGTATACACGGTATATACCAAAAGAAACTAGCGTATACTGATATACTTTTATTGTTTAGAAAAATAAAATCTTTAACTCAGTTTATCAGTCATGCATCTATTAGATAATCAAAAAATATGTGAAGTAACAACAAAATAAAACATCACACAATAGCAACACACATGAACACCAAGATTTAAGGTGGAAACCCAATTCGGGGGAAAACCACTGTTATTGTCATCTCTGTCCTCAATATTATTATATGGAAAACTGATTACAATTTTGTATTGATGCAAACTCATATCAGTACGCATGCATCTACCTCCAAAAGGCTGCAACCTTCTCTCATTCTCCAGCTACTACGGGAAGGGAGCTACAACCCCCTTGCTTCACGTTTACTAGTCACTCCTGGAAGGGAGCTTAAACCACCTGATCAGAACACTAGCTACTATTGGCAGGAAGTTTCTACTTCCATACTGAAGGCTTCAACCCTTAGAACCACTTCATACCATGTTTCATCAATTTTGATACTGGATCAAACAACATCAACACAACTCTTCATAAAAATCAACAACCATAAACTTTGCCAAATAATTCAACCATAACAGTGAGATTGCTGTAACCTGAACTTAGAATTAACCCAGACTTTAGAATAAAGATGCAACTACAAACTCAACCCTAATAATTCTTGAACTTAAAATGCATACGCTACTTCACTTCACTAAACCCACGTGTATACACACTTTCCTTCACACCAACCTGTGTATAGCTATGTGAATACTATTTTCCAATATGTAATAAGTCTCAGATCCAGATCTGAGGCTTTCAGTCAGATATCTTTACAAATGTAGAACCCTTCATCAGTTAGTCACCATCAACCATTTTTATTCTCTCATTGATCAAATTTGTACATATTCAAGTTTGCAGCATATACAGTATTCAAACAACCCAGATCTATAAGAGGTATTTATTGACAAACAACATAAATGTAGCAGAAATAAGCAAATAACCTATGTAATAAGCTTCAGAAAACCCTGACTACCATACATGCGTTTTCTGAGACAAAGCCGCGTATATACGCACTTTTTCAAAGACAAACTAGCATATAGATCTGTGAATAATAAATTTGCAGTTTGTTTCAGATCTATAGAACTTACCCAGATTTCTTCATTTTACTTCAGCAAGCTTGCGCCAGATTATAGATCTAATCATTTCTTCAATGGATCACACAATAGCATAGTCATTTCAGATCTAGAGATCTTGAACCATCATTGTATCCATGGGTGCATCATAGATTTAGATCTGTCAACTAAAACGGAGCTCATCCCATGAAGATATACCTCAAATAAATTTATTCAGTAACAACCCTTACTCATTCACACCTTGCACTATGATCTTCTTCTCATTATATATATTTAGCCATTACCAATACCATGAGTCAAAACCACACAATTGTCGATGGTATTCTTGGACAGAATCAAATAGACGACACAATGCTCAATACTGTGGGCTAATACCATGGTAATGCCCCTTGGTATCAAACCTTTTGGAGTGAAAAGGGAATACGTGACTTGGAATGTACTTATCTGTGTATATACATGACTTGGCCTTTACCAACCCACGTATAGTTCCTGCAATATCAAAATTATCCAATCTTCTACTAGTCATTACACAACTCTTTTGATAGAATGTTGAGCTTCTCCAGGAAGACATGTACTCCATCCTTTGCTAAATATTTTCCATCAAGGAAAACATTACAATATATTAGGATATAGGAAAAAAATTTCCAACATACTATTTCCAATATATTTTACAATCCTTCTGTTTCCTAGGCCACCTCTATTTCTTGTTATTCCTAGCTTGAATTATTTTCTCTGGGAATGATGAATCCTGAGCTGAGTCCTCTTCAGGAGTTCTCTATTGTGTCCCTTCCTCATCAAGGAAAATTTTATGGGTGAATTTTAGCCCAAAGGTGAATCTTAAAGGGTTGGGCGAATTTTTTATATAAAACCCATTTTATATAGCTTTATATATTTTTCCCTATATTTATTTTAAAAATAATTAATTATTAAGTGTTAGCCCAACCAAATAAATGCGCTTAAAACTTGAACCAAGAAATTTGCCTCCCGACTTTCTGGTTTGGAGCTGATTTCAATGGCATTCTCCTGGATTTACTGGGTCGAGGGGACGGATTGGAGTGATCCACCCTCATTTTCGCTGGTTGGGGCTTGGAAGTTGGAGGTGTAGCAAATATTTAATGGCATTCGCTCGAATTAAAGGAATCAGGGGAGGGAATAGAGTGATTCGTCCCCATTTCAAATGGTTGGGGCTTGGAAGAGGCTTGGAAGTTGACTGTTGGAGGTGCACGGAGTCCAGATTAATGCATTGACTAGGGAAACAACTTACAAGATATGGTTCCGATGCTACACATGCATTAGGTCAACAAGAATCGAGATCTAGTTCTGGAGAGGTAGTTACCCCAGAAAGGGATTTAGAGCTGGTCCAAGATGGTCCATTTCCCCAGTGCCATGGAGCTAAACCCGCGAGGAGGAGTTTGGAAATGCAACTGTAATTATATTTTATTTTTATAAATTTTCTAAACATAGAATCTGAATGCTTCAAGTGTGTTGATGATTGCTTCATCCTTTGTTGAGTCTAACAACAATGCTCTGTAATTATTATTTTTTAATAAATTTTCCAGTCCGAATGCTTCAAAGTGTGTTGGTGAATACCGATGATTGCTTGGGTGAGTCTAACAGTGTTGGTCAGTGGTGAATGTGGCTGCTCTGTTGGTGAATTGTGGGTGATTTGCAAAAGGTAAGCCAAAATATAGAAGTTTACACTTGTTCCAGCCTTCTTTTAAACTCGCACTCGCTAGAAATCCAAACTGTTTACACTTTTGATTTTCTCGATGCTTACAAACTGTGTAGGTTCTGTGAATATTGTATGAGTCGTGCTAGTTTCACTAGTTAGCATAAGGGATTGATTACATTGGTTTCATTCGAGTTTGATTGAATATGAAAACATATGTCAATGTTGTTACCCTTTGATCTTCCCCTGGGTCTATTGGCTCTACATATTCTAATGACCTAAAAGAATATACAGAAACATGAGATCCCACTGTTTCCTTTGTTTGGACAATTGAGTAGTAGCTTCTTCCTTAAAATTTTGAGCTAGATGAGTTGTGGTCCGTGGATAACTCTCTACAGGCTATTGGACCTTTTTTTCATTTTAGATAGAATGAAAGAGAGACAAACTAATACTAAATGTTTGCCAGTTTAATCTTTATCAATTACAACAGGTTCATATGACATTGAAATGGTTTGGGCCAAGATTTAGATGAAAATCTGCGTAGCAATTGCATAAAGGGGTAAGATGCCACAGCTACACCAGAACTAAACTAGTATCCCACAGTCGATAGCATGACAATCTAATTTTAGTCAACTCAAAATATCTTTGTAGATTTTATGTGTGTCTAATAAGTATATACTTAATTCTGCAATATATTTGTCTCATTTTCTTCAATGTCTTTAGTAACTTGTTTTTCAGACGTGTTTGACAGTACTTCAAGTGATGTTGCACTTCATCTAGTTTCTAGTCCAAAATAAATCATGTCATGAGAACTAATTTGGATCAAATGCAGGTTCTTTTCAGTTTTGCAACATTTAGAACTGATTTTTCCAATGTTTTCATCCCTATTATTCTTATATTCATCATTAATCATTTTACTCTCGAAGCCCCATTACTTAAGTAAGAATTTTATGCTGGAAGCCCTACTACTTAAGAAAGGGATTCATATAGTCTATCTAACTATTATTTTCTTGACTTCAATTAATGCCATGTGAATATCTAGTTTATGCATATTTTCCTATGTTTAGCTTTTATCTTCAAATCATCAATGGTTGACTGAATTGATTTCTTCTCTCTAGCCTGCATGGTACTAGTTTTTTCATGCTTCTATGTTCTTTCTTGATCATATTGGGATTTGACTTCATAGATCATCCTCATATTTAGTGTAGTCAATTTAAACTGAGTCCCTATCATCCTTTGGCCTTTGATTCTCTATTTTCTAGAGATCATCATCGACTTCTAAATGTTTCGCTTTGAATTTGAATCCACAACTTCATTTACTTTATTTCAAGCCCATTCTTCAAACATTTCCCTCTTTTGTCATTGAGGGGAGACTTGGTTGGTGAACTGGGGGTGTTTTTATTCACCCACAAATTTTCAAATCCTAACAGAGACATTCTACCCCCTTGCTCTTTGTCTATGAAAGGTCCTACTTGCAACTTTAAAACATTCTCTTCTTTTATTTGCTAAGCTAATGTATCATTCAATTTTGTTTAGTTGTTCAGCTTGAAGTCAAATAACTTGTAAAGAATCTTACTTCTTTTGTCCTTCCTTTCAATTGATTTTTCAAAAGAGTGGAGTCTAAACACTTACCCAAATCAATGTGTGTAGTTTTGCAATTTGGAAACAATGAATAAGCGCGAGTGATGACCATTAATTAGTTGAAGTTCTCATAGTGACCACTAACAACTATCTTGCATCGAGAACTATAGAGTAGATAAAGCATGGTTTCCTTAAACTTTACCAACTATTCCAATTTCTCTTGTTCAATTTGTTAAACACGATCATTGAAAATATTTGCATTCACCTTCTCATTAGTGAAGGAATTGAGATGTCATAAATATGTGTCTATTGAAGTACTGTATTCCTTGGCTTACCATATTTTTAAATCCCTTCTCCATCTATGGGAAAATTTTGTATAGGGGATTCTGGAGAATCACAGATTCTTCATTGATTTCACCATCTTCATTAGGATTATAAATTACCTACAATCTCCTTTTATGAGTATTGGTGGTTGGAGCGGTAGAAAAAAACATTTCAAGAAGGTTTTCAAATGGGGTAGTAGTTTATGAAGTGGATTTTATATATATATTTTTAAATATATATTCCTTTAACTATTAAAGGAATGATATATATATGGCTTTAATATAAGAAAAAAAGGGTTGCAAATGTAGCTTCAACAAACAAATCCAGGAGTCAAACAGAGATCACCAACTCACGTAATGTTTACATGTCTTGTTCATGGAAGAGACTACATAAAACTACCTAAGTAAATAAATACTAAGAATTGACCACCCTAGTTACACAAGGAGGCTAGTCATGGTAATTCCCTAGGGTAGGGTTCTAGCCAAGATATGGGGATTGACACTAGGAAGCTAGAGTGGGTCCACCCATCTATAAAAAGTTAGGGAAGCTTGAGACCATATGGCCAAGGGATAACATCATTACCTATTTTTTTATTAGTGGACTATGTTGGAATTTGGGTATCTAATATCTCACTACCATCTCAAGAGATGATAATCCAACCACTTATAAAATAGTACTTCAAGTGGTGTTACACTTCATCTAGTTTCTACTCCAAAATAAATCACGTCATGAGAACTACTTTGGATCAACTGTAGGTTATTTTTAGTTTTGCAACATTTAGAACTAATTTTTCCAATGTTCTCATGCCTAATATTACTATATTCATCATTGGGAATTTTACTCTAGAAGCCCCACTAGTTAAGTAAGAATTTTACGGTGGAAGCCCTACTGCTTAAGAAAGGGATTTATATAGTCTATCTAACTATTACTGTCTTGAATTTAGTTAGTGCCATGCGAATATCTAGTTAATGCATATTTTCCTATGCTTAGCTTTTATCTTCAAATCATCAATGGTTAACTGAATTGATTTCTTCTCTCTAGTCTGCATGGTACTAGTTTTGTCATGCTTCTATGTTATTTCTTCATCTTGGGATTTGACTTCATAGATCATCCTCATCTTTAGGGTAGTCAATTCAAACTGAGTCCCTAGCATCCTTTGGCCTTTGTTTCTCTATTTTCTAGAGATCATCATCCACTTCTAAATGTTTGGCTTTGAATTTAAATCCACAACTTCATTTCCTTTCTCTCAATCCCATTCTTCAAACATTTCCCTCTTTTTCCAATGAGAGGAGACTTGATTGGTGAACTGGGGGTGTTTTTATTCACCCACAAATGTTCAAATCCTAACAAATATATTCTACCCCCTTGCTCTTTGTATATGAAAGGTGTGACTTGCAACTTGAAAAGGTTCTCTTCTTTTAGTTGCTAGGCTAATGTATCGTTCAATTTTGTTTATTTGTTCAGCTTGAAGTCAAATAAATTGTAAAGAATCTTACTTCTTTTCTCCTTCCTTTTCATTTATTTTTCAAAAGAGTGGAGTCTAAAAACTTACCCAAATAAATGTGTGTAGTTTTGCAAGTTGGAAACAATGAATAAGCATGAGTGATGATCATTAATTAGCTGAAGTTCTCCTAGTGACCAATGAAAAGTAACTTGCATGGAGAAATATAGAGTAGATAAAGTATGGTTTCCTTCAGCTTCACCAACTATTCCAATTTCTCATGTTCAATTTGTTAAACATGATCATTGAAAATATTTGCATTCACCTTCTCATTAGTGAAGGAATTGATATGTCATAAATATGTGTCTATTAAAGTATTGTATTCCTTCACTTACCATATCTGTAAATCCCTTCTCCATCTATGGGAAAATTTTGTATAAGGGATTCTGGAGAATCACAGATTCTTCATTGATTTCACCATCTTTCTTGGGATTATAAATTACCTATAATATCATTTTATGAGTATTGATGGTTGTAGGGGTAGAAAAAAACATTTCAATAAGGTTTTCAAATGGGGTAGAAATTTATTAAGTTTAGTTTATATATATATTTTTAAATACATATTCCTTTAACTATTAAATGAATGATATACATATGGCTTAAATATAAGAAAAATGGGTTGAAAATGTATCTTCCACCAACAAATCCAGGATTCAAACAAAGATCACCAACTGACGTAATGTTTACATGTCTTTTCCATGAAAGAGACTACAGAAAAATACCTAAGTAAATAAATACTAAGAATTGACCACACTAGTTACACAAGGAGGCTAGTCATGGTAATTCTCTAGGGTAGGGTTCTAAGCCAAGATATGGGGATTGAAACTACGAAGCTAGAGTGGTTCCACCCATCTATAGGAAGTTAGGGAAGCTTGAGACCATATGGCCAAGGGATAACATCATTACCTTCTTGTTGCTTTGTGGACTATGTTGGAATTTGGGTAGCTCAAAGGAATTTTTGAGAGGTGAAAACCCACTAAAAGGAGTTGGTTGGGCAAGTTACACAAGTAGCTGGAGTTTTGACCCAAATATGTGGGTTTCGACCCAAGACAATTAATTATTTATTCTAATTTAAAAACTGTCATGATCATAAAAACTGTCTTCAAGGGGTATAGTGCCTTTTATTAATGTCACGTGAAGAATTCTAATTGTAGACATCCTTCCTGTCTAGTTATGTGGTGTACATGTCTTAATATATCAACTACTTTCATCAAAATTTATTTGTAAAGATCTTCAAGAGAGACACTTGCAACTTTTCTTGGCTCACTGAATTGTATCGGTTTGAGTTGTGTATACATATATACCAATCTTGACATTGAAAGTCTACATAGAACTTATACTACAAATTTTATCTTCTAAGGTCACTGTAGTTAGATGATAAGCGTAGTGAGCCTTCGCTCTCAGTATCCTTTATGCTTAGAAATAATCTGGGGAATATCAGTTCCTATGATTAAATCCTTTTAATATACTTATGCTTACGAGGTGGTTTTATGGTGACTAATGTCACTTCTTATAGTATTAAAAATACTATTTTCTATATATATGCCTAGAATAAAGGGTCTTTAGCCCCAAATTTGATGTGACACACTACTGTAATATTAATTAAATACTTTCTCCAAGATGATGACATGAAGGAGAGTGATGGCTCAGTTTACAATTATTGGCTTTGAGTTTATTTTATGCATAAAATCAGTTTCAGTCCTCTTGAAACAACACATAACATAAATTTATGAAACAAAACATAATTCAAATATTTTGGAGCAATTCCAGAGCATTTCAAGTGTGCTCAGAACTTCGATATATAGATTAGAATAGGACATTCATTGTTCTGCCTTAGGTTACGAAATGATCCTTTCGGTCCTCTAGAACAAAAAATAATTGAGCCTTAAGCCTATATAATGTTATTTCCCCTTCCAAAAAAATATCATGGAGGTCTTATCTATATGTAAAATAGATAATTCTAGCAATCTAACCCCTCACAAATTGTTTTTTTCTAATTTCCTAAAATTAGTGTGTGTGCAGACTCCAGAACATAGATACCATGTTTATTACAAGCACAACACTCTTTATGATTTTTATCATAAACTATACAATGCATCAGGGATATAATAATGGATCCATCTTTGGATCTTTGAAAATTTAATTCAAATTTCAATGTATATTCTCATAGTGAGATAGGGTATGCATTACTTGTCTAAGCCTACAAAACCAAAATTTTAACACTTTCCATCACTGGCGAGTTTTGTTGGGAACAAGAGTTTATGATTTTTAGCATAACCTGTACATGGGATAAAGGGTATGATAATGGATCCATCTCTATCTCTCTGAAAAATTAGTTCAAATTAACTTTTCATAGTGAAGTAGGGCATACATTTACTTGTATAGGGCAAGAAATCCAAACAGTTGACACTTTCCATCACCGGAGAGGTTTGTCATGAAGAGAAGTTTCAGTATAACGTTTTGAGAATCTCTTTACCTCAACGAAAAGAGAAATCGTTTGCATCTGTGATCTGAAAATGGACTGGAATGTTTATAATTTTGTCCTGTAAGTTCTCAAGGTTATGTATCTTTATTGGATGCAATTCAAAATGAATGTTTTCTATTGAATTTATTAAATATTATTTTATAAATAATATAAATCTATTTTGTTGCAGATTGGTTCCAGGGTTTTTTTTTACCAAGATAGACCTTAAAACCCATACAAAACAAATAAAAAGCCTAGACTTATGTCATAAAGGGGAGAAAACACACAATGATAACAGGGTGCGATAGAGACAACATAGAGTTTTAGGGTTTGAAACTTAGATTTAAATTTTACACATAAGTGAATTTGGGTCTCTGTTAGTTGAATGTGTCCAAATGTGATTGCATTTCTTATGCTTTGACCATCTAGGTGGTGTGAAAATGCACTGGAAGAAAATTATCCCCCTTAAAGCCATACAGTTCCCATTTGAGGTGTTGGCAATGAAGTTGCACCAGCTGAAGATTCTCAACCTCATTTACTAGGGATAGTCCGGCCGTGTTTACATGATGTTAATATATGTTGAATGGATTTTGTTTAGGAATTGATATTATCATGTTGTCAATATTTGTACATTTTTCATTTGAAATGTGAAAATCCTAAATTCAAATTCCTATAAAAATCCTCAGTGTGGCCATAGAGTGAAGTTAATTGTTTGTTTGAAATCTTTGTATGCAAGAAATATGATCTATATTCATATTTAGATCCTTGATCAAGGTGTTGTTGGGATATTGTCACTCATTAATTATGGCTAACCTTATGAATGATATTTTCTGGAGTGAATCTTTTATTTCAGTTTCTATTGGCATTAGGACTGCTTTTGTGATAACTAACTTGTTCAATCGTAGAACTAATCATGTGATTGGGGATATCAATCCATGGTTGCGAGATGAAGCCTTGGTAATTTTTTATTTGGTAGAAGATGCCCCCATTGTTGAATGATGGTATAGTCTATTGAATAATGAACTCTCTTTAAGAATATGCATCTAGGGGTACTACAAAACATTAGTGGAGAAGATTAAGGTGTAGTCCCCATGATCCCATTAGACTTAGTTAGACTAGGTATTATAATTGTAATTACGTTTTCACTCTATTTTTCCAATTTCATCCTATATATTTCATTAGGGGCTTGGTCACATGTGATCACCCACCTAAATATGTATTTTATAATTATAACGTTAGGAGACTTGGTTAAAGATGATCACTCTCCACCAATTTTGTACCTCTATAAATAGATATTCTAATGAAGAGTGTACCATAGGTGCACCTTGCAAAAATCTCCTCTTTACTTGCATGTTCGATTTCTTAGGTTTCTCTCTTTCTTAGATGCAATTATTCACATTGCTAATGTGTGCCCGTATCAATATTAGGGTCTCTTTAGCGGTTTGAAATTTCAAACTCATTGGGAGTTTTATTTCTTGGAATTCTCCTTGAGATTACCACTCCAAGTGGTTAGAGAAATTTCTAGGCTTGTTGATACAACCAATTCTTATATTCAGGCCATTAAAAACATGCTTCATATTTTTGCTTAGGTTTCCCTCATCCTTTTTGCATATCAACTTTTTTACAGTTTTTGTTTTAGAATTTTTTAATAACTATTGTTTTTATTCACAATTGGTGTAATCATCGGTCCTTTTGGCCTATTTTATGTTTTTTTGATACATACTATTGGTTTTTTTTCCATTTCACTTAATAAACATATATAAAGGGTCCATTATATTGGTTAAACAAGTGTAAAGATACCATTCCATTGATTTACCCTGCAAAGGGTCCATTCTGCTGATCAAACCCATTAGATGATTTAATGCTTGCAATTTCTTTTTCCCATGCTTATTTCATGCATGTAAACCCAAATAATTGGCCCACCTAGCAATGTGGCCCACTTGGTGTCTTAGTGTAAGAACACTCTTAAAAATCCTTAGCTCCTCGTCAAGCTCATGAAATATTACTTGCAATCATTCCAAATTGTTTTGACAATTGTTCATCTAGGAAAATTAAAGGAATTTGCACCTATGATTAAATCATAAATCATTAGGGACTTGGATGTTGTGTATATGTGAAGTTGTTTCTAGCCTATGCTTGACAACTACCTCATAAGGAGCTTCTCCTTCATTTGTCCTTGCAAGCCATTTAGTCGCTAAAACCGTCCTTGGAGCATGGCTGTTAATTAGCCCAAGTCCTCCATCTTCTCTATGGAGGGTGTAAATGTCAATAGTAACTGAATAGTTGCCTTCCTCCTCAATTTTATGATCGAAAATGATAGAGGATATGTTTCAACTTCTTATAACCAATTCATCAAGGGAAAGATAAGTAAAAGAATCACTAGTAACTGACTAGTTTCCTTCCTCACTTTTATCATGGAAAATGATAGAGGATATGTTTCAACTTCTTATAACCAATTATTTACAACTTAAGGGAGAGGTGTTTTGCAAAGGATGATTAAATTTATTGTAATATTTTGTTGTTTTGTTTAAATCTTTCAAGTGTTCATTAGGTGATTTGGAGATATGAATTAATTTAGTGGAAATTTTTATATATTTTACATTTGAATGATGTTATTTGTTTTATAGATGATGAATCATGATGTTATTGTTTTGTGTATAATGATTTATTTTTTCTTTTGGGCTTGGGCCTGGGCACAACATTTTAATAAAAAATTGCATAATGGTTTTTGTGAACATTACACTTATTTTACTTTGAAAGCTACTTACAAATCTAGTAATTCTCAACTCTTGGAAACTATTGATGCAGGTTTCTAGATCGATTTGAAATTTTACTTCTAGAATATTCAGTGAGATGTCAAAATCTAATCCTGGGAAGAAACTATCAAGGCAAATGGATGTATTATCATACTTTAAAAAGCCTCAATCCAAGAATACATGTTATCTTCATGCTTCAAGCTCCTTTGAACAATCTGTTACTGAGAGAGATGTTAACTCTTGTGAAAATGCATCTAATATCCATATGATGGATGAAATAATAGGTTCCTCAAGTGATCAGGGTGAGATAAATGCAGTTTCAACAGAAATTAGTGATGAAAATGTTAAAGATATTTCCTTGGAAGGTGACACAAACCATTCACGGAAAAGGAAAAAAGGCTAGTGGACCGTAGGGAGAAAATTCCAAGATGATTGGGTCTCAAGTTTTCCATTTATTGAAGAAATACCTCCTACAAATGAGGATTTACAAGAAGTTAAATGTATTGCGTGTAGTTGGAAAAGTTGCAAGGTAGTGAAATTTCAGATGAAGCTAGATACAGTACAAAAGCATGCAGGAAAGGTTTATGAAAAGAAAATTGTAAATGGTAAAGAGAAATCTATTGTTAGATGGAAATATTTGGAGGAATGTCGACATAGCCAATGTGTGGAAGAATACAAAAAATATTTAATAAGTAAGAAGAAACTTGAGGCAAGTGGAGGAACCATCATATCTCAATTTGAAAAGACGATGGAAAGAAGTTTGTTATCCAAGACGATACAATTGAGCACTGTATTTCACATCTTATGTAAAGGTTGTCCTATGACAGATTATCCAGATCAGATGAAATTTCTATCTTTTCTTCACGTGCCAAACTTTCCATCTTCTCATTGGTCCGTAACTAGTGGTTGGGAATGGGCAAGATATCTAGCTCAAGTAGAAAATGATGATTTGAAACAGGAGATTGCAAATGCTAGGTTTTTGGCATTGTCTTTGGATGAGGTTACGACTATTGATAATACTTCATGGATCTGCATGAGAATTTATATGGTTAATGACCATATTAGGCATTCCTATCTACTTGGGATTAAAAAGATGAGAGAGACTTCTACAGCTGAAAATATTTATGAACTTGTTCTTAATACTTTCAAGGAAAGTGGTATGGATCATTTAATGATTGCAAAAAAGTTGGTATGTGTTGGAGCAGATGGAGCATCGGTAATGCAAGGACAAAGGAATGGTCTTTGTGTTAGACTACAACTATCAGCTTTGCCATATATGATTAATATTCATTGTATGGTTCATAGGATGAATCTTGCATTTAAAATAGTAAGCAAGTTTCCATTAGTTTCAAAAGTTGAAGATCTTGTACGTGAGACTCATGCATACTTTTCTCGTAGTCCCAAATGATATTTAGAGTTTCAACAATTTTCAGATGGTGTTACGGATGGAAAAAAACTACTGAAAGATGTTGATACAAGATGGATCTCATTAAATGGACTAGCTCAAAGACTATTTAGTGAGTTCAAATATTTGGTAGGGTTGATGTATGAAAATCGCTACAATGTAGACAAAGCTCAAGATCTTCTTTTTCGACTAACTGATATAGAAACATTATTGACATTGGCTGGAATTCTTCCTATGCTACATGAAATGAATGTCCTCATGAAAATGTCTCAGAATCGCACAATGTATATTGCCGAATACACAAATGCGAGAAATTCAGCATGCCTTGCATTGGATAATTTGTATATGATGCCGGACTCTTTTACTGGTCCAGAGTTTACAAGTTGGACTAAGATCATCAATATAGAAAATACTGAAAAAATTTTGACGTTTGATGAAAAAGGGATACTATGTATCACAGTGCATGGGTATATGGTCCCCTTTCATTATATTAGTAAGACGGGACGAATCACCAAAGATTGCCCCGTGTCAAGAGACCAATTTGATAATATTGTGATCTTAGTGAGACAAAATTTGATAGAAATTGCAAGATCACTATCATCAGAGATAAGAGAACGATTTCCTCGAGATGAATTGTTGGAGGCCATGTGTGTGGTATACCCTCAATATTGGAACAATTTTCAATGTCCAAGAAATTTAAAAGCCGATTTTCAAAAGAGATTAAAATGTTTAGTAGACCACTTTTGCAAGAAAGTCTCGATACATGGAGAACAAATTGAAGGTATTTTAGATTCATCAAAATTGTATCAACAAGGTGGAAGCTTTGCTGAAACAATGTGGAAGAAATATCCTTTTTTGGAGAATCCTAATGAAAACGGTGCTATAACAAGATTATGGAATACTTTAAGTGCTAGCCAATACCTGCAAGAAAACATATCAGAATATTTTAAATTAGCATATTTGTGTCAAACCATGATTTTGGGATTAGTGGAGGATGAGAGAATGTTTAGTGCACTATCATTTTTGAAGTCAAAGTTGAGGAACAAGCTTGATAAACATGTGGATACATGTTTAAGATTATATGTAACAAAGTATGACGTTGACAATTTTCCATATGAAAGAGCACTAGCACTTTGGCGATCAGATTGTGATAGAAGGGGAGAAAACAATATAACAAATTTATCTAATGAACTTGATACATAACATAATGTTTTGGAGGCTCATAATGAGAGTACATCTAGAGAAGATCATGTTCACAATGTAGAAAATTATGACCAAGATGAGAACTGGGAAATTGAAATATCCTAGGACTCTTATTTTGGTATACATGTTCTGTTGATCATGCAAGATTACTATATGTCAAATTCAAGTAAAAATGGGTTTTCTATTTTGTATTTCTCATTGTAACATTGCAGTTACATTTCTTTCATGCGTGTTATTTTATGATTGATGTTTCATATTTTATCCATTACATTGTTTGTTTCTTATTTGTGACAGGAAATGAAGCTAGATTTTATGAGGCTGGGAACTATTTCTTTTCACATAGATAGTATCCTAGTATTAAATGATAAATAACTAATTTAAGAATTCTAACGCTAAGAAACAATGGGCTTATTCAAGTACATGAAATTGTGTTGATGTCTAGCTTTGATATCTTAGAAAATTTTAGTGGTTTGTTTGTTGCTTGTTTAGAGGATTTTGTTGAGTTTGAAATTATTGGTTTGTTTTGGTCAAAGATATTTGTAGCCCCTTGAATGCTTATGGTTCTCATATTATGCATAGATCGATAGACTAGTTTTATTATTATAATAATTATTGTTTTCTTTATATATTTTGTGGTTTGAGTAAAGATATTTTATTTCCTTTCACTTTGTGGGATGATTTCGACATCTTCACCTTTTAGAATATAGTAAAATATTTTTCTTATTATATATTTTTCTTGGAAAATAATTATTTATATTTGGAAATGGAAATAAGCCCTGGGTAGCTAAGCGAAGAGAAAAACGGTCTATGTACTAGGTTCCTGCACATTCATTGTAGGAGACCTATTGGCATGAGACCGACATTCCTTTTATGCAATTACACTTTTGATGCTAAGGCGGAGCTGAGTTCACTGAACTAGGAATAACAGTGGCAGTTGATCATAATGCTAAGGAGATTAGAATGTTGGTTTCACAAACAGCTGACCATGCCACCAATGTTGGTGGAACCAAAGGAACCGCATCAGCTTATTATGATTCTTTCCAGATTGCTCAAGGTGAAACCGAGGCTATTTTGGGAAGCAGGGAAGGTAGCAGTGGTTGCCTAACATTTAGTATCAAGGTATTCTTATGTTGATTACAGATTCCCGGAATATCTTGAAATCTGATGGTTACAAGAGGGTCAATTGTTTGACCTTTCTAGTGACAGTCAGATTCCTAGATATTCCTGGAATCTACAATTCTCATAAGTTCAACAATCATTACAATAGCATGTGTTTAGTTTTAAGAGGTAACATGTTTAAATCCAAAAGGATCGAATACCCCTTCCTAAATTCACATATGTATTCCTTAATAGATTTTAATATTCAAATAACTCTATATTATTGTAATTAACTACAGGGAGATTTTTTTGGGCAGGTTGATTGTCTACTGGGTGTTCTATGTAAATGAGTGATTGTATTCATGTCATATGTGTGTAGGAGTTCTTGATACGAAATGTGCACTCTCTTCAGGAATACAAAGGGCATGCAGACAATTTTATTTGCTATCTTCTGCCTGGAACACCCTATTCACATGCTCAATCTACTCCAGGTGATCTCTTAGATTTTACTAGCATGGAAATATAGTACACTTGCTCTCTCTTCTTCTAAATTTATCACTATATGTTGTTGTGCAAGCAGGAGGTCTTCTTTACACATTGCATGATACTAATTTGCAATATGTTACATCTTCTTCCTTCTTACTCTTGACATATGCAAAATACTTGAGCTCCTCCAAATAAGTAGTAACTTGTGGTGGGACAGTGATAGTCACTCCTCATAGGCTAAGAGCACTTGCAAAACGCCAGGTATAGATTCATAATAGCCCAATGCTTAATTTTCCTATTATTTCAAAAAGTTATTAATGTATACAGGATCTAAATCAATTTTGTGTTTATGAAGGTTGATTACATACTGGGAGATAATCCTATGAGGATGTCATACATGGTTGGATATGGATGCCTCTATCCAAAACTTATTCATCACAGAGCCTCTTCTCTTCCCTCTAAGGCCAATCATCCTCAACCCATTCCCTGCAAAGAAGGATTCCAATCTCTGTACAACAGTGCACCCAATCCCAACATCTTGGTAGGAGTTGTGGTGGTAGGCCCAGACAAAATGGATAGGTTTACTGATGTGAGAAAAAATTATGATCAATATGAACCTTCCACCTACATTAACGGACCCTTAGTGGGTTCCCTTGCTTATTTGGCCCAGAGAATGATGTTATACTTATGAAATTTCTTCGTGCCAGAGATTTCAGGGTGAATGATGCATTCATCATGTTGCAGAATAGTGTGGCATGGAGGAAGGCATTTGGAGCTGACAATATAGTTGAAGAGGATCTGAAATTTGATGAGAATATGAATTCAGTGGCCTTCATGCATTGTTATGATAAAGTGGGCCACCCTATGTGCTACATTGCTTATGGGATTTTTTGAGACAAGGAGCTCTACCAGAAGATCTTTGGAGACGATGAGAAGCTGAAGAAGTTTCTAAGATGGAGGGTCCAAATTCTAGAGAAGGGCATCAAGCTCCTTGATTTCAAGCCAGGTGGTGTCAATGCCATGATTCAGATCACAGATCTTAAGAATATGTGGAAGAGAGAATTGAGAGCTGCATCAAACCAAATTCTTGCACTTTTTCAAGATAACTACCCAGAGATGGTAGCAAGAAAGGTCTGTAACTGCTCAAAACACAAATGTTTTTTCCTTTTCTGAGCTTGCCTAGAACAATCTATCTAAATGACTATAAATGATCAGAAGGATGATGTTAGATGTCCTCGTAGATCTAGCGTTTTGAGAATTTTGGCACACCAAAAATTGGAATTTCGGATGCATCTCTAGATATTTATTAAAGTTATATATATATATATATATATATACTTAACAGGAATAAGTAATCCAAGATACCTCTGCCT
>JAXQQM020087257.1:0-300692 GCA_034641835.2 Pinus albicaulis
GTAACTGATGATTCACTATTAATAGCTGCATGCATGTCAATTCCGATGACGACCTCGTTGAGACAAAGGTTAAAGGAAATTTTGTTGGAAATGTTGTCATTGATGGCAATGGAGGCAGCAAAGAGAGAGATAGACAAAGGAAGCAGCAAATACAGAGACAGAGTTGTTATCAAGGCAATGGAGGCAGCAAAGAAGAAAATGAAGGAAGTAAAGGAGACAGGGAGAGGCAGAGAAATCGAATATAATAAGAGGCAGAACCGTTATCAGAAGTAGAGGCAGAGGCAGAGGCAGAGCGACAGAAGCAGCAGAGGCAGAGGTAGAGGCAGAGCCGTTAGAAAATTTCAAGAATCGCCCAAGCCGGCGGATACATTCATATGTATAATTCCGAGAATTACACCCCAAGCCAGGCATTATTTATATATATATATATATAAATTCCGATAATCACCTCCCCCACTGGAAGATACACTAAAGGTTGGAGCGGCAATGTAATGCATATATATATATATATAACCCAAGCGGCAAAACTTATATATATGCAGCGTATATCCATATCTTGCGCAAGATTAAATGACCATAGTCCAAGGCATATATATTAATAAGTGGAGCGCGTGACGATCAATGGAAACGAAGTAATATAAAGTGGGACCCTCACCCAATTGCATCGGAGAAAGGATTGGCAGCGGAACATATTGATAAGAGTTGCGATTGCGATTAAGCTCCGGACCCAATGGATCTATAAATCATGTTTAACAAGTGTTTGAAGTCCTTTCCAAATCGCATCGGCAAAATACAATGAACAGTGGCCAATTGCATCGGAGAATATAAGAGTTGTAATTGTGATTGGAAGTCCGGACCCGTTGGGCACATAAACCACAATTCATATATACTTGAGTTCCGGTGAACAGTGACTGATCACATTGGAAAAAGGTAGAATATCGGAACATGATACAAAGGGTTGCGATTGCGATTGGAATTTCGGACCCGACGGGTCTATAAGTTATGAATTAATATGTTTGAGTTACGGTCTAATCGCATCGGAACTAGTCAATCGCATCGGAGTGAATGTGTGGCAGCGGAGCATGACAATGCAATTTGCGACTGTGATTAATCGCAATCAGAAACATTTGCAAGGAGTTTCATCGCATCGGAGAAGGAGTCATTGCATCGCAGCGAATCGGAGGTAGCTCATCGCATCAGCGGATAGTCAAAGATCGGCAAGTGGGCCCAAAAGGTTGTTTCCTATGTTAAATGGGTCTATTAATATATCGCCGGAAGTTACATGAGAAGGGGTTCATATACATTAAAGTACAAAGAAAGGATTTTAATTATAATATTATATTGAAGAGAGGGCGACATTATTAAAGTGTTGTATTATAAACAGACCATGGATATGATACGCGTTGGTTGAAACTGCCCAGTAGTTATATTAAAAGGGTGTTGTTAGATATATGAAACATGGTTGCGGTTGTATTAAAATGTGTTGCGTGGGCTGTGGACCCACGGGCCTTGGCTTAAGGGGAGGGTGATTATTAATATAAAACAATTGTGATTCATGTATGTTCCGCTTGCGGAACTTCCACATCACCAAGACACTTGCTACGTGTAAAGGGTTGGATTTTGCCCAGAATTACAGTCAGAAGTTACACATATTTACAAAATGCACTGATATAAAAAGAAAAGTTACACATATGTAGCAGTTACACCACAGCAGAGGACAGAAAATCAAACAGAGCTGAAAGGAGATAAAACATAGTCACAGAAAAGACAAATGCGCCGCGAGCCAAGAGGCTGAATGAGTGAGCTGGAGTTTTCATTATATGTGAATGTGAACATTGTAATTGAATTTTTTATTGTTTTTGATGCATTGGCAAGTCTCTGGAAGAAAAAAAAATCCCACTGTAAGATTAAAATAAGCACCTACAGTTACATTTTTCTTAGTGAGCTGAAAAAGAAATAAGAAGGCAGAAAGCAAAGAGGCATGGCTATCCATTCCAAATTCATTGAGGAATGCTAATAGTCCCAAGAAAATCCTTATAAATAATATCATCTTGATATGCATAGAGAGGTTAGAAAGAGTAAATATAGAGAAGGCAGACTACAGAAGAGTGAGGCAGAGAAGATTAAGAAAAGAAGAGCAGAAAGAGAAGCTACAGAATAGAGCTAATATCTGAGGTAAATCAGCAAACATTCAGTTTGATAAATTGAGGAAGTTGGAGCTTCCCTATCAAGTTGCAACTTGATAGGCATCGGTGTGACGAGGCGAGGTTGAAACCTCCTTTTGTGGGTTGATGCACACAGAAAATTGAAGGGAGTTGGTGCTTCCTTGCAAGTTGTAGCTTGCAGAATTGAGGATAGAGCCTCCTGTAGGTTGGCGCCTGCAGAAAACAGTGGTGAGAGGGAGTTGGAGCTTGCCTTTGCATCACAACAATAATAAGATGTGGTTTTCTCCCTTTATGGGCTTCCCCTTACATCTATTGTCTCTGTGTGTGTTTCTTATGTGTTGATGTGATTCTTTCAATCTGCTTAATTATTTACTGCTCTCAATATAAGTATGGTGTCACATTAGTTTAACATTGGCTGCAACATTCTAAGATTGTTCACAAATTAAGTTGTAAATAAGTTTGGTGAAAATTTTAAAAAGCTTATGTATGTATTAAACTTATTCACCCCCCCTCTCAATTTAATTAAATATTCAACAAATTTAACTATCATTTGTATTATTAGCAAATTTCCCAGGCGCAATTATAAAGTCAGAGGAAGGCTCCATAGGGATTGCACACTCAAGGAAGGTTGATTATCCTATTTAATAGGGATTAATTGCCTAGGGATTGCATGAGCAAGGTTGGGCTAAGCAGGGGATGAGAATTGGCCAAGTGTGGTCAATTTTTCCTAAGAATTTCTAGTCAATTTTGAGCAGGATTAGGGTGAGACATTCGGTAGAGTGCATGACTTTATCGGCGTGAGAAAGAATTGTATCGTTTCATGATTATTTGACTATGTACAATATATGATAGAGGGGTTTTGAGCAGGTACTTTACCCAGATACATCTTGTGTTGTGTGATTGATAATTTCCTTTCTCTTACTTGCATGTGATTGAGCGATCGTGTTTTATATTCCACAAATATAGTAGAAGGATTCAATATCTTTTTTTAGTACATTACATGATCGGATTGAATCCATTGATATAGAGTTTCTATATAATTTCTACATGGTATCTTAGCTATGTTAGAGATTTTCTACACATAGGAAGAAGATGATTATGCATTTCATAGTCTCAGTGGCCAAGATGGGCCACTTTGGACTGGGATTGTGCATTTCATAGTTGGACGAGGCTAGTGACTGTGCATTGCATAGTTGTAGCTAGAATGGAGGAGGCTTGCTTCTTGGCATTTCACAGTGCACAATGGGGGAAGCCAACAAGCCTTAAGGATGCAACGATTCAACCCAGGGAAAAGGAAAATTTCAGATCAGGGGATAAGGCAAAGAAAAATATAGATCAACCTTTGAAAGAGTTATATCAATCATTTCTATTGACGAGAAAATAACATATGAAGGAAAGAACATGCGTACATAGAAATACCGAGCAACAGTAACTACTGGTAGGAAAAATGGCTTGTGAGGGATGTTCTACTTGTAAAAATAGAATGGTAGAACGAAACAACAATTGTACAAGGTAGTAATAGTAGAAACACCAGTAAATACAAGAAGAAATGGGAAAATCAACACTTTCAAACACATAAGCAAGAAAAGAGATGGAAAAGTAGTAAAAAGTGACACTTTAGAAACTTACCTGGAAAAGCGTTGCAAACCAAATAAGAATATTCTTGAAGTCATGGCATTGAATAGAGCTCTAGTGTCGAGTGAGCCCTTGGTGGGTCTCTCTAAACATTTCTAAGGATCTCCTCCTTAGCAATAATGGCCCACGGAACTGCTCATCTGTTGTTGAATGTGTAGTTCATACCATACACTAACTTGTTTTCCCTTAATTTTTATGCGTTTAAGTGCAAGTAATTCCATAATAACTCCATAAATCTAGCCTCATATTTTATTATGGATATTCTCCCCCATATCAAGGAATTTAACTTGTTCAATTTACTTTTTATAAATGTTTTAGGTAAATAAAATTCCTTGAACTTGTCCTCAAACAAGTAAGGGTGAGGCCAGGTAGGTAAGATAAGAAGAATGATTAATTTATCATTGTGTATAGAGTGAAATGTGAGGGAATCAGAATGAGCATTAAACCGAATTCATTCATCAAAAGAGCAAGACAATTTCCTGAAAATATTATGAAAAACAGAGCATGGAAAGCATTTTTTCTGTTAATAAACTGATAAGACTTAGCATAAATAAGCATATATGTGAAATATGAGTTACATAACATTCAACATCATGATTTTATAGAAAAAAAAAAATTCTCAAAGGCATACCATAGGAGTCTCAACACTATCTCTGCAACATTGTCCTTGATTTCATTAGAAAAAGATTTTAAAATATCTCCACTGCAAATAGCAACTATCCAACCCCACACAAGACAAAAGAGAGTCTAATTATAGAAAATATAGACTATGACACCTTATCAGGTCGAAATAACATCCAAAATGGATCATAAATGCAAAATATGAGTCATTTCCTAGTTTCTAGAGGTTAGAAACTATTCCCTGAATTTTAGCTATAAACTAGGAGTGTTTGTCCCTTACATTAATTAAAAATTCCTTCATGATAGGAAGCCAAAAAAAACCTAATAACTATAATTAAAACTCATAGGACAACATTTCCTTGAATTTGTGACCATTTATGAGCTTTACAAGTGTCCTAGGGGAATCCAATGCTAATATGTGACAATTCTGACGCAAGAAAAGAAAAAAGTGTAGAAGCATAACAGAACTTTGGAGGCACTTTGAGAAGTCCAAATCCACTTCTGAAAGAATGGTCAACCATTCATGTGTGTCGAGTTTCTACAACATTTTGATTTTTTCAAAATGACCAATGGGAGGGCCTTCAAAAGTTCATTCTCCTAAGGCTACTCCAGTGTGTTCCAGAAGCATAATGATGTGTTCCAGAAGTGTAACAAATCCATTTGAGAGGGATTTTGGAGGTCTTCCCAGAGGATTTTTTGGCTTAAAGTGGTATGGTTGGAAATCTTAGGATGTATTATACAAAATGGAGTCATCAATCACAGCCAACCCCTACTTCAAACCCCTGAAAAGTTGATTTGAAGACAACTTGTCTAGAATTGCTAAAAATGACCTAGAGAAAGTGTATTGTTGGAATTTGTCTCAAACCATAATGCATGTGCATAAACTGAAGGAAATTTTTGTTCTTTGGCCTATTATTGACAAAAACCTCTTTCAATTTTGTAAAATTCATCTCCATTACCTCAGAAACTGATTTTGAAGCCAAATTGTCCCTGTGATAGTAGGGTAAGTTAATGAGATGAAATGGGGGTGATATGGTTCAGTAAAAATTCTGATAAAAATTAAGTGGATAAATTAATGTCTTGAATTCAAAATTAAAGTGGAATCAATGGAATGAATATGTCTAGGGTGGTCAAAACCTCAAAACACAAGAAATTCCCAATTTACACTATGCGAAAACTTGTGAAAAAGTGTTTTTGATGTTTGAAGGCCATGGAGCTAATTAAAAAAATTTGATAAAAATTCATTGAGGAGTATGACACCTTAGATCCATAGTGCAAGTGGAATTAGGGAAAATGGATGGGTGTAAGATGATCAAAAACCTGAAACACAGTCAACCCCTAGGTTTTCGCTGTGTTGAAAAGCTAGAATGAGGGTTTGATTATATTAGGGATGTTAGGAATGGTAGTGTAGATGATAGGAGTGTGTAGATGGAGCATAGAGGATGTATGGATGTATTTTATATGATGGGTTATGGTTTTAGGTCAAAGGGATAGGTTAGGGTTTAACAAAATAAAAACTTGTTTATATATGGATAGTGAATCAGTATGGAGAAGACATAAGGGACATGAAAAAGGTTTTCAATCTTCAACATCAATAAAACACAAAAATTTAGAATGAAACCTTATCTTGTATGAAGGCTACACAAAGAATGGATCACAAGCTCTGAGATTTTTGGAGGGTTTCAAGCTTCAAGACACCAGAAATTTCCTCAAAACAGAAGCGTAAAAACTGAATTTTGTACACTAGAGGAGTGTAACAACTAAATTCTATACACCACAGGAGCGTAACAATTGACTTTTCTAATGCAAAAGAGCGTAACAACTGGGTTTTTGTATTTCACATAAGCAGAACACAGTTTTATAGGAGTGTAACACTGTGATTTTTTATTTCATATAAGGGTAACAACTGAGTTCGAAAATGAAATACAATGCCTAGAAGCGTAACAAAAAAAATCCAGCAGTGTAATAAGATGCCCAGAAATGTAACACAAGTGTCTTTTAAGGGTTGTAAGCGAGTTTTGATGAGATTTTAATGCTTTTCTTCGGATCTTAGAGAGTATGGAGGGTAAGTGAAGTGAAGAGTTGTTCTCTCATACACATGAAAGGGTAAGTAATGAATAAAATGAAGTTGGATTTTCTTTTATAATGTTGATGACCCTTTTACCTTTTCTCATGGAATTTACAATGACTTTTTAACCTTTTTTGCACTTGAAAAGTGACATGCTGCTCCTTTAAGTGAGATGAGAGGACAAAACAAACCCTTTTTATTCTTACATTTGAGGTGACTTTATGGATCCTTGATGATACATCAAGACATAGTTTGTTTCTTTTCATGGGATAGTGAGATTGCTTCTTAAAAATTTTAAATCCTTTCAAACCTTTGAATTTTCACATTGGATATGACCTTTTCAAAACAGATAAGGATTCTTTGAAGCTTTAAATGACTCTTTATGTATTTGACTAGGACAGTAGGTCAAAGTGACTTATTTTGAAACTCTGACAGTCAAGATGACTTTTTGGGCCTTAAATGAGACAGTGAGACATAATTCTTCAATTTTTCATGAAATAGTGAGACAAAGACGATATGCTTTGAACCTTTTTGAACTTGAGCCATATGAAACATTAGAGGTGGCTTTTATTTCATCTTCATAAACAAGATAGCTCCTTCATTAGAGTTTTATGAATGGAATGGAAGTTTGCTACCTTGTGTTCAGTGAAAATTTGAAGATTTTTCAAAGGAAGAGATGAATCTAGACTTTTACCTATGTGAGATGGAGTGACCTAACCCTAGACCTCTTGAATGATGATGATGGAGATGGTGACCTTGAAATTGATGATGGTGATGACCTTGAAAATGGTGGAAATGAATGAAATCATGGAGCAACAAACATGATTTAGACCTCTTCAGTGACCATTTTTTTTTCCCCCTGAGAACATGTTCAAAACAGTAAAAAATTTTGACCTATGAGTTTGTGGAAAATAACTGAAAGAGTCATTTGATCATTGACATACCTAGGATAACAGGGGTCATATCAATTAATTGTACCAATTATTGCATTAGTAGCCTTATCCCATTTTCATTTATCATTTATAAATGTTTCATGAAGTTCTGGGGAGTGGTCTGGGACCTAGCCCTAAAAAAGTGGCTCAAAATCCAGGGTCGCTGGTTTAGAACTGTCTCGAAAAGTCCATAGTCACTGGCATTCCTTCCCATGAGAGCGACTGGAAGGCCTTAGTCGCATGAATGGATTTCTATGAGAGTAGTTGAGGGTCAAAATTATTAAACAATCAAGTTACCTCAGGGGTTGGTCACCTGGAAAGGTTGGTTAGACCTTGAAGGTTTTGTAACATGTGTGAAAGGCCAAATTGGTTTGGTTTTGTTGGTTCCACTTCCTTAACTATACATGGGGATTTTAATCACATCTTAGTAGCCTCTCATCACATGTTTACCCCAGTAGACTAGTTGACTCAGGTAAATGTGGGAGGATGATCTTACACTTCCTCTTCAGAGTCTATGTAGAATATTTTTTTCCCATTGCATTTATGACCCTTGTTGTATTTGTAGTCACATTTGAAACATAGTCCCTTTACTATTCTTTCATCCATTTGTTGATGAGTCAACCTTGCCATTTTAGGAGAGGGAGAATGAAATTCACAACAGTTATTTGTGATTGATCTTTTAGTGGCCATATTTTTCTTTCAAATTTTCTTGTTAGACTGAAATCCTAGTCTAGAGATTTAAGTTCAAAGAGACACACCTCATGTTGCGTGATTTCCTTTAAAGTTCCGATAAATATGTTCAATAGACTATCCTTTGAAATTTTCTTTACTTTGAGAATCAAATTTTGGATTTTTGATTGTGATCTGTAACTGAAACTTTTCTTCAAATATTTAGCAAATGACTAAAGAATGCATTTCTCTAAATGTCACCATAATGTGCTACCAATACCTCTATAAAAATGGACCATGGTATAACAAAATCAATTTTCTTTCACAAATTCATTGATACCATACATGTTGGTCTTGTTCTAAAAACATGGACATAATATTTACCTTTTGTAAGGATGTCACTTGGTGTAGTCAAAGTATTGTTCTATATGAAATATCCATTTTACAAGATCATTACTATTAAACTTCCTCATATAGATATTTAGATCTCATATTGAAAATTCATGATTATGGTTCTGTGATTCAATATTTGTGCTCTCTAATTGTGATATCATACTCCCCATATGAGATTGATTCCCAATACAATGCTTGCCCTTATGTTCTTGATTTTCTTAGGTATCCATATCCAGTTTAGGGAGATATTTTAATAGATTTTTTCGTAATTCTTTTTTCTTCCCTTATATGTTTTTGTATATCTTCCTTGACGTTTTCCATTTCTTTCTTATTTTCATTCACCTTCTTTTCTATTTCTTTCTTAATTTCATTCACCTTCTTTTCTATTTATTTCTTATTTTCATTCACCTTCTTTTCCATTTCTCTTTTAAACTTTTCTTGATAACCTTACTAATTCACCTTTTTCAACCTACTACCATCTATTTCATTAACTTTTTCTCTAATTGAGATAACCTAAATTCTAAGTCTTCACTTTCTTCATGAGTAAAGGATGAGAATTCAACATATTTAATTGGTGTAATAGATTTCGTTGAGGCATGTTGAAAGCATACTCCTCTTTGTCACAAATTTTAGTCACAAACAAAAGATCATCTAATCAACAATTACGTTAGTAGTAAGTTATGTACATTAATTTGGAGAATATTAGAATGAATGAAGTTTTATTGATATATATTTGATATTGGAGGCATTTTGGATCTAAAAAAATGTTCTGTAATACTCTTATATGTATTTTATACAATTCCATAGGTCTGAATTGAATTTGATGTGCCAACTGAAAGCAATGCCAATTTTCCAAAACTTACTAATTTCTTGGCCGGTTCCCACAATAAAACTTGTATAGAATGCCATGTGTCCAATTATTCAAATATAATTCTAAAAATTGTAGCTGAGGTACTTCTATATTTCTCCTAAAATACTTTAATATTTCATAGTTTTAAAATTCCCAGATAGGATGATATAGCAAAAATACCAAGCTGGCCTATTTAAAATTTATTTCATGATTGTTCACAAACCATAACTTCCAAAGGGTATAAATTTAAAAATTCATTGAACCAAAATCTAAAAAATGGAACCAAATATTCCTCAATATTTCTCCTCAATATGATCCAAGTTTCACTTTATGAAGCCTTATAGAAAAAACATTATCGTAAAAATTCCAAATTAACACGTTTCAAACTGATTTCTAGAGCATACATAAACCATAACTTCCTTGGAGCATATCTATGAAAATATAGTGAAAAAAGATCTATAATTTGAATGATATGTTCACCATGAGTTTTCCTTAATGTCGTCTAAATTTCACAGTTTTAATTCTCAGAAAAAAATAGTTATTGAGAAAATTCTGAATTGACCTGTCTGAGATATATTTTAGGAGAGTTCAAAAACCCTAACTTCCTTGAAACATATTTCCTAAAATATAGGGAAAATAGATCTAAAATTTTAACCAAATATTTTCTGAGAAGTATACTCAATCTTCTCCAAGTTTCACCACTTAAAACCTCCCATTTTTTTTTTACAGAGAAAATGCCATGATGACCTGTTTGAAGCAGCAAAACCCTAGGATCATGAGCTCTAATACTAAATGTTATGATACTTGCACCTTTAAAGTTATAAGAAACCAATAATTACATTAATATTATAGGGGGAAACCTCCTTTTACAATGAAAATAATTAACAAGACAATATTTGATGATTCTAAGACTTAACCTTCTTAGTATATATATAGGAGACAACTCGTACAATTATAATAAAATGGAACTATGAGGAGTTCTGGCCTGCATTACAATATAATGATAAAAATGTAATCTCTCAATATATAATGATTAATAATGGAATTTAGAGTTAACATGGGGCTTGTATAGGGCTTAACATATATGATCTTAGGAAGTTAGTGTCCCTGAATTCTCCTAAAACATGCTTCAAATAGGTCATCTTGAAAGTGCTTCTATAAGTTTATTTTTAAGATGTTTCATGATTTTAAATATAGAGGAGGAAACAAAGAAGATATCTCAAGTTACCTGTGATATAAATTTAAAACATTGTTTCATTATAATTTTAGAGGTATGGTCCAAGAAATTTAGTGTTCTCAAATGCTCTTGAAACATGCTTTAAACACATCGATTTCGAATTTTTAATATTTTTTTATATGTTTCAAAATATGAAATATGGATTAGATAGAGAAGATATATATATATATATATATATATATATATATATATATATATATATATATATATTGTATAAATTTTAGATCCAAAATTGGATACATGGAATTTTGTGCAAGTTCATTCTTTGGAAGAACTCAACAAGAAGTTTTGGGAGAAGCAGATCTAGTGAAGGAAGAGGCATCAAGGAGAACTGGTGAAGGAAGGAGAAACTAATATACCTAGGGAAGGAATAAGTAGAAAGTAGATTTTGTGAACGAAGAAGCAACAAGAAGACCTAGTGAAGGTAGAAGCAAATAACAAACGAGGTCAAGGCAGAAGTATCTAACAAACCAAATGAATGAAAGAGTACTAAGAAGACAAAATGAGGATTGGTGTCTCCTCTAGTTTGGTGCCTACAAATATTGCAGTAGGTGGGATTGGTGTCTCATGTAGGTTGGTGCTCACAAATCGTGCAATAGAGGGAATAGGTGTCTCTTGTATTTTTTTACTGACACAATAGTAAAGGGAATTGGTGTCTCTTGTAGCTTGGTTCTGAAAAAGAATAAGAGGGGATTGGTGTTTCCAATAGGTTGGTGTTGACAAAACAACACAAAGGATTGATGTCCCTTGTAGCTTGGTCCTTACAAATTGATGTAATATTGGGTTGGTGCTTACATGATCTTGGCATATAAAGAATTTTTGTGGTTTTATTCCATACGAGTTTCCATGTATATCTTGTGTTATTTGTTCAATTTATGAGGTGGATGTTTTATGATGTTAGAATGTTTAAATAAATAAAATTGTCACTACACTAATTCATGCCCTCCCCTCTCATTATAGTTGTGAATCGAACATGTTTTCTATTAACTATTGTTCACTTATATTATGAGATATTATTAATTTACAACACCACACAATAAGCTATAAAATGAAACAATATGAAAATGTCAGCTATTAATATCTATTAAACACTCCTTACCATTTTCTAGAATCTAGTTCAACATTATGGTATTACAAATTTTTACAATTAATTAACATGAGATGGAGTTTACCATACACATTGTATCCTCTACCTAAGAACTCGCGCATTATCATATTTCATGGTGGAGGAAACAAAAATTGTTACAACATAATTGTTACTTTGACAAAACTACAACTATAGTCCTATGAGGCTACAATTGGAGTTAGGAAGAGTTCTAGAGATTTCAAGTAAGTGTAACAAAATAAGTGTTTTTTTCTACTCACAATAGTTAAGAAGAGAGTATACTAATCTAATAAATCTAAATTTAATATAGTTAATAAATGATGATAAGATATTATAGACTTACAATGAGAAATTATTTCATGAAGTCTTTGAATTGGAATATAGATTATCACACTTCATTTTTCACTAAGGATCAATAGGTATTAGCATTGACCCACTATTTAATTTTACTTTGATTAATATTTCTAACTGAGAACAATAGGACTGGTAAGTTAGGAAATTTTCAATACTTACTTGTGTTTTTGGTACTTTACAAGGATTAAATATAATTGAGAGATTGAGTTCATTGATAGTGCGTTGATAACTAGGTTGAATTTTCTATTTTTTTCTAGATATTCCCTAAGCCAAAGTACCTTTAGGTCTATTGAATCTAAATGGTCCTTAGTGGGATGAGCTTGCATCTATGGGATGATCATCCTATAGAATATTTCTACCCAAGTTAAATGTATTCTATTTAGGACAACTTCATTAATGAGACTCAAATAACATAAGGATATAGTCTATGTTACACCATTTTTTGGTCATCTAACCTATTATCATTAGATGGACCCAAGTACACCATGTAAGACCAATTTTACCCTAAGTAAAATTGCTTTCACTATGTAAAATAACTTAATAAAACACATTTATTAGGTTTTTTATGGTCTAAACAGGAAACCCCAAAGGGAAATATCAAACAAACCTATATTTGTTTGATTTTCCTCATGGAATAATTAATTAAACAATAATTTAATTATTATTCCTGGTCATGTTTAACCCAAAACAAGGAAATTAATTAGATAAATCTTTATTTATCTTATTATCTTCTAGGAATAATTACTTAAATATTATTTTTTTAATATTCCTTGTTAAATATGACTAAATCATTTATAAATAATTAAATAAATCATTATTTATTTGATTATCATTCAACCACTTCCTTAAAATGATAAATAAATCATGTATTTATTTATTATCTACAAATAAAGGGATTTGACCCAAGTCAAATTCTTTTTCCCTCCAACAAATATAATAAAATATTGCATAAAAGGTGGATCTAGATTTGGTTAATATTATTTTAATCATGCACCAAGATCTAGAATGACCCAATATTTTGTTATAAATAGGAGGGTTTTTCCTACCATTCTTCACCTTTTGTTGCCTATTAGATCACTCTAGATCTATACTCTTGGTCTGACTTTGAGCCATTATCATTGTCAAATTTTCCATTATTTACTTTGTGAGCTCCCCTTGAGTTCTATGTTTGTCTGGGTTTTCTACACCAACAAGAGAGAGAAATACTAGATCTGAAGTGCTGAGGACTTTCAAGAACCCATCCCATTGAGGAGAATTGGAAACACCTTTCTTGTTTTCCTCCCAGGTGCCCCTTAATATACAATTCTTTCAAAAATATTGTTCTTGTCTTGTCTATTGGATGTATGGAGCAAAACCTTATTTTTTACTGCTTAATGTCTCTTTATGCATAGATCTGGATTTTTGCAGCATTTGTCTTGATGAACTAACCACAGATCTGAAGATATTGGTAGCCATATTTGATGTTAGGGCTGTAAGTTATGCGTAGCTAAAGTGGTATTTTTTCGTACACTTCGACAAAAGATTCATACTAACAACTGGTGATTCAGCCCTCATGAGGGGCTGGCCCTGCAGGTAGTCCCCCACATGCCCGGATGACCTCTTCATTGCAGCCTTCAATGCAGCTCCATATATTTGATGATGTCGACCTTATCCACTTGCAGCGCCTCTTTGATTTGCATGTATCCATCAGATTTTGTGAGCCCTTCCCCAATTCTAGGGGGCATCTGGGTTGTATTTGTATCCCATGTATTCCGATATTATTGTATAAGTCCTGGCTGTTATCCTAGGCATAGCATGTATGTAGGATTCCTCATTATATTTTTATCTGGCTCATGTTTATGCCAGGTTGTACTTTATGGTTCGGTCCCTTGTTTACTGGACACACTATTCTTTTGTACTTTGTCTTGGCAGGATAGGTATGCCTCCCCTGCCGCCTCTAGCACAGGTACCCTCTCATAAAAAGAGACTTGTTACACCTGTAAGTCTCGTCTCCTCAGGGTCTAGTTCTTCAGCACATTAGGCTACCTTCCATTTCTCTCTCTGACTTCCCTTTTGATGTCTGGTGATTGAGTTCTTACAACGTACTTCGGGCATACGATTTGCTCCTAACACTCGCACGCTAGGGGGAAATCTGTAACACCATTTTTTGGTCATCTACCCTATTATCATTAGATGGACCCAAGTACACCATGTAAGACCAATTTTACCCTAAGTAAAATTGCTTTCACTATGTAAAATAACTTAATAAAACACATTTATTAGGTTGTTTATGGTCTAAACAGGAAACCCCAAAGGGAAATATCAAACAAACCTATATTTGTTTGATTTTCCTCATGGAATAATTAATTAAACAATAATTTAATTATTATTCTTGGTCATGTTTAACCCAAAACAAGGAAATTAATTAGATAAATCTTTATCTATCTTATTATCTTCTAGGAATAATTATTTAAATCTTATTTAAATAATATTCCTTGTTAAATATGACTAAATCATTTATAAATAATTAAATAAATCATTATTTATTTGATTATCATTCAACCACTTCCTTAAAATGATAAATAAATTATTTGTTTATTTATTATTTACAAATAAAGGGATTTGACCCAAGTCAAATACTTTTTCCCTCCAACAAATATAATAAAATATTCCATAAAAGGTGGATCTAGATTTGGTTAATATTATTTTAATCATGCACCAAGATCTAGAATGACCCAATATTTGTTATAAATAGGAGGGTTTTTCCTACCATTCTTCACCTTTTGTTGCCTATTATATCACTCTAGATCTATACTCTTGGTCTGACTTTGAGCCATTATCATTGTCAAATTTTCCATTATTTGCTTTGTGAGCTCCCATTGAGTTCTATGTTTGTCTGGGTTTTCTAAACCAACAAGAGAGAGAAATACTAGATCTGAAGTGCTGAGGACTTTCAAGAACCCATCCCATTGAGGAGAATTGGAAACACCTTTCTTGTTTTCCTCCCAGGTGCCCCTTAATATATAATTCTTTCAAAAATATTGTTCTTGTCTTGTCTATTGGATGTATGGAGCAAAACCTTATTTTTTACTGCTTAATGTCTCTTTATGCATAGATCTGGATTTTTGTAGCATTTGTCTTGATCAACTAACTGCAGATCTGAAGATATTGGCAGCCATATTTGATGTTAGGGCTATAAGTTATGCGTAGCTAAAGTGGTCTTTTTTCGTACACTTCGACAAAAGATTCATACTAACAGTCTACAAGTTGAATTTTTGTATGTATGCATATTGAAGGCCCTTTATTTAACTAGGATGGCATGATATAATATGGATAACATTATAAATTTTTGCAACTTTCCATAGGTAGAAGGAACCTATTTCTCCTAGTTAATTTCCATCTTATTAGTCCCTCCCCCTTCGGGGCTATAGTTAATATTGTAATAGTTTCTTCACTTTTCATTTGTCCCTGCAATAAAACCAAATTTAATTAACCTAATTTAACCCTATGTTTTAAATTTATATTGTATAAAGAACCTTTTCATCAACCTATGAACTTCAACCGATACAAAATCTAAAGGTCTTATTTCACTTCATATCAAGGAAATATGTATTGAAACTTAGGATAAATCTCAATTGATATAAAAAGTTTCAGTTTCAATTAACTAATGCTAACATTAGTTTGCAGACATTTTATGTTTACAAATTAAGAGCATATATTTTATGTTGAAAAGGTATAATCACTAAAGAGAAATAATGCATAAGAGGAGCGTTTAAGCCCATTGTTTTTAAATTTATTTTTATGTAATATATTTTCTATTCTTATTCTAATTGGGTTCAACACCAATTCTTTATTGTTTTCCCTGCCATGCATACAAGTTAGCAATCATGCATGGTTTTAGGAATGGATGGCCACCCAAAAACCTGTATGGAGTAGCAACTTGGCTCTCCACTTCCTTCCCCACTTTACCACTTTGATAAAAAAATTACCTTCCAAGCCTATTGGTGAAATTTTCGTTGGCTCTAGCTGATCGTTGGCTCTAGATTTTGGTAAAAAAATTACCTTCTAGGCCTCTTGGTGCAAGTTTGATTGGTTTATGACGACCCGTATGCTAGTAGCATAACACTGGGTCTATTCACTTGGTTTCTATTTATTAGAACTTCATCACACTGTTATCAACAATATATAGAAAACTTGCATCAACACATACATATATTTGAACAAACTGCAGCTAGTAATAATAATTCAAATTGTAAGGACAACCACATCAGATTCAGATATAAGTGAATTTCATTTTGCAAGTCTTAACTATAGGAACTGTTGTATAACAATCTGTTGTTAGAATTGAGTGTTGTTATTGATTTTTGTTGTTGCAATTAATGTGTGTAGGCTAATACAATTTCTCCTCCTGCAACTACCAAAAATTATGTTGAATGGTCAGAATTGATTGGTTGGAACCAACGTTGTAGAGTTGCATTGTTGGTAGTGGGATGGATAGTATGGAAACCCTAAAAAAAATCCACACAAAGCATGCTCTGAGAGGGTAAACCTGGTTGCAGAAGTTTAAAATACTTTTAAATGGGAAATTTTGATTCAAGGTCTTGATTATAGTTTACCAATTTCCATTTTAGTTGGTAATTTTTTTTGGATTTCTTTGGTAAGAGCAGGTGGGGTGCATGAGGGTAACCCTAGCCTTTAGAAACTCAAAATTCTTCCTCCATTGAAGAAAATGAAAAAAAGGGTCTCCTATTTCACTTTCTGTACTACAATTTTCAAACTTCCATTAAACCCTCAAAATACAATAACACATTGCAAACTACGAAGCCAATTTGGCCGCAACCAACTATTCAAAATTCAAATAAACCTACTCAAGGAAAAACTAAAGGATTACCTAGGAATCTGGAAATGGAAGTCTGTCGAAGGATTTTCTTTATCGATCAAGAAATTACCTTCAAATCAGTTTTTTTTTCATTGATATCTCCTACTAATGCTTTAGGAATTGGATCTGTACCTAAAACTAATAAAACCATTACATTCCATGTATTCCAATCTCTAAGCTCATCTACTCTAATTAAAGAGTTAGCCACCTTATGATTAAGGGTCAATAGGATTGAATAGAACAACCTACAAATAACCCCATATAATCAATAGTAATATGTAAATAATAGTTGACTTGAAAACTATGTTGTTTACATGCATATCATATCCAATTAATGTAATACCAAGGGTATATACTAGAGTTATGGAAACTATATTTGTATCAACTGAGTACAACATAAACCCCATTTGGGAGCATGTATTATACCCATCCCTAGAAAGGAAAATCCATGAAGTATTCAAGGGAGCGAAAGATTTTTTCTTTATCTAGTCTTTTATATATACACGAGCTTGTTTATGCATTAGATAGCCATATTGTATGAATTTAGTGTTATAAAGATGGTTGGGTTTCATCATTGTGTCAGTGGGATTTCCATGCTTTCGTTATTTTCTCATTGGTTTTGGATGGCAACCAGATAGGAATAGATACTTTCAAGTGATTAAGCATCCTAAATCACCATATGTAGATACTTTACATTGAGAACTAGTCCCAAGCATTGAAACACCAAGAGAAAAGGAAAGAGCAATAGTGGAATTCTATGTTTATTCAATAGATTAAGTAGATGACCCATGAAGAGAAACATAAAATCAAAAGCTAAGTAACACCAGAACCAAGGTCATGTTATAAATTTACCGCAGGAATAATAAACAATTTTACTGAGAGAAATAAATATAAAGAACCCAGCAACAAATCATAAACATAAACACAATTTTTTATCCGGGAAAACCCCAAACTTCGGGGAAAAACCCAACCAATGAAATTTCACTAACCATTGGCCAAAACCCTGGCCAATCCGGCCAAGTGAGCCTTCACTGCTCACCTCCAGGCCTTGCCTTACAATGAAGTCTTTCCAGCCTTTTATAGGCTCCATTACATGCAATACCATGGGCCAAAACCATGGGTGCACAAAAACATGTGCCCCAAAACCACTACTATTTACCCTAGTCAACATTGACTCTACCCCGAGTCATGTTTACCTAGCAGGTCAAATTGAGACCTTGTAGCAACACTATAAATTAGCACTAGTATGTTGGTGTGTTACAACTTCATGTGGCATATTCCATGTATTGCATGGTTGTTTTGGAGAATGTAGTAAGGTGTGTGACCTACATGTGGGGTCCACATGGCGCATGAAGGTCGTATTTCAAAATTTTGGTTCGACAAAGCACTTTCATCACTTACAAAGTTTGTATGGGTTACACAGGCCTCACTATGAATTCTTAGTTTATAATATTTTTAATAATGATTCTCACCAATAAAGTGTCGGGACTCCTTTCTATAGTCCCTAATCAACATAATGGGCTTAACAATAATTATTATCATGTTCTTGATGGACTTTTCCTTCATGCTGGCCACTAACAATTTACAAACAAAAATGACGGACCTCATAAACGATGATTCTAAGCTATCAATGGTTACATGTATAAAAAATAGAACCTAGGAGGTCCCAAGCCTTCCTATATGATAATAGATTCCATTTTGTATTTTTTTTAATTTTTTAGTATAGGACATAAGATAAACTCATTTTTACCTTTCAAGATTTTTTTTTTGCAATCTACTACTATTTGAAATTTAAATTCTGCATACAGGCTATATCATTTTCTTCCTCTATCAATCCCTCTGACATTTTTTTTAATTGTAAGACCTAAAGTGAAGGGAATAAATTTCACTGAATCAAACCAAAAAAATCTAGAAATTGTCCATAGTGTAGTTCATCAAACTATTTAGTTATAACCAATCTTAGTCAGTGAAATGACAAAAATTAAGATCATCAAAGACCAAATGATCGTAATCATAATCATATCCAACTATTAATGGACTCAATGTTGTCATCTCACTTCCACGCACTCAACCCTAGGTAAGGTCTTCACATAAAAACTTGGAAATATCGGTATTCAAATCAACCCTGTGTATTGCATAACAAAATAATTTTCTTTTTCGTTGAAATTTGTGGCATGACATTATTATTTTGATGTATTCGACCTATGAAGGATAATTTATGTGAATTAAAGAAATCATATTTATGTGTTTTGTTTGTTTCTTTTGATTTGCAAGTCATGCATCCAAAAAACCCCTTTGCCCCTACTATGCATTTCAATTATCGTTACTTTGACAAAATTCTCCAAAAGGTATTCCATTCCAAGATGCATCATGGATATGTTAAATAAAAAATATTAGTTTTCCATTACTGATATTGAATTAGCTAGGATTTACTATTTATTATCATCTCAATTGAAAATTTAGGAGAGAGAAAGTTATGGTTAGATTAAATGTGCTTGCAACATTGTATAACTTGGTTTTGATATTTTGTAATTTAGATGTGGTCGTAGCTCCCATGAAATGGTGGTTTGGTGGAGATACTGATTTGACTCCATGATATGTGTTTGAAGAGGATGTCAAGAATTTATGCATGGAAAGGGACTGAATATTAGACAATTCCTTTACATCTTGCAACTACTTAGATAAATAGTAAATATATAATATATCAACTCCAAAATACGTTTTTCAAGCTAATATAACATTTCATATCAAACTACAAGTTTAGAAGAGAAATATTGAGACATTTGGATGCTTTTGGATGTAAGTGAATTGCGTCATGTTTACAAATTCACCAACGAATATATTTCTTACATAATCGTAGCTACATTATTGACATCGCATCTTTGTTAGAGATATCATGCCAACTTATGAAAGTGACCAATGTCAATGGGGCTCTAATAATGTCAATTGGCCTCTTCGTGCATTTGACTACATCACATTATTACATGCAAAGATACCTGCGAGAACAATATCAACAACCCTTCTTGGGTAACGTAGGCATTCACATCATTCTTGTTCTTGCTAGGAAAGCCAAGCCATACCCTAACAAATTAATACCAGTCACTTTGTCCTTTATAATAGGCCATGATAAGGAAATTAGGACCAATGATTGACAACACAACACTTGTAATGTTAATTGTAAGGGCAGATGCCTTACCAACCAAAATAAAACTACCAAGTTTAGCATAAATGCACATCCAAAATTGGCACTAAAAATCCTCATATCCAGATAAAATGAAGAAGAGGTTGCTAGAATAAGAAACTCATTTATTTCCCAAGGGATTGACATGAATACAAAACAACAAGGGAAAACATAGTACAATGATGTTATTGGAATAAGAATAAACCCCTTAGTGGTGAGAAGTATTTGAATCAAGACTAATTGTGTTGCCTCGAAATCCACAACACCTAATTGCAACATGACACCCATGACATTGAACGAGGATTCCCCATATTTAGCGATGGCAACACCTAAATATATTTACAAAGATCCAATTATATGTTTCATATCAAAGGCCATAAAATATGTTTCATAACTATGATAATCTTGAACTTCCTTCTAGATTGGTTATCATTATTATGAAAAAAAATTTGGCTAAATAAGTCCTTATCAATTATTTGCAGGAAATAAAGAGCACGGCCAAATCTAAAAATATCACTTTAATGTGATGTGGCCGAGAAGGTAAAATGCAAATGAAATCAATCTTTGAAGGAGAATATGTATATGTGCAAGTCAAATGGATGATCCAGACAACGGAGCACATGTCTATGTAGAAAGCTTTGATGACTTATTTTCTGAGTTAAAAAAAAATCTATGGGAGCCATGATCACTTGAAAGGCCCACTTTTCAATACTCAAATACATCATTCAATATTTTCTTCGCACAAACATTACAAAATATACAATCAAGAATAAAGGTGAAGATCACCAACCCAAGGCAAGATGACAAGTCTTTGATAAAGGAGAAGATAAATAAGAATGAATTCCATGGATTAACCTCATTATCATCTATAGAAGAGGGCATTGTTAGGATGTTGGTGTAAAAAAATAATTCAATTGCATATTGAAATGTTCATGTGATTGTGATTAAAATTTTGGCTACAAAAATCAGTGTATAACCAACTCTCTATTGTATTTTCACCTCTGTCAATAGTTGTATTTGATTTATCTCTTATATGGAAACAAAATTAGGAGTTTTGGGAAGAAACTTGTTTCAAATAGTCAACTCTAATATACTTGAACTTGAATTATTATTTTTTTTTAAAGCAAACAAGTTTTTTATCTACTACTTAGTATATGTGTTTGTTGATATCATGAAATTTTCTTGACAAAACACCAGAAGAAGCTTGAGACAGGGTTGCAGAAAAAAGTGTCTCAATCATGCTCAAGCCAATCACTAAGTATTTAAGGCATCAACATCAAATGTGTAGGTAGTAGGTAAAGTTGTATCAAAATTTTTGATTATTTGTCACAACATGGGCTTGGGATGAGTTTTAAAAAAAAATGGACGAGGAGTAGTTGTATTAGAAACATTCATTTGGTTTGTACTTTTATTATTTTATTGGAGGACATTATACATTAAATATTTGTATGAAATCCATGATTTCGGAAAATTGTCACTAAAATAGTAATAGATATATTAGGAAATGAATATTTACATTGTCAAGCGAAATAAAAGGTTTTCAATTTCTTGTACTATTTCATTTATTGAGGCAATTGCATTTATACTCATTAAAAGTAACAAAACTTGTATTTTTTATTTACATTGTTCTTATTTCCATTGGGAGAACCATTAAACTCTAATTGCACTGAGAAAATCTTAGAAGCAGTACCCAGGCGTCACTTTTAATTTTTCTTTCTAAGATTCAAATTACTAAAATATTTTTGTAGATTGCACAAGAAAGTCACTCAGGCCTAAATTTTTTTATGTTGATTGCAGGGTTCTAGATGATAGTGGCTACTCCTTGGGGAAGACAACTATTTGGTGTTTTAGTGAAGGAACCCATGTGCATGTGTAAGATGTTTAAGAGTTCTATTACTTTTACAGTAGTCTAATTTTGATAATTGGTTGTGAAAAGTAGATGGGTACTTTCTTCTCTAAATACATGTATTCCAATAAGCATGTAATTAAAAGACTCTAGAAATTTCATAATGTTCAAATAAATAAGAATGCATTTATTATAAAATTAGTTTGAAATATGATATTAGAAGTAATAATACTATGCACCTGGCCTCTAATCATATATGGAGTCATGCTATATTTTTTTGGTCCCTTGTAAGACCTTTCATTGGGTTGCACGGTTGGTTCATGATACTAGTATTGTAAATTCAAACTCCATTGAGAATAAATGTGGCATAATATTTAAAGTGTCTTAGCGGTTTTTGTTTCAAAATGGGGTTCAAGAAATTGATGGTAGTTAAATTGGTAAAGAAAATTAAAAGATAAAAAATCATGGAAGGGAAACAATCAATGTTGACCCATAGCATATAGTTCTAGAATGCAACCAACAATTGTTACATATTCGTCATGAATTAGATGTAATTTTTTTTTTCTTCTGTGATAGTTAAGGATCTACAGTTGCAATTATTTTTTTAAGCTTTTCCTTGCATTTAAAAAGGAACTAGGAACAACATCATGAAAGAGGATTAAGAATACCTGAGAAAATATGCAATGGCTCTATGTGTTCCGTTTCCAAAACTTTATGAGCAATTCAAAGGCCGCACGTAACCTGTAGAATTTGACCCCATGAAGAATAATATAACAGACATTTGAATGGCTACACTACAATTCTCCTGCATACAATATATATTATCCTAAACATCATAGGACATATCGAAGAAAAACACATTTCATTTGTAGATTATATGGCTAAAAGCCTTTGTGGCTCAAGAGATTAAAGTGGATAAAAAATAATTTAATGGAATATTTTTCCTGTGAGTACTCACGATTGGGAACTAGAGAGAATTTGAAGGTTTGATTGGTTTCTTAATCATTTCCATTATTGGAGAGAGTCTAGGTTTTTAGTATCGGATTCAAAATTATAATGCAATATTTTTTTTATGGCAGGGTGTTGATATGTGAGTGTGTAGGGTCAATTGTACATCTTCTTGTCTAGTTGTTATTGAGTTCAAATTGTGCACATCAAAAAAAATAAATGCTAATTAAAATTCAGTCTAATAAAGACTTGAAGTACTACTTGCGAGAAAATATTTGAATGTAACACAATTCATGCTTTTGTAAATAGTAAATCTCAATTTAATAATCATCTCGCTCTTAAAGATATGACCTACCAATCAAATTCAACCCTTGATGCATTTTCCCTATTGTGTTTATTTTCTTTTTGTGTTCTCATTTTTAGTTTTACAATTAGATCCTTTTGTTTAGAATATTTTCACAACATATCATATGGTTTGTCCAAAACGTCCTCGGGCTACAACCAAATTGAACCCTCATTTTTCGGTTTGGGAAGGCTCTCTATAATTACCTAGGGAGAGGGCCCTGCATACAATTCCCAAACTTCCTATTTATGTGAGGGCTTTTGAGAATACAATCCTAAAAATGCATATTAATAGGATTTTGTTTGTAATTTTTCTTTCCAAGGTTTGGGGCCTTATCTTTAAGGGCTTTAGTTGTGTCCTGAGCTTCTGAACCTATTTCTCCCCATTCTTTTCGGTCAATTGGTCCTAGAACTGGATATGCTCTATATCGATCTATTTACCTTTCAATTATTTTTAATGTGTTCTATTGTATATGTATGATCATAAGAAAGCATGTGATAAGTTTGATCCATATTTCTATCAAAAGTTCAAAAAGTGGTGTGATGATTACTTTTTTATTAATGCACACCTTAATAGGTTTCTTAATATTTCATTCTTTGTACGTTGTTGTGATTTATTGAATTTTCTCTACTTTTACAAACGAGTAGAATCTAAGAAATGATGGCTACAAGTTTTGGAGTATCATTTGAAGCTAATTTAAAGAATTTTAAAAATTGACAAATGAAAGCAAAACATAACAAATTTTATACCCATGCCTAATTGAATTAATGGGATCTAATTTAGTATTATTTGTACTCCCAAACATTGTATGGTAAACACTATAACAAACACTAATCTGGCTGAGATCAATTATATTAACCAAACATGTGTGATTGCCATATGTTCCCCTGTTTAATCTATCCTACCAAGCTCACGGTGCTTGACAGAATGAGCCTCCATTGGAGAACGTAGGCTAATGTAAAGAACCCCGATAGACGTAATTGAATAATAATAGAAACAAGATGATGGTCATACTATTGAAGAAAACAACTCTAAAAGAATAGTTGAGAAAGAGCTTACCAGACTACTGACATGAACCACAAACTCTTTCCACCCTTCGCCCCCAAACCTGGTCGCAGATCATTCATCATCCAATATCCATTGGAACATATTAGTCCATTCCTAAATTAAAATATTCCACCATTTTTATTGGCCTGCTCAACCATCAACTTAGTCATTAGACTGTAGAAGGTTGGATATCTCCTCACTCTGCGACAACTACTTCATGGGCATGGAAAAATTCCTACATTCACCTCAAAATCACATCTCTTACACAACCAACCTTTTTGTCAGGCTAGTATCTATGAAGCATTATCTTTTCCACTTCCCTACTCTTCTAACCTCCATCTCTTCTTACGTGGCTCAACCAAAAAATGCAAAAAAAAAGGAACAACATGTTGGTAGGGATTTTTTTTGCTTGTAAATGCAATTTACAAAGAACCAATGGATCTTAAAAATCAACTCTTAGTTTTAAGGGCATGCAGGTCCCTGTGGAGTCAACCATTGAATTGGCTACAACCTCTACTTCATTTGAGGGATTTTACAGGTTGACCATTATCACTACTGAAGTTTCTGTTTTTTTAGCCCTAATGCTATCAATGCATCATGGATGTATTAGAAAGGGTATGGAATAAATTATACCTTCAAACATTCATATTGACCTATTTTTACATGTGAAATCTAGTGTTTTTTCTAACTAGTAAGTTTATATTTATAATGAGTTTAACATTTTACATACAATTTTCTCGAAGTGTTATGATATCCATTGAAACAAAATAACATGATGAGCCCAATGAACTATTTAATAATGCAAATGTTTCACTTTGTAAATGGTTCTCTATTGCAAGGGCATTGATAGGAGAAATCTGGAAATATTGTGCTTACATTTCAAATTCAATTGTGATTTTTATTTTCTTCCATTAACATTGGCAGGGACTCGGTACTTCGCAACTCCCCTTGTTAAATTTAGACTTCAAAATACATAATCATTCAATTAGAGGTATCTGAGGAGGTTATGGCTTAATTACAAGCTATCGAGTTACAATAATAACCTTTATATAACTTTTGGATGTCTATGGATAAATACTATTAATCAAGTTGTCAACAATGGAAATAATTCCTCATAAAATTTACCAACACATTGTCAACCTATGTCATATATCTCATCATTGAAAATTAAGAGAATACAAATGGATATACTCATGTGATGCCCAATAGATATCATTGTGTTGGCAATATGATGTAATGTGTTGTTCTTGATGGCAACCTACTTGATGAAGTTGTCCATGATGGAAACTTACTTGATGAGTTGCCTATGATAAGCAACCTATGTGTTAAAGATGTAAGAATGATGTATCTACAGATCAGTTCAGATGTGACAGAGAAAATAATTCCAGTAAGTGCAAGAGAAATGATAAATATAATATGTCACAATATATATGGTACTATTGTGAAGGCAACCCGCGTATGGATGCAATGTATACGCTACTTTTTGTGAAGGCAACCCACGTATACATTCAGGGTTAGCATATACGCAGTTTTTATGAGGTGAAGTTGCGTATACACGCAGAAATGAACACTCCAAGTCGTGTATGCCTTTTGCGCTCTAAAATTATGATACCAAGGGGCAATACCATGGTATTAGCCCACAGTATTGAGCGTTGTATTGTCTATTTGATTCCGTCCAAGAATACCATCGGAAGTTGTGTGGTTTTGACTCATGGTATGATCCAGATTTTATGCAGGAATGCAACAGAATACAGAAATAACCATAAATATAGAGATGCGGCGGAAATAATGCGTCATTTCATTAATATCAAATAACATAAATATGCTTATAGACATAATGGAAATAAAATAGCTAGGGTGCTGGTAGCGAATCTCTGAGAAGAGATGTGGTGGCTACAGACCTCTGAACTATGTTACAATGAGGCTCGAGGGCCTATTTATTATTTAGAAACAATGGGAAATCCTAAACAGCCAAAACCCTAACCCTAGGAGATGAAGCGCCAAAACTATGGGCCCCGTTTGGGAAAATTGGTGTTTCAACTTCCCAGGGGCGTAACTTTGGCATACGATCTCCGTTTGACGCGTACCATACCTCGTTAGAAAGATCTATCCGAGGACTACAAATTTGGAATGAGAAATATCAATCCATGGACCCATGTTGCTCTCCATTTTCCCAAAAAACGTCGTTTAGGGCCTCAAAACGGCTCCGGAAGTTTAGGACCCGAAAAACTGCTAAAAATAGTAAACTGTGCCGAAACTGAAAAACTGAAATAACTGATGGTGGGGGTTCAAATGGACTCGATAGGTGGCCACCAATATCCACCTGGATTATTAATGCCCCAAAACGGCTCCGGGTGTGCAGGACCCGAAAACCTGCTATAAATAGTAAGCTGTGCTGAAGCTGAAAAACTGAAAGAATTGATGCTGCGGGTCCAAATGGAATAGGTGGGAGGCCACCGATATCCACCTGGATCATTCCTCCCTCCTTAGGAAGCAATGGTCTCCATTGCGTTAAGTTCCTCCCTGAGATGAAGCAAATTCTGTTGAACTGGGTATTAGATTTGTTGAAGTTGTCATGGACCTGTGGGTAGACATGCTGGAGGTGTTTAGTAAATTTGGTTTCTTTATCAGCCTCAGACAGTACACGTGTAGATTCTGTATGTGTATTTGTAGGAGGTATGGTAACATCAGGTGGTGGTGCATTGGGGGTCAGATCAATGGAGCACTTGTCTTGACAGCGTAGAGGAACCTCTGTGAGTGAGGAGAAAATGTCCTTGTATTCCTCCATGAATTTGTCCATCTGCTGCAGCTGTGTAGGGGAGCCCTATTTCGAGGTTGTGGCCACAATATTATTATTTCCTTATGAGCGATTTGTAAAGAAAATGAATTTCCTAGTTTGGGAAACAATTTTACTGCGTTGTTTTGCAGTAGTTAAAGAGATGACAGGAGGTGGTACTACCTCCGGTATCCTATACAAGTGATTTCCCAAAGTAATAATAACAGCACGAGGCCTAGACTCATACACAGCATGTCGCCTCCACAAGTATGGTTGGCCCAATAATACATCAGCTACATCAAGAGGAGCAACATCACATAATACCTCATCCATGAATGGATTGATGTTGTACGGAAGGCAGCACTGTTGGCGGATGCGGATATCTATCCCTGGGTGAAGCCACCCGATGGTATATGGCTGCGAGTGTGCTATGGTCAGTAGGCCGATCCGCTTCACGACCTCTGCTGAAATGAGGCTCTTTTGGCTTCCGCTATCGACAAGAAATTGCAGCGGAGAACCCTTCACCCACATTCGTGAATGGAAGAAGTGCTCCCCCTCCTCTGGATCCTCTGGGTCCTCCCTCTGGATTTTGGTGGTGGAAACAATGGCACTGGGATTTGCATCAATGATCTACTTCCCTTTTTCATTGCCTTTCTCTAGTTCTGACTCAGGATCAGAAAATGCATCTGATTCGGGTGCCTTTAGTTCGGCCACCAATGGTTGTTTGACCCAACACTCATTTGTGCTATGAGTGGGGCTGTTATGAAATTCACACCACTTCCCTGTGTCCTTATTTTGATTTTTGGTGTTGTTCTGAGTCGCACCGCTTTGGCCTTGCCCCTTGTTCTTTGGTTTGGGGGCACCTTTCGGATTCGCAGATCCAAAGTCTCGCTTCTTCTGCTTAAATTTCTACTTGATCTTGGCAGCATAGTGATATTCTGTGCTAAGCGATGTAATGTCAAGGAACTCCATTTCCTCCTGAATGTGTTTGTGTAGACATCCATGGTACTTGAGCACCAAATTTCTCTCTGAATATTTAATACCCAACTTTATGTGCAGGGTATGGAACAGATTCATCAGTTCATGCACATCTTGGTCCCTTTGTTGCCACAGCATGGTCCATTGGATGTATTCATCCTCATAGCTCCCCACGAGATAATATTGTTCCTTGATGCCGTCTTAGAACGAATTCCAATTGGGTGTGGCCGAGAACAGAGAGGGTTCCCCTTCATCCTCTTACTCACGGTAGGTTTCCCACCAGTCTTTAACATGGGGGGAAGCTTTGAGGAGTGAAAAAATAATATTTTCTCAGTCAGAGAAATCATGGACCGAGAAATACCCTTCCAGAAAATTCAACCATCTATCTATGGCATCTGCATCTATTTGGACTTCAAATACAGGAATATCAAAGTTTACCTATACCTTGAAGGGAGTGGTGCCTCTAGAGTGGATGTTGGATGCGGATGCGCCATAGGTGGGCAGACGTTGAAGGATCTGAGCAAATTTATCCATCATCGCGTTCCTTTGTTTCTCAAGGGCCTCCTCAAGCAATATTTTGATAGGATCTCCTGCTCCCTCGTCTTTCTTTTCTTCTGCCATGGGAGGTCATCGAGGTTTGTGAGGCTAATCTTGCAAGGGTTCAACTAGATCGAGCCCTAACTCCTTATACCCTGACTGCGTTGGGGACATGCAAAGAAAACCAAAGAAATAGCAAACCCCTCTGATACCACTGATCTAGATTTTATGTAGGAACATAACAGAATACAGAAATAACCATAAACATAGAGATGCAGCAGAAATAATGCATCATTTCATTAATATCAAATAACAGAAATATGCTTACAGACATAATGGAAATAAAATAGCTAGGGTTTTGGCAGCAAATCTTTGAGAAGAAATGTAGTGGCTACAGACCTCTGAACTGTGTTACAATGAGGCTCGAGGGCCTATTTATTATTAAGAAACAATGGAAAAACTGAAACGTCCAAAAACCTAACTCTAGGAGATGAAGCGCCAAAATTGTGGGTCCTGTTTGGGCAAATTCGTGTTTCAACTTCCCGGGGACAAAACTTTGGCATTTGATCTCTGTTTTACATGCTCAATAGCTCATTAGAAAGATATATCCGAGGAGTACAAATTTCAATTTGAGCAACATCGGTCCATTGACCCATGTTGCTCCCAATTTTCCCAAAAAATGTCGTTTAGGGTCTTAAAACGGCTCCAGAAGTTCAGGACCCGAAAAACCACTAAAAATAGTAAGTTGTGCTACAACTTAAAAACTAAACGACCTGATGGTGGGGGTTCAAATGGAATAGGTGGGTGGCCACCAATATCCACCTGGATCGTTAAGGCCCCAAAACGGCTCCGAGAGTGCACGATCCGAAAACCTACTAAAAATAGTAAGTGGTGCTGAATGTGAAAAGCTGCAAGAATTGATGGTGTGGATCCAAATGGAATAGGTGGGTGGCCACTGATATCCACCTAGATCATGGTATTGGTAAAAGCTAAATCTATATAAGGAGAAGAAGATCATAGTGCTATGTATGCATGTGTAAAGGTTGTTGATGAATAAATTTCTCTCAGGAATATCTGCATGGATGAACTCTGTTCTTAATTGATAGATCTGAATCTATGATGCACCCATGGATATAATGATAGTTCAAGATCTCTATATCTGATGATGATGAATCTCTAGAATGACCTACTGAAGGAATAATGAAGAACTGGCACAAGTCTGCTGAAGAAAATGAATAAATCTGGGTAAGTTTTATAGATCTGGTATGTTCTGCAAAAAATATTTTTACAGATCTATATGCTAGTTGGTTTCAACAAAAGCGTGTATATACGCGGGTTTGTTTCATGAAAAGCGTGTATGGAAGTTAGGGTTTTCTGAAGAATAAAATACACAGAAGCATATGCGGGTTGATATGCAGGAAATCGCATATGTATGCAGCTTCAGTGAAGCAAAGTAGTGTATGCTATTTGAATCAATGACTGTTCAGGGTTGAGTTTGTATTTGCATATCTATTCTAAAGTCTAGGTTATTTCTGAAGTTCTGGTCACAGTGTTTTCACTGTTCTAATTGAAGTGTTAGGAAAATTTTATGATTGTTGATAAAAGGCTGTGTTGAAGCTATTGGATCCAGTATGAAAATTGATGAAACGGGGTCCATGATGGTGCTGAGGGTCGAAGCCTTCAGTGAGGGGGTTGTAGCTCCCTTCCAGTGGTAGTTGGTAAACGAGAACAGGGGGTAGTAGCTCCCTTCCAGTGGTAGCTCGTAAACGAGATCAGGGGGTAGTAGCTCCCTTCCAGTAGTATCTAGAGAACGAGAGAAGGTTGCAGCCTTCTGCAGGTGGGTGCCTGCGTGTTGGTATGAGTCTGTGCCAGTACATGGTTGTAAGAATTTTTCTTTATAATAAATATTGAAGAAAGAGACGACGGCAGCAGTAGTTTTCTCCCGAATTGCGTTTCCACCTTAAATCTTGGTGTTCATGTGTGTTGCTTATGTGTGATGATTTATTTTATTCTTACTGCACATGTTTACTGCTTACTAAACATCTGATGAATGAATGATGCAATGATCTAAGTAAAGAATTATTTGCATAATAAGATATCTGGACATACGTAAGTTTGCTTAAAGATATCCGCGTAGATACGCGAGTTGGGTTAATTAAAGTCGCGTATAGAATTCTGTAAAGAAAAGTAAAATTTTTGAGTAAGCTCTAAATACTGATTCACCCCCCCCCCCCTCCCTCTCAGTATTTTTCCCAACACATTGAAAGTTTTATAACATGTTTAATCGTTACATTGTAATGATTTATTAACACAAACAACTATGTATTTTTATTCAAATAAAAAGTCGAGTCTTTCCATACTCTTTCAATTATAAATTATTTGCATAACTAGCTCATTAGTCAATAATTTTGTTATAATTTAATTTCCAAATAGTTGTTGAGTAGAAGTTGGTTATTTAAACAATTTAAATATACACCATGTGAAATAGGTATCACCATAGTGATTACAAAAGATTTAATTCCAAAAAGTATTAATATTAGTTTTGTTCTCTAAGTAAAGTTTGTCAAGAGATAGGATTACAAAGGGTAAGGCAATTTGTTACAATTTGGTAGGAGAAAATATGATACCATTTGAATAAATTTAGCAAGGTTAGCTAAGCATTCTTGCAATAAGATAAATACTCAACTAAATCTTGTTGACTATGTTAGTCTTGAAGCAATGACTTAACCTGTTTCAAACCTATGAGCTACACAAGAGATTCAGTATTTTAGAAATCATTCATAGGTGAACATGAATCAAATTACATCCTCTGCTTTTAATTCTACAGTAACATTCCCTTAGAATGCATCAAATTACATCACACAATAGATATATTTTCTTTAGGAAATTTGTACAACATTAGGGTGCATAAGTTCTCTCCTTCTTAGTTTATTCTTCTTTTTATAGGATTTTTCATTTTTCCCGCTTCTCTTTGCATGCGAAATTAACATTTTCCTTAAACACCAAAATTTTTGTTATTCACAAAACCAAGTGTCAAGTTTTTTATCAAGCTATCATGAATTTCAATTCCTTAGTTTATTTAAAAAGACTATTTTTCCTCACCCAAAACATGTTTCCTAAATTTTATCTTAGATGTATCTTGATACTTTTCTGCATTTCTATTTTGGTACTCACATGTTTATTTAACTTCATTTAGTTATATATGTGTCATTTTTAGTTCCTAGATTCCTCCACCCCCCTCAAAATTCAAAATTTGGTTGAGATTCTAGTTCTATTTCTCTTCCACATGGAGGCTTCTCAGGAATACTATTTTTCCCATTATTTAATTAGATTATATTTATTTAAAGTACACTTCTCCTTAAGTGTAATATCTAATCCAAAAGTTGTATTAATTTTTTCTTAAATAGGATGTATTCCATATTTGTTATATATTTATATATTAGAATATTTAAATAATTTATTATATACATTTATAGTTTGCTAAATTTTAATTATTACTCTACTTCATAATCCCTTCCTCCTAAGTTTTCTAGAATTATTAATTTAACAAGATTCTTGGTAAGGTTCACATTCATCCTTTCATATTATACTTAGGTGTTTAGTTGTTTAAGTTCTAATTACCTTTCCATTTTCCCGATACCGAGGGTTTTAAGTTTCCTCTACCCTTCAAGAATAACCTTGTGTAATTCCAAGGATTCCATAAATATTTCCCTTCAAGTACCTATGACTCCTTAAGGGGAACATCAACGTAACAATGGAGAAAACTATTAACTCCAAGGTTTCTATTGTTGTGAGACTAATTGAGACTAAGCATTAAAGTGTCTTCCTTAATGTGCACCCGTAATTGATACCTCGTGAGTGATCAAATGCATGGTTCAACCCTCATGGCATTATGCAAATTCAACTTGAAAGTTCTCTATTCTTTCCAACCTAAGCCACGACTAGAGTACCAGTGGGTGAAATCAAGGGAATTGTTCCACCCATCCAAAAAAGGACTAATTCACTTCATGTAGCCTCATTACCTAGATGTGAGTCATTCAACAAGAACGTACTATGTGCATTCATCCACTATGCATGCCATCTATATTCTATAAACATATTTAATATTAATAATAAAAATTCATCAATAAAGTTACTCAATAATTAATCCAAAGTCCCGCTTAATCATATCCCTATGCACCATTGTGGCACCACCCTTATCCATGCTTAATTCCTTCGTGTTGGAGTCGTACTTACATTGGATGTTACAAAATTAGGGGTCAAAACAAGGGATGTTACAAACAAACCCCTTAAACGAACATCATCCTCGTTGTTCTACAAATATAGAATGAATAACAAAATCCGAGATTTATAGTTACATATCTTTACATCTATTTACGTATTAAACAAAAATAGGCAGAGCACCCTCACATGATTTTCATGTTCCCAAGTTTCTTCATCCGGTCCAAAGTGCTTCCATTGCACCTTGACTTGCTTTATTACTATTTTCCATAACATAATTTTCCTCTGGTCCAGGATGCACAATGGGTCTGGTTGGAACTCTCCCTCAAATTCCACCTGTGTCATAGACCAATCAATCACATGAGTAGTTTCAAGTGAATAATTTTTAAGCTAGGATATGTGAAATATATCATGCACTTTTATAGTGGGTGGTAATTCTAGTCTATAAGCCATTGATCCCACTCTTTCCAAAATCTAAAATGGTCCATAGAATTTGTGTGCTAACATAGCACAAGATCCCACTTTTAGTGAGCTCTTCCTTGGTATAATGTGGAGGTATATGTGATCTCCTACTTGGAAATCTATATGCATTCTCTGTAGGTCTACATAGCTATTTTGTTTATCCTTGACTACTTTCAGCTCATGCATTGTACTAATTACTTCCTGCTCTATTTCCTTCAACATATCAGGTCCAAGAGCCACCTTGTTTACTAGGTCATCCCATCTAATTGTGGAGTTACACTTTCTTCCACACAAAAACTTTAAAGGGATCATTTTCAATGAATCTTGAAAATTTTTGTTGTATGCAATTTTATATAATGGTATGAACTCTTCCAACCTCCTTGATTGATGCATAACCTTCATTCTCAACATATCCTCTAAAATTATATCTACCCTTTTAGTTTTTCCATCAACTTGAGGATGATAGGCTGTGTTAAATGCTTGTTGAGTCCCATAGAGAGAAAACAATTATTTCCAAAATTTTTATGTGAACTTGGAATCCCAATTTGAGATGAGCTTCTTGGGTATACCATGCAACTTGAATATCCATTTCATAAAAATTTGAGCTATGTCAATAGCCTCATGAATGGACTTAACATGTATGAAGTGAGTTTCATTCCTCAATTTTTCCACTATCGCCATGATGGCATCATGCTTCCTTGGTGTCTTCGAAGATCCTATAATAAATTCCATGGATATGACTTCCCACTTCCAGTTAGGGATTAGAATTTGTTGCAACAGTTCCATTGGGTGTCTACATTCCACTTTAACCTATTGACATTCCAGACATCTGTAAATGTATTTAGTGACTTTCTTTCTCATACCTAGCCAATAATACATATCCTCCATGGATGTTATCATTTTTTAATAACCAAGACGAACAAAGTAAATTTTCTTATGGAACTCTTCCATTATGATATTCTTCAAGTCGCCTAAATAAGGTACATACCATATATCCTTAAACATAAATATACAGTCATCAATGAAATTATAGAACCTGTTGAGTGTTCCCTCCAACTCCTATAGTAGTGATTCCTTTATATGTTGAAAATGTTCATCATGTCATTATGCTTCTTTGATCCTTTCTGTGATATCAAAATCACAAGTTCTCATAGCTACATGGTGGGATACTTGTCAACTTATGCCAAGTGCATCTACTACTTTGTTCTCCTTTCCTTTAATTTGCTTTATCTCAAAGTAAAATTTTTTGTTCAAAGCCAACCATCTGGCTCATCTAGAATTTAACTTGGGCTAGTCAAAATTATCTCAACCCTACATGATATGACATCATCATGAATTTTCTTCCAAGCAAGTAGTTCCCCCACATATTTAGTGCATGCACAATGGCTACGAGTTCCAAATCACGAGTGAAATATTTATTTTCATGTTCATTTAATGTTATCGATTCATAACATTTAACAGTCCCTTATTGCATGGAACTCCACCTAGTCCTTCCTTATAGGGATTTGTAAAAACCAAGAAATAATTTTCTAGATCAATTATTTTTGGGATAGGTGCATGCATGATAAAATACATGAGTTATTCAAAGCTAGTTGCACACTCTGATGTCCATTGGAATTTGATCCCTTTTCTCTGCAAGGTTGTGATTGAATGTCCAATACTTGAGAAATATTAGGTGAATTTCCAGTAGTATCTAGCTAATCCCATGAAATACCTAATTTTAGTGACAATGTGGTGAGTGGGCCACTCCATTATGGCCTTAATCATTTCAGGATCCAAAAAACCCCTTTCTTTGAGATTGTGTGCCCCAAATATTGAATTTGAGACATAAATAATTCATATTTACTAAGTTTAGCATATAGTTTTTGTTCCCTCAACAACTTAAGTACTGCTTTCAAGTGATCATGATGATATTATCTAGTTTTTTAGTATAAACACTAACAAAAATTTGTACACATATTGGCTAAGGACATTATTCATCAAGCACATAAAGGTGGTTAGGGAATTTTTAAGCCCAAATGGCACCACGATGAACTTGTAGTGCCATATCTTGTCTTGAACATAATATTATGAATAATACTTAATTATAACTTGGTGGCAGTTAGATCTAAAACCTATTTTAGAAAATATTTTGGCTCCTCTAAGTTGGTCAAATAAATCATAAATTCCACAGTGGGTATTTATTCTTCACCATAGCTATGTTCAATTGTCGATAATCAATAGAAAATCATATTTTACCATCCTTCTTCTTTACAAATAACATTGGGGCTCTCCAAGGTGACACATTGGGTCTAATATATGCTTTTTCCAACATCTCTTTCTATTGGAGCTTTAATTCTACCATCTATGGTATGCTCATGTGATATTGGGTTTTAGAAACTGACACTGAACTTGGGATTAATTCAATGGAGAAATCATTGCCTCTCTTAGGTGGAAATCCTAGTATTTATTCTAGATATAGATCGTTATATTTTCTTAATATAGGGAAATCCTCAATTATGGGTTTTTTTTCCTTCTATCACAGTAGATACTTAAATCCTAAATAGGGCACACCCTTTCCAACTACATTTATTCACTTGTTTAACTGAAATATTCTCGACAAAAATTGGTTTTCTCTTCCCATGCAATATATTTCCTTCACATTCATAATGTTGGAATTAATGCTTACATCCTATATTTGAAATGTTAGTTTGTGATGGTTGAGAAATTCTCTCAACCTCTCCTTCTAACTTAGGAATAAGTTAGATCTGCAAAACTCTATATATTAGAGTAGTATGAATGTAATCTGTGTGTGTGTATTGTCGCATACACCATAGTGTGAAATATATGAGTGATTTTAGTTAGTTTTATCATGGTATCAGAGCTTCAAGATCGTACTGGGATTGTGAGAGATAGTAAAATATTTTTTTATATGCAAGTAAAATAGTTTTTTTTCCTTTTGTAGTTTGTCGGTATGTCCACTTAAGGTATCAGAGGATGACAGATAATTGAATATGAATTTTGCTGGGGATGACAAATCAAGAAAATTCATCTCTATGGCGTTGTCTAGTTTTGTTTTGAGACCACATTCTATGTGCAAGCTACAGAAGCGTAGGCGCAAAATTATGATTGTGGTTAGCCAAAACGAAGCGGCCAAATCTGGTATTGTTGAGGAACACCTTTAACCGATTTATGCATTTGACAGTCTTCCATGGAAAATGAGTAAAGTCTTGTGTCTTTTCACTATCACAACAATTGAAAATTGTTGGAAAGAATCTTTGCAACAATTAAAAATATTCAAATTGTGATAGTTGAGTGGTCAACAAGGGAAGTGACGAAGACATTCCCATATTTCTTATTGTTTGGCTTTGCTCATCACTTGCCTCTCCTCATATTCTATCTTCTCATATGGAAAAATGATCATAGTCGCTTGGAAAATGACTCCACAGTCTTGTGGTTGATCCTCGACATCATTGATATGATTCCAAATACTCTCGAGTTGAATGATTGCAGTTGGGGAAGTGAAGAATGAAGCGGTCTATTCTGAGAAGGGACTTGCATGGAGTGAAAAATGGAGTACTGGTTTCGAGAACCAGTGCACATTGCAATGACCATTGGAATGTGGGCATATGGTGTGGTCATATTACTCGAGATAATTTTTAAATTATTGTCAATTTGGATTAGGATTATTTTGTTTGTAAAATAATTTGAACCCTTTAAACACTTTTAGAACAAGTACATTTCATGCTCAACATGGATGGTTTTCCAAATAGTATGGCAGTTGCGGATCTAGGGAAGGATCCCTCATTCATGAAAGAGGTGGAGATGTCTTCTGATGAGGTTATACGACAGTTTGGGACACTGTCTAGTGATTGACTTCGGGAGGTCCTTGATTCAGGAGTTCAAGAGTCGAACTCGGGAATCTAACTTGCCGACTACACCTTGACAAGGGTTATGAGGAAAATTGATGGAGCCTATATTGATAAGCTGTAAATGAGTTAAATAATGATTTTGTATTCAATAAATTTATGTAATGTAAGAATTAAGAGGGGATGTTGGAATTAATTCTTACATCCTATATTTGAGATGTTAGTTTGTGATGGTTGAGAAATTTTCTCAACCTCTCCTTCTAACTTAGGAATAATTTAGATCTAAGAAAATATATATATTAGAGTAATATTAATGTAATATTTGTGTGTATATTGTCGCATATACCTTAGTGTGAAATATATGAGTGCTTTTAGTTAGTTTTATCACATAACTAAGGAACTCTAATGATATATTATAGTAGTACACTTTGTTCTTGTGGTCTCCCATCCAATAAACGTCAATTAGAATTTCACTGATCCCAAAGGAAGAATGTTGAGGTTCGTTGTTGTGGGAATGTTGTCTATTTCTAAGTGGCATGATTATAATATCTTCATCACTCTCTTCTTGGCTCCCAAAACTAGCTAAACCAACCACAACTTGGTGTGTTCTTTATTTTGCAAGGTACAATATTCTACAATTTTTGGGCTAAAATATAATTGATATTAGAGCCCATATCAATTAAAATCAAAACCAGTTGGTTAATGACCATGCCTTAAATTTTGATAACTTAAGCTTGATGATTTGCTTGCTGATTATCCAATGCTAGTAAAATTCAAGGCACATTCTGAGCTACATTTTTCATTGTTGTTACCTCTTGCATGTTGTACAACCTTTTATTGTTTTTTTGTCGTTGGTGAGGAAAATCCCTATGTAGGTGGTTTTTCTCCACATGTCCAACACTTGAATGATCCTCTCTTGAGCCCCTCGAACTCTTCTCTTGCTGGTTTATTGGGTTGAGATCTATTGTCAACACGAAAAGTTCATTGGAATTCCCCTTTGGAAGGGGTGGTGAACATACCGTTTTTCCCCATATGTCTATTCCCATAATATTTTGATCCTTTTCCTTTAAATTTTTCTCCATTCTTCTTCTTCAAATATATCCAAACTTCAGGATTATTCTTAGACTAATCATAGCAATACCTAGTTTTCCAAACGGTGTTCTTTAATGTTCTCGGCTCATCAAATTCAATCCTATCTTGGTAATATTTCAATAATCCACTGAGGTACCTTTGAATATTCACCTTCTCATCCCTTATGTATGCCACATAATGCAACAATTCTAAAATTATATTGGTGTATTCATTCGCAGTTATATGCCCTAGCATATGTTCATGGAAATATTTAACTTTGTTATCATGGTATTTCTTAGACAAGTGCATCTCATGAAAATATTCCTCAAAATTTCTCCATGGCATATCCTTCTCTCTAATTCTCTTAACATTTCTTAAATATTTCCACCAAACATACACTTTTCCTTTCAATTTGAAAGTGGCTACTCTGGTTTTCATGTTTTTAGAGTAGTCATCTACTCGAAGTATTTCTTCATTCCCAATATCCATGCTTTTGTATCTTCAACCTTATTATTTTATCTATTAAAGGCGGGGGGATTTTCCTTCTTGAACTCCTTAGATATCACACACCTCTCACTTCTCCTTTTTTGATGGTGTCTTCTAGTTGCGACTTCGTTATGCTGGTAAATCCCTTCTTCGAAAAGAAGTGATCCCTCTATCCCAATGAGTGGGTCTAGTAACAAACGTGACAAAGAATACAAGCTTTCATATTTTAACATCGAAATAATGTGAGTGAGGGAGATGACCTACCTCACTCCTTATGCAATCGTTTCCTCGTTCCTCGCTATACCTTCTACGTCTGAATACCTGCAAGAAACATCATATGACAACCGACGAAAGATACATAGCATATATATATTTCAGAGTAAACCACATGACAGATCAAGGAGTATTGTGCTAAACTAATTAATTTTAACAGATTCATACAAAGTAAAGCATACTTTGTATTATTAAATAAACAAAGGGAAGAATACAATCGGTGCATTAATGTTGGAGTCCTCCTTCGAAATGGAAATGCAAGTCCAAGCCAAGCTCTTCAATATCTTCTCCTTCTTCGTTAGATCGAAAACATTTAGGTGAAATTAGGCAGAAGAATGGTAACCAACAATAACCAACCAAGACTCACTAGCATGGAACTCTCTTATAGCAGAGCTGGAGAGGTTATGGATCCACTAATGAGGGGGAAATGCCTTATCTCAAAGGGGAAAATATTTAGAGATAATATCAAGGGCAAAAAATGGGAGTATTCAACCATATCCTCAACCAACAAGCACCCAACTTCCGTTCTCGATAATTCTAGAGGACGAAGCTTCTGCTCCATTTTTGGAGAACTTGCCTGAAGGACCAATATGAATTTACTGTCGAATTCCCGTGTTGTCAGCGTTGTTCAAAGGCTATGGAAAGGGTGACAAGCGCGAGGCTATTAAGGGTAGAACTGTGTTGGGCTTGCAATTTAGGGTTTTTTACAAAATTTTCAGAAAGGCTTCAAGGAATTTCTCTTTTAGGTATTCAGGGATACTTTAAGCATGTTATCCAAGATGAATAAGTTTATATAACTTTTGTCACTTAGTTTGAGGCATGAGCAACATAAAAGACGACACTTAGGATAAGGACTGAGGAATGCAACAAAATACTATGTAACAGATGCCCCCTTAAAGCATGAAAGCAGAACCAGAAGTGATGGTTGAATCACTTTACCAGTCATGGAAAGGACTTTGGAAAACCACCTTCAGGAGACCTGCCAATCAAACACAATACAAAATATTAAATCTCTAATATAATTATTTCTAATAGCATATATATGAATAGGCATAAAATAACACATGAACCCACGACATGGGCGCAACCATCCATATGAAAGAGATCATGGAAATAGATCCATGATATGGTCGCAACCATCCATATAGAAAGGATCATGTATACAATCATGAATACTCAATAAATCCACACAGCCTGGATAAAAATAGATGTAATCCAGGGTCTCTCTCTCTATATCGATCTACGCATTGTACGAATCTAACCATGTGAATAGAGGTGATGATGTCGAACATGGGAGAAACCACCTAATTACCGGTCAATAAAGGAAACTGTTAACAGGTGCGAAAGAAACCATCAATAATCATGATGACCCTCAAGGTATGACAACACAATTTACAAGTGGGAATGAGAGAGTTGAAGTCAAACACTCGCAGAATCATCCAGTCGAAGGCCAATGTGGCTAACCTATCATCAACACGAAGAACTTTCCATTGAGGCATGCAAGCTCCAACGTACTGAAATGGAGTTTCTAAATCACCTTCCTTCATAGGAAGTGATCCATCGAAGGAGGGCCATAATGATTCCCACATCATCGACACGAAACAAAGGATCTCTCAAGATGATAGGATTGATTCAAGATTTTTGTAGAGAGGTTCAAATAAGTAGATGGTGTTTGAATTTACAGATAGGACTTCTCTTGAACATATCAGCGACACGACTCCGGCATTCGACAACATTTGACTCAAAATGGGATCAAAGGTCATGATGAAAACATATGATGATCGAATGAGAGGCAAATGGATTTCCCAAACCCAATAATGCAAGTGATGAATGAAGGATATCCCCAACCCGACACAAAATGTAGATGAGTGTCATGTTCAAGAGCGACATGTTGCCTTTGGTACAGAACACAAAACATGCTTCACTTCCATTCCCCCCTTCTATTTCTAGCGAACACCTATTTATTTTTTATACCAAACTTGAATAGGATACCATATTCTTAGCATATATGTTAATCCCTCGAATGAATCCACCCTAGTAATTTTAACGAAACATAGGAAGGAGTAGCTCAATCTCATCATGGTGAGAAGTCCTTCATCGTTTAAGTTTTACGAGTTCGACAGAGGGGTAACTCAGCATCTTTTTCATGTTTAGATAATTTGAAAAAGAGAAGTAAAAAAAAAATCCACAAGGTCCCTTTTTGTAAATATTCTCTCGAATCCGAAAAGGTAGAAAAAAATATCCGAGAGAACCTCCTGATCATGATCGACCAAGGTATTCCTTTTTCGTAATTAGTAAATATTAGCCCGAAAAGGGGGTAAAAATATATTGATACAACGCCAATTCATTTAATTTAACAAGCTCGAAAGGATAAGTAATCGAAAATCTTTTCATGTTTTGAGAGTCAGAAAAGAACGTAAAGTTGACGCCAGGGGATTCCTTTTTTGTTTTTTTTTGCGAGTCCAAAAAAGTGATAAAAGATAACTCATTGTTCACCATTAACCAAATTTGATTCATAATGACCTGATTTTGCATATGTAATCAAATGTCACATTAATCGAGAAAAAATACATAAATATGGGTAAAAGTACTCATTAAATGATAAAAAATAATTTTTTTAATCAAAAATATTTGGTAAAAGCCTTTTAATAACAAAAAGTAAAAAATAAAAATTACTTTTACCATTTGGAGTTTGACAAAGCACTTATCCCTCCATTTTTATTTGAACTTCGGGTGCACCATTATACCAATTTAGGCCATCATTTGCAGTTTCTTCTATTGCAGGTAATATATCTCTCCATCAATTGCATTTTCCCTTTATTATTAAGCCTTTTTATCAATTTTTTTCTTGTATATGGAGCCCTTGAAAGAGTAGAGCACATGGGCGACCAACGCAAGTTTGACCTGTCGGGTCTGCGCTGATATCTCAGACCCTTAACGCACCAGTGCAATGCCAGTGCCTGAAAATTGCTAGATATTTGCATTGGTGTCGTGAGAAAAATAAATTTGGTAAATGCCCAATTTTTACTCATTTTTTTGCAAAATTGTCTCCATGAAAGATGTTCAATCCTTGTTAATTGATTTTTTGCAAGAGAAATATGGAAATTGAGTGGAAATAAAGGGGCCATGATTCTATGGACCAAGAAGCAAGCCAGGATCCAAATTGCATAATAGCACTGCGTAACTACGGCTTGCTCAAATTCTTTCAGACACCTGGGATGAGATCCCAAGTGGATCTACTACAGTACCTGGTGAGGTGGTGGGATATAGACCACCAATTTTCGTCATTGGTGACTTCCAGTCCAGCTAGTAGGGTATAGACTAGGTGCTGAGAGTACATATATGATTATCACCAGACATTGTAGTGGTGGGTCTGCAAAGACCAAGAGTGGTAAAATTAACATCAAGGCCATCAATGACCCAACTCTTTGGATATTCCTTTACACAATTTCTCGAGTGGCAGGGGTACAAGCCCTCCATGAGGTGTGAAAATATCAGTTCCAGTATGCCGTGGACTCCATGATTCTAATAGTTTTTAACTGGTGCGAGGGATTGCTTGTCAACCTAAAGGATCAACTCACCAAGTGAAAGATTGTGAAGTTGAAGTAGTTTGGATATGGTTTTATCTTGGTGACTCTATTCCCAAAGAGGGTGACACTATTTCGATGCCAGAGGATAGAGGTAGGACCTCTTGGGCCGAGGAATCCACGACTTTAGAGATCGAACGAGATGATGCCTCACCATGGTTGCGGGCAGCAGATGTCATTCCTCCATACTTTCTTTGGATGTATCTGCCAGTAGCTGATCATGATTGATTATTGGTCATACATAGGGACAGATTTCAGGGGAGATATGTATATCGCTCTTCCACCGGGAGTATAGTGGGATGACCTCGATAAGAATTTTTTTAAAAAATTTTTCAATATTTTGATTTTTTGTATGTGTACCAAGAGTTTATTTTATGATAATTTTTTGCAAATTTTGGAGTGATGACACCTCCAGGGATATATCAAGTAGTGTAGCGGGTGGTTTAACAGATTGAGGAAATTTTTTATGATGAGGGTGCTAACCCTATAGTCTAGGTGGAGCTTAAACTCACAGCTTTGATGAGAGGCATACCAAACTACGCCTCATTCGATGATATCCTGTTGCGATATTAGAGACACATGATGGGGGTTTCAACTAGACTCCTTCGACTATAAGTTCAAGTGGTCAGAGTTGTCACATATTAGCACCAACATCACACCATAGGATAGATATGCCTCATTTAGTCCTTTTAACTTCACTTTTGTAGGCTTCAGAAGCCTTGTGTCTTGGAACACAGATTTTGACATTTTGATGTAGCACACTTTTTATAGACTCGATATATATATATATATATATATATATATAGAGAGAGAGAGAGAGAGACATGTTTCTATTGCTATCTAATATTCTTATATATATATATATATATATATATATATATATATATATATATATATATATATATATATATATATATATATATATATATATATATAGAGAGAGAGAGAGAGAGAGAGAGATGTTTCTATTGCTATCGAATGTTCTCTATTATGATGATGTTTTGGTTTTAAAATATGATGCAAATGTTTGTCTAACACATAATTAGCCAATGTATCAGTTAATGTATTCAAATGTCTTGGAATATGTTGATAATTAATGTAATCAAAATTTCATTTCAATAATCGAACACGTAGATACATTCATAAATTTGAGGGTTCCTTACTATATAATGTATATTCAATTGTAGCACAACGAGTTGTGAATCGAGTTTAACAACAAAAACCCTAACACCAAGAGCAACAACTTTCAATAATAGTTTGATAACCACACTATATTCAAAAACGTTGTTAGTTGTTTGACCCAATAATACACCTTGTAAATTCACTAACTCACCATTAGGATCAAACAGCGCCCATGTTGCAAAATACAAGTTCCATGTACTACGAAAATCACCTTCAGCAAAACTGACATAATGGTTTGACGACATCTACAAACCAAGAGGAGCACAGGGTAAGTAGCAAAAAATGTGTCTTCAAAATCAAACATTCACACCAAAATCTAATTGTACAATAATGTACAAAGTAATTATGCCAAAGAAAGCATAATACTTTTTCAGATAGAGCCCATTTCGAGGCTCAGCCAATTGATTCCCTTCATAATCGACCAACTCATAGGTGCCTTTTTCTAATACTTTTTTAATGATAAAGAGCCCATGCCACATTGGTTCGAGTTTTCCAACTCCCAAGTTATCATGAGCTTGATAATATAGCAAGACCAAGTCACCTTCAGTAAAAAAAAACAGAGTTATCGATTTATCATATTGTTCTTTAACTCGTTTCTTTTGAGCTTCGATAACTAAAGTAGAAATTCATTGAGTCTCATCAAGACACTTAAGGTAAAGCAATAGTTCCTCTTCCGGTGAAGTACCAAGGAGTAACTCAACAACCAGCTTCAAATAAGTAATTTCACACTCGATTGGAAGAGTGGCTTCCAAGCCATACACCAGTTGGAAATGTGTGAATCCGGTTATTGTCTTAGCTGAGGTTTGGTATGCCCACAGAGCTGAAAATAACATAAGATTCCAAATTTTTTTATGCATCCCAATGGTTAGCTGAAGCATCGTGACCAAAACTTTATTAATGGCTTCAACTTGGCCATTGGCCTATGGATAGTAAGGATTTGAGTTATCATGAAGCAAACCCAACTGAGCAGTAAGCTTTGTCATCATGTAATTTTGAAAATGAGAACCATGGTTGGTGACTATGGCCTTTGGGATAGCGAATCGATCTATGACATCATTAAAAATAAATTGCGTTGTATTTTTACCTTCAACATCATATGTAGGCATCACCTTAGACCATTTAGTGAAATAATCGATGGTGACGATAATATAACCATGCCTCCTGGTCAAGCGAGGGTTACAGGACATGAAATCGATGCCCCATTTTGCAAAGGGTCCGACGGAAACAACTAGGTGCAAGCCTGTCTTAGTGGGGTGCATTATTTGCAAGAATATATCTGACATTCATGACATTTTTGAATAACAAGAATGAAATACTTGAAAATGGATGACCAAAAATAACCTACGGGAAGAATCTTTTGAGTAGTAGCATAACCTGACATATGACCACCACATGCCCCAGAGTGGTGGTCATTGAAAACTTTCTCAACTTCCTCAAGATTCAAACATCAACAAAGGAAAAAATCAACACCAGTATGATAGAGAGTATCCCCAATAATGAAATAAGGTTGGGACTGGTGAAGAATTTGGCGTCACGCAGAGTGAGATAACTCTAGTAGAAAATTTTGGGTCTAGAGATATATAATGATATCACCATACCAAGGATCAAGAGTACTAATGAGAAATAGTGATTCATCTGGAATCAACTCAGTAAAAGGAGTGGGTGGAGCTACAGATGGAAGAGCACAAATCAACTCAACAAAACTAGTGATTTATTCGATTTAGCTTTATCAAAATCTCAATCAAACTCATGTAGAATAAAAATCCATTTGGAGTATTTTCCCCAAGAAAGTGACGAATCATAATGTAAGTCGTGGGGTTGCAATCAGAAATCATAATAGTTTTGTGCAGGAGAATATAATGGCAAAAGCGTTGGACAACATGAACAACTACCAAAGAAATCTTCTCTACGTAAGTGTAACATGTCTCGACATCAAAGAGATTTCAACTCAAGTAGTATATGACATTTTCATTGTCGTCGTCATCGTCTTGAACCAGCACCATGCCAATGGTTCCATTGGTGGCAGATAAATATAGGAAATAATCACGTCGATAATCAGGGGGATGCAATAAAGGAGCACTAACGAGAGCTATCTTCAAAGCATTGAAAGAAGTTTTAGAAATTTCATCCCAAATGAATGGGACCCTTTTTTTCAACAAACGAGTAAATTCTTTAGAAACCTTCACATAATTTGGGATAAAGCGATGGAGAAAGTTCGCTTTCCCCTACAAACTCTGCAATTGAGGAGCAGAAGAGGGTGGAGGAAAATCGATGATAGCCTTGACTTTCAATGGATCAATTCAGACGCTTTCCTTAGAAACCAAAAATCCTAAGAGATGACTAGATTCAACATAGAAGACACACTTATGAGGATTCAACTGAATGTTGTAGTGTCGATAGCAAAGAAATATTGCTCGAAGTTGAGTGGGACGATATTGAGGTTTCGCAGAATGAGAAGGAATATCGTCAAGGTAAGGCTGAAATATATGCTTAATACCATGAAATGCATAAGACATAGGCCGTTGGAAGGTAGCACCAACATTCCTTAAACCAAAAGGGAGCTTTTTATATGCAAATGTTCCCCAAGGATAGATAAAAGCAGTTTTATGTTGATTGACGGGGAGAATTTTAATTTGGTTATAGCCATAGAAACCATCCATAAAGGAAAAAATTTCACTCTTGGCACATTCATCAACTATCTGATCGATAAAAAGAGTGGGATAGTTATATTTAGGACAAGCCCGGTTGATATCACAATAATCAACACAAACGCGAATAGTTCCTTGATTTTTGGTAACAGGAACGATATTAGAGACCCATTATGTCAATGGTATAGGGTAAATGAATCCAAATTTGAGAAGTTTTTCAACTTCACCCTTTATGGCAGCTTCCTTTCTCGGGTGTAGTGGTCAGAGACATTGACGATCATGTTTCGTGTTTGGATAGGTAGTAATTTCATGCACCACGATACTAGGATCGATGCCAAGAATTTATTCATATGAGCAAGTGAAAACATCGTGGAATTCTTTGTATGGGGCAGTATAAATCTCAATCTCATTGGGAGAAAAAGAAGCCCCAATATTAATATTCTTGACAATCCCTGGTTTAACATAGATGTTGATCGGAATGGTAGCCAAATTATTGCCCATTTTTCCTTCAGACACGACTTCATGAGCCAAAATGGGATTCGAAATTTGACCAGTCGATTCAAGGGAAACATGGGTTTCTAGACAAGTAGCAATTTCATCAAATCTTGGGAGAAATGAGGAACGATGATGACCATCATCTAAAGGAGTTTCTACAAGAGACATAACTTCTAATATACTCTCATCAGTCGGAAATGTCTCATTCAAAGGATCATTTGAATCCCATGAACCAAACTAAGGAGATTGTGAATATGTGTCTAGAGATGAAACCAATTTATCATTTGAATTGGATGCAGCTGCAAAAGTGAGAAGGATGCTCTAATACATCTACTCAACGGGGCTAAGTGGAATAACGTCACCAAAACTATCAATCTGTTCAGGGCTGGGAATGATCCAGGGGTCCTGACCAGATGAAATCATGTTGACTGAAGCAACATTGGGATGCGGAATGGAAAATATTCCCATCAAAGATGATTCTTTAAAGAGACCTGATCCAACAATCTAATAAGGAAAATTGGTATTCCCAACATAAGGTACATTTCTAGTTGAAGAATCAGGAGAGAAAAAGGAAAGCTCATAAACCGTAACAATTTTTCCCTCATGGGGAAAATGAAGAACAAAGAAAAGGGTAGAGACCACGCAAACCATTGCATGGGTCCAACTAGGACCAAGTAGAATATTATAATTGAGGTTCACATTGACAAATTGTTCTTCCATATCCACCGTTTTTCCCTCCAACTGGATTGGTAGAAATTTAAGAATACCATATGGCCGAGAACCTTTGCCATCAAAATATTCTAATGTTTTAGGGGATTGACTTAATGGAGGAGAGATGATGGCCTTAAAACATGCAATAGACATGATTGAGGTGGAGGCACCTTCATCAATGTTATTCCTATGAGCAATTTTACCCATCACAAGAACTTGTAAAAGAAAATCCATTTGTGACAGGAGACAAGGGATGTGATTTTCAAGGTCAAAAGTAATTATATTCGAATCGAAAGGATCAACTCCTAAAATATTGGATAGTAATGCCTTCCTTTGCGATGGGAAATATTGAAGGAATTCCAAAGTTGACATCACTAAAGCTGGTTGAGCTAAATATTCCACAATATTATAATCTTGAGTAACTCGCGCATTCAGATTATACAAGGATTTCTGGAGAACACCTTTGTGAGGTGGTCAGAAAATGGAATCATTACTAGGTCATTCAATATGAAGAGGACTGGACATGGGCAGAGTGGAAGAAGAAGGTGCATCAGTGACATATTTTTCCACAACATATTTGGAAGGATTCAAATATTTCCTTGATCAAGTAGCAACATAAATGGGTTTCGTACCACTCATGAAAACCCGAGAGATTCTAGATGTAGAATATTGAGGCTAGTCTACCATTTACATTTACTGAGATGGAAAGGTTTCTTTAAAAAAAATTGGCGTTCCTCTTGTGACTTTAAGAATATGACTAACCTCGACACGACGAGGACAATCCTTGGTGTAATGATCATCATCACATATTAAACAAGGATATTTGGGCTTACGTTTAGATGCATATCCATCATATGACTTAGAGGAATCCTATTTGGGGGAATAATATTTGGCTTTTCCTTTCCCCTTCTACTTACCTTTTGAGTATTTATCCGCTGTGACATACTGAACAACATTAACCTCAGATGTTTTACCAGGAATTTTGGAATCATTCGTAGGAATGGAAGGTGTAATGACCAAAGTATACTTAGGCTTCGAAGAATTTTTCAGAGTAATATTAGCATGTTTAGCCACTGACCTGATGAAACCATCAACTGGTGGTGTATCAGTAGATTTCAAAGTTGACGGGTCCATTGAAGGTCGTAGGGAGTTCGGTAAAAGATCATATAATGTCCCAGACTGGGAATAAACAAGATCTAAATATTGTGCATGGTCGATGGCCTGTTCCTCAGTCATGCAGCCACCCATAGAAATTTCTTTGGAAATTTGAGGAATGAATGACTTAGTAAACCATTCAATCAAAAGTTGATCAAGAATTTCAAACTTGATCAAATGTTGCCTACGTCTCCATTCATGGATGTGATCAAAAATATGGGTAGCAGTTGACTATTCCAAAGACATTAAGAGGTGGGTGTTGGTTTCATACCAAATAGGTAAATGGAAATGTGTAAGGAATGCCATAGCCAACGATTTGAAATCCTAAAAAATGCCACGATGTAGTTCAATATACCACTTAGCAGCGATGCCTGTTAATGTGCACTAGAAAATACGTAATCGAATCGAGTCGTCAACCCGGGTTAGATACTTGGGACAATTCCAAGTTTGAAACCTTGAGCTTCAAGAGGCCTAGGTGGAAATCACAGAATCTCGGGATGGGCTCCTTGAGTTCCTTCACGGGGTGAGTGAGGTGAATTCAAAGATTCAGCCACGATGACCTTTTGACAAGATCAATCAAAGGATATATGAATTATTTTTGAGCAATTAAAATTTTCAATTAACAAGTCATGATGAGGAAAAGGAGTACTGCAAGGGTAGGATGTTTTCATGGACATTAAATTTTAAAATTAAAAAAAAAAAAAAAAAAAAAAGCGTAATCTAGGAAAAAAGGATTACCAGGTATCCGTGAACTGCAGAATACCACATGGCGAACCAAGAAGATGGGCAAGAAATATCCTTGAATGTTGTGTTCAGTGTATCACGTCTACAAAGAGGTCAACTCAGTTACCAATGGTAGGTTTTCAGCCTAGTGGGCTCTCCCAAAATATACGCAACGGTATGTGGGATCTCAATCCGTAGTAGCGTTGTCTAATGTGTAACCGTTCGATGAGAGCATCCCCATATACTTACCATACGTGGAGCATAGTCATATATACTTCCATATGTGGGACGAGATATCACCCCTGGGATGCAACATAGGTTTTTAGCAATAGCTGCTATGTTTAATGGCATGGGAACACGTTTCTAGCCTAGACCTCTAGATATTTGCATTAATTCCAAATTCTCCTTGTGTTAATTGAGGTTTATTTTAATGTTGATCTAAAAATAAGCTTCGATTTTGGCCTCAAAATGATGTCACCTAAATTCCTAAGATACAACTAAATGAGAAAAGGATTCCTTTGATTTCAATGAAGCTAAACTAATAAGGGAAGAGATCGCAAAGAGTAATGCAACAAAACAAAATTCCCCCCCAACTAGCTTTCACTTTTCACTTTTCAAAATTAAAATTCTAAAAAGTAAAATGATTTCACTTTCACTATCCCAAATACAACTCATTCAAAAGTAAAATTATTTCTACATTCACTAAGATGCACTTAAATTAGTTTTTGTTTATCGTTTTGAATGATGAAATGAAACTGATGCAACTAATTCACTTAAAAAGTTATCACTTATTGAAAAAATGTATTCTATTTCCAATATAAGAATCCAAAAACTACCTTTTCAATGCAAATAATCTTAAGCATTTAACGAAAAGTAATTCTTTAAATTAAAACTAAAAAAATCAAAAACCTAATTTCTTTGAACAAGTAGAAAAGCCACTACTGTCTTATCGCAAAAAATCAATAGTTATGGGATGATACAAGCAGTAAACAAAGATTTTAATTAGCTTGCAACAAGAAGCCTCAATCAAAACACAAATTTTACCACTTAAATCATAAGACTAATTTGAACTTTTCAAAGAGACCGCAAACACTCAAAGCAAGAAATAATGCAATCAAAGCAAATAAAACATGTCAAGGATCAAGACACACTAAGGGTTTTCCATAAGAAACTCTAAAAATATCTATTTATTAAGACCAGTGTGGAGCTCCAGTTAACACTAGTCGTCTGCATCGCAACTGTTTCAACAAAAACTAGCGCTGGCAGTGCGACTGTATCTATTAAAAAGAGTGCTAAGCGAGGAAAAGAGGGATAAAACAAGGAACCTTTGAGGAAAAAATTTAGACTTGATACCTTAAAATACTTGCAAACCAGAATATAGACTGAAAAACAAGCCACACAAGAGTTCGTTCAACTGTTGGCCAAATTAAGCATGGAGACAAAAAAACAAGAAGAGGGTGAAAAGGGTGCACGCTCCCCAGTGGAATTTGCCAATTTGTTATGCAGGAAAACACCTTCTTTGGAAAGAAGCAATCCCTCTATCCCAATGAGTGAGTCTAGTAACAATCGTGACAAAGAATACAAGCTTTCCTAGTTTAACATCGAAATAATACGAGTGAGGGAGATACCTCATTCCTTATGCAATCATTTCCTCGATGTCAATGCTAATCATCTTGCTTCCAAGCTCGTTCCTTGCTATACCTTCTATGTCTGAATACCTACAATAAATATCATATGACAATAAATGAAAGATATATATATATATATATATATATATATATATATATATATATATATTTCGAAGTAAACCACATGACATATCAAGGAGTATCATCCTAAACCAATTAATTTTAATAGATTCATGGGAAGTAAATAATACTTTGTATTATTAAATAAACAAAGGGAAGGTTACAACCGGTGCCTTGATGTTGGAGGCCTCCTTCAGAATGGAAATCCAAGTCCAAGCCAAGCTATTCAATCTCTTCTCCTTCTTCCTCAAATCAGCGGCATATAGGCGCAATCAGGTGGAAGAATGGCAATCAACAATGATCAACCAAGACTCACTAGCATGGCACTCTCTTATAACAGAGTTGGCGAGGTTATGGATCCACTAATGAGGGGGAAAGGCCTTATCTTAAAGGGGAAAATACTTAGAGATAAGATCAAGGGTAAAAAATGGGAGTATTCGACCATATCCTCAGCCAACAAGTATCAAACCTCCGTTCTCGAGAGTTCTATAGGATGAAGCTTCTGCTCCATTTTTGGAGAATCTGCCTGAAGAGGACCAGCGCGAATTTATTGTCAAATTCCCGCTCTGGAACCATTGTTCACAGGCTATGGACAGGGTGATCAGCGCGATACTATTAAGGGTAGAACCATGTTGGGATTGCAATTTAGGCTTTTTTACAAAATTTGCAGAAAGGCTTCAAGGAATTTATCTTTTATATATTCTGGGATATTTTAAGCATGTTACCCAAGATGAATAAGTCTATACAACTTTTGTCTCTTTGTGGCATTTTTGGCATGAGCGATGCAAAAAGGCGATGTTAGGAATCTATAATTTTAGCAGATTGGTAAGACTAAAATTGCAGAAGCAACATTATTTCAACCGCTTTGGGATTCTAGGATCTAGCCCTCCTGAATCCGGAGAGGGATCTCTCCAATAAGTGCAAAGATGGATTTGTCTTTGAATTTTGGGTAATGATATTAGGCTAGTTATGAAAGCCAAGGGTTTTTTTTGTTTTTGGATGGTTGAGCATGATTACTGTTTGAGGTGGAAAGTCCTGAATGCAAAGAGTTTCAAAGGTGAGAAGTTGCAAGCAATTAGAGTAAGCTTTGGCCAGGATGATAGATAATTGCAGGTTTTAGTCCATTGGGCTATGGAGTCATAATAGGATTTAATTGGGACAGCAAGAGGCAAGAGTGGTCCATGGGGCAAGTCATCTATGTCTAAGGATCTCTTTGGAGTTTGATTTATGGAATGAAATGGTACAATAAGAAGAGGAATTAAACAGATGCAGAACAAAGAGCAGCCCAGGATTTGGTAAGTACTTTTAAACTAGCCAGCCTTTGACAAACACTTAAGAAGAACATAAAAGTAAACTAGGATCTGGTAAGTAATTTTAAATTAGCCAGCCTTTGATACACTTTCAATAGAAAACATTTTAAAACAAAGGGAAACTTGAATGCAACTGTTGGAGTAGAAACTAGCGGGCCGGGCTCACCACAAATCCTCTCCTAGCTCTGCTTTACTTGGTTACCTTCAAGACAAACACAAAGATGACATAGAATGGCCTAAGATCTGGTAAGTACTTCTAAACTAGCCAGCTTTTAACACATTCCAAGGGAAACATTCAGACAGCCTTTGGGGATAAAACTAGGACCAGGGCACACCATATCTTCCATAGTTTATCTCTACTTAACTAATACTAAACATAACATTCAAGAATAATATTCAGCTAAGGTAATAAGATGAGGGAACGCCAGCATTCCTATGCTTAAACTGAATTAAATCATTCCCAAATAACACAGATTGGAAGAAAACATTCAGATAAAGATTTTCAGTCAAAGAAGGTTACTGATATACAGTAGGTCCTAACTCTATGCGTGTTGTTCTTTATAAGAGAAGATGAAACACAGTGAAAACAGAAACAAAATGACAAGTTACAATGAGAAAAACATCACCGTCAACATAGACCAGGATCCCATAAATCAGCTTGTATTGATGCTCCAAACCAGTTACAGCTTTAAGTCCAATGCTTTAGTTTAACAATCATCTAGTCATCTCAGCCTAACTTATCTATCACAAGCAGAGCTCCAAGGGCCAGTGAACACTATTTACAATCAGAAGTTTAAGCTCAAATCTATTTCAAAGTTCTGCAACCAACATTATCTCATCTTCTACAGAGGTATTTATAGAAGAATGAGGAGGTGAAATCTGATAAAATATCTCCCAAGACAATTAATACAGAGTAATGACTTCTCGGCCTATGAGGGGCTTGATGGAGAATTTTTACATGTTTTTCACTGTATTAATTGATTTACATTTATGAATTAAGCTCGGTGGGAGATTTTGTTGACTTTGAGGCTCCGTTTTATGTTAAAGTAACTCAACTAATATTTGTTGCATTAAGTTCCTGTGGCAGAATTAATTCTTCGGCTACATTGAGGCAAATATCTGATTTTGAACAATAACTTCAGCCTCTATTTGAATGCTTTGAGGCACAGGTGGCACTTATGGTAGCTGGGAGGAATCAATTCGCCTTAAATGTGGCAGTGGAGGCCATTCTGTCTGTTAAACACTTATGATTTTCTTTTAACTGTGTTTTAATTTGGGGGATTAGGCTTTTGATAATCAATCTTAGCCGTAATCCCCGCAAATCGGTCTTCAATATTCTGTTCTGCTGTGCTCTGTCTTCAACACTGATACTCTTTTAATCGTGATTTAATAACACAGTGTCTTGTTGATGTGCAGGGCCACGCAGGGCTCGTATGGCATCAATGCCTCATGAAGAAATGACGAGACATGGAGTAGAACCCTGTGAATGGTTTCCTTTGATAAATCAAAGGCGAGGGAATCATCATTCCCAGCCTTCAGCTTTCTCATTAATATGACGGAACAAACCATTCAAACCTACAAAATACGAAAAGAATTTTAAAAAATCCTGCGTTTGTGGGTTTAACTGCTTCAAAGGGCGTCGGGAGAGAGCGTGGCCGTTGGATGGTATCATCCAACGGTGTAGATCTGTTTGCAGAGTCAAAAGGAGATTCAGGGAGAGAATAAGTCAGATCTGTCGATCTGCAGAGATTGACGATTAGGTTTTAATTGGGAGGAGATAAAGCGAAGGGGTCACTTTACAAAGAAATGGCAAAAAAATTTAAGAAATAAGGTTAAAAACCTTTATCGGAGGAAGAAATGAATTAAAGATCAAATGGGTTTCAGGATAAATATGAGCTGTCGGATGCGACTAGACCCACAGAGATCGACGGCAGATATTAAATTGGGAGATCAGTGATCAGGGTGAACAAACAAACGCACCCGATGAAAATTTGCGATGCGATGTAGTGCGGACCGTTGATCTGAGGATCAGATCAACGGTGGAGAATGAATCGGGGGAATGGTCGATCGAGGGAAGAAATATAACGCACCCGATGAAACTTGGCGATGCGATGTAGCGCGAACCGTTCATCTAAGGATCAGATCAACGGTGGAGAATGAATCGAGGGAATGGCCGATCGGGGGAAGAAATATAACGCACCCGATGAAACTTGGCGATGCGATGTAGCGCGGACCATTGATCTGAGGATCAGATCAACGGTCAGGATTGTTCAACTTACGCACCGGCGGAAAACCCTTATGATATATAAAAAACCCAAAAATTTAATAAAATACAAAGGTTTCATGCCTTGGGGGCGAGTTATATATATATGAAACGAATAGGCACCCACCTGCAAGGCCTTTAGTTATATGAAACATGATGGACCCAGGGCGTATACAACAAAGAGCTAATCGCAATCGGAGCCTCGGGCTTGGGCTTTTCAATCAACCCATTGGAATTTTGCGATGCAATAAGCGGTTCGGCCTTTGCACTTGGTTTTACAAAGAAAAAAAATGACCGGGGTTTATACATATGGGACTTAATCACATCGGAAGTTTTGATGTGGTCTTTCAATCAACCCATTGTGGATTTCTCCGATGCGATTGCGCGGTCGGGTCTTTTTAATCTAACCATTTTTTATTTGAAAATCATTGTGTGGGCGTGTTAGACCAAAACTTTGGAAAAAAGGGTTTTTTGTATTTACAACGGAAAAAATGGATCGAGAATGGATTTTTTCAATGTTTTAAGTGTCGAAGACGGGCCCACGGGTTATATGGAAAAATAATATGATCGGGGTTTATAAACACGGGGCTTAATCGCATTGAAATTTTTGTAATGGAAAAAAGACTTGCGCACTTGGATGTTTGCGATGCGATAAGCGCCGAAAAGGGTTAGCACTTGGTTCCAGCCCCAAAGCATATGGTGGGGAAGTGGTTAGGACTTAGCCCAAGGGGGCTTATGTCCATAGTAATAAAAAACTTGTTTTTATGAAATTTTTCAGAGTTTTCAATGTATTTTGGGGGTTTCGGTACAGTTTAAAAATGAGTTTTAAACTATGTAAAGAGGATTTTCACGAATGGGAGAAGAGGAATCATGAAAATAGAGGATTTTTATGGAGAAAAAGTGGAGCAAATGAAGGTTATTTTTGAGTGGGGGGAGGGGGAAGATGATGATTTTACAGCAATATTTTCTCATGAAATCAGCAGAATTTCAGAGTATAAAATGGAAATAGCAATGAAGATTTGGACAGAGGCATGAGGCCTTCAAGAGTCTTCAAGAGCCAACACTTTTTAGCAATAAAATTTGTTCCTTGAAGGCTCCAAAAAGTCTTAGCCACCTTTTTCTATAACAAATTTTATAGGTGGCTAATAGTGGCTCCACTTGGGGATGGTGCCTTCTTGAAGGCATCAAGAACTTCAGACTTGCATTCTCTGGGAGGTTGATCAGTTGCCTCATCCATTGTGTTCTCTGGGAGGCTGATCAGTTGCCTCATCCATTGTGTTCTCTGGGAGGCTAACCTGTGCCTCATCCATTGAGCTTCCCTTCCTTTGATGGGATGATCTTGCTCTGAAAACATATTAACAGCTATGAAAACAATGGATCTTTCATCAACAAGCTTTCTACCTACCCAATCCTACAGATCTAACATTTTTTCTTCATTAGAGTGCACTTGGATTGGAAAACTCTTTTCACAAAATTTTATTCTTTTTGAAAGCAGGAAATCTAATCAATTTCTACTCCTTATTTCTCCATGGACTCAAATTAAACAGTTGAGCCCATATGATTCTCTACCTAATATATTATCTGTTGGGATTAAACTGTCCAGCAGACTTTATTCTCTAAATTCTACAACAGAAATTGAAAAGCATTTAAGTCAGGATTGAACAGTCTAACTTGATGTTGGTTTATAGCATAAAAACAAGCTACTCATAGACATTTATTTTGCAGGAAATTTAAATCAAAAAAATGAAGGCTTAAGATCTGAAAGTTTCAAGCACTTCCTTCACCTTTTTACAACTCTGTTTTGAATTTGTTTGAGCTGTTTTTCTTCTATCAACTAGTTCAGATTTTGAGTTGATTAGAACCAGTTTTACATCTTTTGTGACTCAGGATTTAAAACAGATTTGAGTCATTCCTTTGCTTGGAAATTTAGGTTCAGATTTTGAGCATGTTTGAACCTTTAATTTCTATCCTAAACTATCTACTGATAAGCCAAGATTAAATAGTTTTGCAAATCAAATTCACTATCCTATCAGCAGTAAATTTAAAACTAATTAGTCAAGATTAAGCTGTTTGACTAACTAGAGGTGTGTTTTTCAGGAGTGGCATTTAAGCTTGCACACTTTCAGATTTGTTTCTCTTTTTAGTATGGGGCTATACCTTTCTTATTTCACAAGATGCCCTCTTTTTATTTTCTATTGTTTTTGTATTTTGATTTTTCTAACTTTGAATGCAATGGTGGATGAAATATTTATAATGGAAAAAAGATAAAAAAAGGCTTTCAGAACATGTCATGGATCAAGAGAAGTAATGTTTAAGCATCCTTCCATTGACAGGACCTCCAAAAAATTCTGCTCCATTCAACTCTTGTAAGAAATATGCGTTGTTACCAGCAGCTGAATGAACAAAGTAAGGGCCAAGCCATAAGTTGTCAAATTTTCCATGCTTACCCTTGTCTTCCCTCCTTAAGTCCCACTTTAAAACCTTGTCCCCAACTTTGAAATTTTTGGCCTTTGTTCTTCTGTCAAAAAGCTTTTTGATGTTGATCTGCTTCTGCAATGCTTTCATATATACCTCTTCTCTGATTTGCTGAAGATGAATGGTCTGATTTATTCTTCTGATCATGTCATTATCTTCAGTTTGCAACTCTTGAATCAACTTCATCACTGATACACCAAGGCTATTTGGAAAAATTACATCAGTACCATATACAAGCTGGAAAGGTGACATGCCGATAGATTTCTTCAAAGTCAATCTATTAGCCCAAAGTGCATGAACTAGCTTTGTATGCCAAGACTTTTTATTGTCCTCCAACAGTTTCTTGATTATGTTCACTAAACCTTTGTTGAGGATTTTTCAAGTCCATTACCTTGAGGGTAATAGGTCGTGGAATGCCCCAATGTTATCTGATATCTATGATAGAACTCAACCATCCTCTTTGATCCAAATGCTACTGCATTATCAATGATGATCTTGGTAGGACAGCCAAATCTGGAGAGAATGTTAATCTCCATGAATTTTATAATAACTGAATCATTGGCCTGCCTACAAGGTATGGCTTCTATCTACTTAGTGAAATAGTCTGTGGGAGTGAGAATCCATCTATGTTGGGCAAAATATGGGGGATGGATTTCTCCTATGAAGTCAAGTCCCCACTATTGAAATGGGGCTTCAACAGTGATTGGATGCAGAGGTAGGGGTAGCAGTTTTCTTTTGCCTTCAAAAATTTGACATTTATGATAGGCAATGATCATCTTGTGGATATTAGGAAAAAGAGTAGGCCAATAGAAGCCAACCCTCAAAATTTTGTTGGCTGTTGTCTTCCAGTATAAATGACCTCCACACTCTCCTTCATGGAACTCGTGCTTAACCTTCTCTATATCCAACTCAGGCAAACATTTAAGCAATATACCACTTGAATTTTTCCAATAAAGACATTTATCAATGATGCAATAGTTTACAACTTTTAACTTTAGGAATCTTTCCTTTGTCTTTGTCAAACCAGGAGGTGTATTTAAATTAAGAAAAACATAAATAATATCAGCATACCAAGGAGAATTCATAAAATGGTATTCAACAATAGGAGTTGAGAATCCTTCTTGATCATCCAAAGCATCAATCATATTAATATCAAGAACTTCAAAATTGGATTCAGCCATTAATTTAGCTAGACCTTGGCCTTTGATGAGTTTAGTGGGTTTTATCTCTAAATCATATTCAAGAATAACAGCAATCCACTTACCTCTCTTACCATCTGGGTCCTATGTTAGAATGTCTTTAACAACTGAATTTGGGACAAAGGTAATGGTGTGTGAGTGAAGGATGTACACCCTGAAGTCTTCCAAAGCTTTAACCAAAGCAAAAGCCTACTTCTCCATAATTTTATACTTCAAAGGAGCATCCCTCAATGCCTTACTAAAGAATGCAATAGGCTACTCTTGTCCTTGTGTATTTTTCTGTAAAAGGACAGCAGCTATTGTATGTTCTGATGCAAATGAAAAAATATAAAAATCCTTTGAAAAATCAAGACTTATAAGAACCGGTGTTTTGGTTAACGCTTGTTTCACTAGCTCAAAATACTTCTTTGCTTCCAAGGTCAAATTTACCCCTTGCTCCTTCTTCAACATGTTTGTGATATTTCTAAGGAGCTCAGCCAAGTTGGGGATGAACCTTCTCAAAAAGTTAATCTTTCTAATGAAAGATTGTAACTCTTTGATGTTTCGAGGATGAGAGATTTGCAATATGGCCTCAATCCTCTTTGGATCTATCTTAATACCCTCTTCTGAGATAATGTGCCCAAGAATTTTACCTTCTTGGAGGCCAAATAGTGTCTTCTTAGGGTTTAAAGATATTCCAAACTTTCTGCATTTCTCGAAAACCTTTCTTAAATGTTTTAAGTGCTCTTCATATGTTTTTGAAAACACAGTAACATCATCAAGATAGATAATGATGAAGCAACCCAGTTCCTCCGAGAATGCTATCTCCATGGCTCTTTGAAAAGTTGCTCCAGCATTCATTAGACCAAAAGGCATTTTCACATACATGAAATTTCCCCATGGTGTAGTAAAGGTTGTCTTTAATTGATTGGCAGGGTGAACTAAGATCTTATTGTACCCTGAATAGCCATCCAGCAAAGAAATTCTTCTAGACCCTACCACCCTTTGTAAAATATGATCCATCATGGGTAAAGGGTAGTTGTCTTCTAATGAAGCTTTTTTTAAGTCTCTAAAGTCTATACAAAGCTTGATCTCTCTAGTTTTCTTCCTAACTGACACCAGATTAGACACCCACTCAGAATATCTAATAGGGATAATAATACTAGCATCATACATTTTCATGATTTCCTTCTGAACCAATGGTAACTGAATAGGGTTTATTCTGCGCAGTTTTTGTTTGAATGGTTTTTGGTTTTCTTTGAGGGGAATTTTGTGTTGTATTATTTCAGTGTCATAGGATTTAAGATCTTCATAACTCCACGCAAAAACATCAGAAAACTCTTTAAACAGCTCTATGTATTTGAGTTTAATGTGAGCTGGTAAAGTCTTAGACAATTTAATCATCATAGGTTTAAGTTCACTGCCTATATTGCACTCTTCCACTTCAGTCTCTACAGGTTCCAGTTTTGGTTTATTTGCCACATCGTTAAAATCAAACAACTCTTCTAAAGGAGACAGGCCCTTTGGAAAACCTTCATCATTGGAGTGCAGAGTTTCTAACTCCTCTGTTTCAAACTCCGCATTCATTTCTATTTCGTTTTCAAGTTTGCTAGAAAACAGGTTTATATTAGCAAGTTCAAGAGACCTTTCTTCTTCATCAAGAAAATTTTCTTCACTAGGGCAGTCGGTTTCATATTCTGAATCCGAACTTGGTAGTTCGAATTCGTTTCTGAACTGCATGAAGTCTTCTATTTTTTTGCCCCCGTCAAAGACCTGCCAATATTTTTCGTTATCAGGAACAGCTGGTCTGAATTTTATCTGAGTTGTGCAGTCTTTGGTTTCATATGGCATTAAGCATGTTCTGGCTACGTAGGCTAAGTTGTGGACCACGATATTTCTCTTTCTTAGGACAAAAATTAATTGGGACTCTTTGAAAGTTTCTAAAGGTCCACGACATCGTTTTGATAGGCCCTAAGTCTGGGATGATGAGCGTTATACTCCCCATTGACTTGCCTAATGATTAATTTAGAATCCCCGTGAACTTTAATTCTCTTGGCTCCTAACTTTTTCAACAGATGTAAGCCCAAAAGTAGGGATTCGTATTCGGCAATGTTGTTTGAACACTAAAAGTTTAATTTACAGGAAACGCCTTCTGTGTGGTTGTTTTCAATGTTGCAAATCCAGACACCTACACCAGCATTAGTTCTAGTGCATGACCCATCAAAATACATACTCCATAGAGGAATGATTTCGGTTTCATCTGTTTGGTTACCGTCCTCTTCAATTAATGTGCTTTCTAATTTTTCATGATTAGTGGCACTTAATTGAATTTGTTTTGACTCTTCAGGTTTTTCGTTAAGTGGAGGAACGTTTTCTTGAGTGTCGAGGTTTAAAATCAAAGGACGCATGACTTGTAGTTCAAGACCCATATTTGGTTTTCTATTGTTTAAAGGTTCAGCAAACTATTTTGACAGTTCTGTGGTATTTTCCTCCTCCACTCTATCAGCCATTAACTTTTTTAAAGTTACTTGTTCATCTAATGTTTCTTCATTAAAAAGGATAAATGAATCAAGGCCTGTGCTTACAGAGTATAAAGGGGAGTTTTGTGGTCTATCTTGACTTGTAACTATGTATTGCATATGGGATTCCCTGTACAGTCTTCTAGTCTGATTGAAAACAGGGATAGTCGCATAGGTCATGTCCATTTGCATAGTCCCTTGTAACTTAGCCCCCCACGATCTTGATAACAACATCCCATATTTGGGGGGAACATCAGCCACCACAATATCCATGACTAAGCATTTGGCTAGAATCTGGGAGAAGTTAACACAGAGGTCTTTGATTAATCCTAAACACTTTACTCTGCTGGAATCAAAGGAGTACAGGTCCTTGTAAGGTCTGGTGATTTCTAGACCCAAGCTCTCCATTACAGCTTTTGGCATTAAATTATGAGAAGCTCCTGACTCATGCATAGCGTTGTGCAAAATTTTGTCATGAACATTTAAACTCACATAAAAGGGAGGAACAGGTCCCTCTTGATACATACCTTCAATCTTTGGACCAAAAATAAGCTCGGGTTGGTCATCATTAAGATTGACTGTATCCTCATTTTCCTCTATATTTAAAGCATTCAAAATTTGGGTCCTATATACATGTTGGGCAGCTAACTCAGTCAAAGGAATAGAGATTTTGATATTTGAAATTTCCTGCTCCAGGCTGAAATGATTTTGACTCTTTAAAGTGCTGGTCTCAGCCTTATTAGCCGTCACCCTATCAGCAATATCAGCTTGCTGACTCGTCCTATTTACATTTGAAAAAATGGTGTTAACAGGAGTACTAGCTGAGATGTTAGTACTACTAATGTCTGCACTCTATTTTTCATTGTTTTGAGTGCCTTTCTCTTTACCATTATCAGGATTTACAGCCACTATTTTTTCCTTTTGTTTGACCATTTTAGGCTTGGTTGTAGTGTTGCTTTGTGAAGATTTGTCAAAGGTTTTGGTGTTGGGATTTTGTTGATTGGTTTTGCTTCTAAGGTCATATTCTCTTTGAGGATCTATGATGAAATTTTCCATGCCTTGATAATAATTTTCATCATCATCAAATTCTCGCTCTGGAACCATTGTTCATAGGCTATGGACAAGGTGATAAGCGTGATACTATTAAGGGTAGAACCATGTTGGGATTGCAATTTAGGCTTTTTTACAAACTTTGCAGAAAGGCTTCAAGGCAGTTCTCTTTTATATATCTGGGATATTTTAAGCATGTTACCCAAGATGGATAATTCTATACAACTTTTGTCTCTTTGTGGCATTTTTGGCATGAGCGACGCAAAAAGGTGATGTTAGGAATCTGTAATTTTAGCAGATTGGTAAGACTAAAATTGCAGAAGCAACATTATTTCAACCGCTTTGGGATTCTAGGATCTAGCCCTCCTGAATCCGAAGAGGGATCTCTCCAATAAGTGCAAAGATGGATTTGTCTTTGAAGTTTGGGTAATGATATTAGGCTAGTTATGAAAGCCAAGGGTTTGTTTTTTTTTTGGATGGTTGAGCATGATTACTGTTTGAGGTGGAAAGTCCTGAATGCAAAGAGTTTCAAAGGTGAGAAGTTGCAAGCAATCAGAGTAAGCTTTGGCCAGGATGATAGATAATTGCAGGTTTTAGTCATTAGGCTATGGAGTCATAATAGGATTTAATTGGGACAGCAAGAGGCAAGAGTGGTCCATGGGGCAAGTCATCTATGTCTAAGGATCTCTTTGGAGTTTGATTTATGGAATGAAATGGTACAATAAGAAGGGGAATTAAACAGATGCAGAACAAAGAGCAGCCCAGGATCTAGTAAGTACTTTTAAACTAGCCAGCCTTTGAAAAACACTTAAGAAGAACATAAAAGAAAACTAGGATCTGGTAAGTACTTTTAAACTAGCCAACCTTTGATACACTTTCAATAGAAAACATTTTAAAACAAAGGGAAAATTGAATGCAACTGTTGGAGTAGAAACTAGCGAGCCAGGCTCACCACAAATCCTCTCCTAGCTCTGCTTTACTTGGTTACCTTCAAGACAAACACAAATATGACATAGAATGGCCTAAGATTTGGTAAGTACTTCTAAACTAGCCAGCTTTAAACACATTCCAAGGGAAACATTCAGACAGCCTTTGGGGATAAAACTAGGACCAGGGCACACCAGATCTTCCATAGTTCATCTCTACTTAACTAATACTGAACATAACATTCAAGAATAATATTCAGCTAAGGCAATAAGACGAGGGAAGGCCAGCATTCCTATGATTAAACTGAATTAAATCATTCCCAAGTAACACAGATTGGAAGAAAACATTCAGATAAAGATTTTCAGTTAGAGAAGGTTACTGATATATGGTAGGTCCTAACTCTATGTGTGTTGTTCTTTATAAGAGAAGATGAAACACAGTGAAAACAGAAACAAAATGACAAGTTACAATGAGAAAAACATCACCATCAACATAGACCAGGATCCCATAAATCAGCTTGTATTGATGCTCCAAACCAGTTACAGCTTTAAGTCCAATGCTTTAGTTTAACAATCATCTACTCATCTCAGCCTAACTTATCTATCACAAGCAGAGCTCCAAGGGCCAGTGAACACTATTTACAATCAGAAGTTTAAGCTCAAATCTATTTCAAAGTTCTGCAACCAACATTCTCTCATCTTCTACAGAGGTATTTATAGAAGAATGAGGAGGTGAAATCTGATAAAATATCTCCCAAGGCAATTAATACAGAGTAATGACTTCTCGGCCTGTGAGGGGCTCAATGGAGAAATTTTACATGTTTTTCACTGTATTAATTGATTTACATTTATGAATTAAGCTCAGTGGGAGCTTTTGTTGACTTTGAGGCTCTGTTTTATGTTAAAGTAACTCTGTTGATATTTGTTGCATTAAGTTCTTGTGGCAGAATTAATTCTTCGACTATGTTAAGGCAAATATCTGATTTTGAACAATAACTTCGGCCTCTGTTTGAATGCTTTGAGGCACAGGTGGCACTTATGGTACCTGGGAGGAATCAATTCGCCTCAAATGTGGTGGTGGAGGCCTTTCTGTCTGTTAAACACTTATGATTTTCTTTTAACTATGTTTTAATTTGGGGGATTAGGCTTTTGATCATCAATCTTAGCCGTAATCCCCACAAATCGGTCTTCAATATTTTGTTCTATTGTGCTTTGTCTTCAACACTGATACTCTTTTAATCGTGATTTAATAACACAGTGTCTTTTCGATGTGCAGGGCCACGCAGGTATCGTATGGCATCAATGCCTCATGAAGCAATGACGAGACATGGAGTAGAACCCCGTGAATGGTTCCCTTTGATAAATCAAAAGCGAGGGAATCGTCATTCCCGGCCTTCGGCTTTCTCATTAATATGACGGAATAAACCATTCAAACCTACAAAATATGAAAAGAATTTTAAAAACTCCTGCGTTTGTGGGTTTAACTGCTTCAGAGGGCATCGGGAGAGAGCGTGGTCGTTGGATGGCATCATCCAATGGTGTAGATCTGTTTGTGGAGTCAAAAGGAGAGCTGGGGAGAGAATAAGTCAAATCCGTCAATCTGCAGAGATCGACGATCAGGTTTTAATTGGGAGGAGATAAAGCGAAGGGGTCACTTTACAAAGAAATGGTGAAAAACTTTAAGAAATAAGGTTAAAAACCTTTATCAGAGGAAGAAATGAATTAAAGATCAAATGGGTTTTGGGATAAATATGAGCCGTCGGATGCGACTAGACCCACAGAGATCGACGACGGATATTAAATCGGGAGATCGACGAGCGGGGTGAACAAACAAATGCACCCGATGAAAATTTGTGATGCGATGTAGAGCGGACCGTTGATCTGAGGATCAGATCAACGGTGGAGAATGAACTCGGGGAATGGCCGATCGGGGGAAGAAATATAACGCACCCGATGAAACTTGGCGATGCGATGTAGCACGGACTGTTGATCTGAGGATCAGATCAACGGTGGAGAATGAATCGGGGGAATGGCCAATCGGGGGAAGAAATATAACGCACCCAATGAAACTTGGCGATGCGATGTAGCGCGGACTGTTGATCTAAGGATCAAATCAACGGTCGGGATTGTTTAACTTACGCACCGGCGGAAAACCCTTATGATATATAAAAAACCCAAAAATTTAATAAAATACAAAGGTTTCATGCCTTGGGGGTGGGTTATATATATATGAAACGAATAGGCGCCCGCCTGCAGGGCCTTTAGTTATATGAAACATGATGGGCCTGGGGCGTATACAACAAAGAGCTAATTGCAATCGGAGCCTCGGGCTCGGGCTTTTCAATCAACCTATTGGAATTTTGCGATGCGATAAGCGCTTCGGCCTTTGCGCTTGGTTTTACAAAGAAAACAAAGGACCGGGGTTTACACATATGGGACTTAATCACATCGGAAGTTTTGATGCGGTCTTTCAATCAACCCATTGTGGATTTATCTGATGCGATTGCGCGGTCAGGCCTTTTTAATCTAACCATTTTTTATTTGAAAATCATTGTATGGGCGCGTTAGACCAAAACTTTGGAAAAAAGGGTTTTTTGTATTTACAAAGGAAAAAATGGATCGAGAATGGATTTTTTCAATGTTTTAAGCGCCGAAGGCGGGCCCACGGGTTATATGGCAAAATAATATGATCAGGGTTTATAAACACGGGGCTTAATCGCATTAGAGTTTTTGTAATGGCAAAAAGACTTGCACACTTGGATGTTTGCGATGCGATAAGCGCCGAAAAGGGTTAGTGCTTGGTTCCAGCCCCAAAGCGTATGGTGGGGAAGTGGTTAGGACTTAGCCCAAGGGGGCTTATGTCCATAGTAATAAAAAACTTGTTTTTATGAAATTTTTCAGAGTTTTCAATGGATTTTGGGGGTTTCAGTATAGTTTAAAAATGAGTTTTAAACTATGTAAAGAGGATTTTCACGAATGGGAGAAGAGGAATCATGAAAATAGAGGATTTTTATGGAGAAAAAGGGGAGCAAATGAAGGTTAGTTTTGAGTGGGGGGAGGAGGAAGATGATGATTTTACAGCAATCTTTTCTCATGAAATCAGCAGAATTTCTGTGTATAAAATGGAAACAGAAATGAAGATTTGGATAGAGGCATGAGGCCTTCAAGAGTCTTCAAGAACCAACACTTTTTAGCAATAAAATTTGTTCCTTGAAGGCTCCAAAAAGTCTTAGCCACCTTTTTCTATAACAAATTTTATAGGTGGCTAAGAGGCGACACTTAGTATAAGGACTAAGGAATGCGAAAAAATATTGTGTAACAGATAGTAGACATATGGTCATCGCTGCTAAACTCCCCATCTGGAGTGTTGAGTGGGGTATTTTCCCTCATTGTGACTTCACATGTTTTTATATGTATTTTCCTTGACTTACTTGCTTCTTCCCTATTAGTCTTGAATCCATGTTTTCATACTTATAGCTCAAACCAAGCCCTTGTTATTTTTTCCTTTACAAATTTGATAAACTCTACAGAATTATTGCATTCAAATTTTTCTTACTTCTCTTGTGCTATGATAATATTTTCATTGTCAGCTTTACTACTTCTCAATTCAACATTCAAGCTCCTGAGAGTGGCAATCTAATCAGGGGAATTATGCTCATACCTCTTCCCAAATTATTCCTCTTCCTAGTTATGTTGTGATCTATCTGTGATATACTACACCATTCTGTTACTCATTCTTTTATTTATCACTAGAAATTGTGTTTTATTATGTGTTGTCACACACACACAATTGAAATAGTTAATTTTAACATGGATATAGTAGCATATTTCCTTTGCTTGTCAAGACTAAACTTGTTGATACAAGGTTTCTCACCAAATTAGAGTTCATGTTAGTCACATAAATTAAAGGATATGTAATCATTTTAGCAAGGTTAGCAACCACATTATTTATAAATATAAATAAATTCAACATATGAAATAACTAAAATGTTATATTAAATTCTATCCATGAGCCTTTTTAGGTATAGCGTTGAGCCTAACCTCTGCCATTACTCTATATTATAGCTTCTAACCTTCTTAAGGCCCATATAGTCCAAGTGTTGAACTTGGACTCTGATACCACTCTGTGATTCTCCTTCCCTCCCCCTTGTTTTTCCTCGAGCTATGGAATGTTTCACTTATGACTTAACCTGATCTCCAAGGTATGTTATGAAGATAGGGTTACAAAAATCCTTCTTTTTCAAATTTTGTGGAATTAAAATCTGATATCACCATAGAATCCAATTTTCCAAGAGCTTTCTAACGACATACATTTCATCTCAATCTAATTCTTGGATTGCGAATTATGTCCAAAATAAGTTATACCAATCACCTAATGTCATGTGGCATAAATGTGTAAGCCACTTAACTCTTCCATTCCCTCACAAGGATTTCCAAATCACCCTTTGCGAGGAACACATGCGAGGTATTTCCCCGGTGTCGGGATTCCATAATGATTCCACTAACCAAACACAAGTGGTTTTCATGTTGGGCAATATCTGGCTTCATGCTCGCACCCCCTTGGTCAAATCTTGGTACACCAAGGGGGCCTAGTGGTGAAAAAATACCATTCATCAGTCTAGAGCCGTAGTTCTACTAGCTAGAGATGATGCACTAATTAAAGGGGGATCCACAACAATAAAGCCCATGTCAGACTCCCCCACCCCATCCCCATGTGATAAATTTTGTCAGACCAAGGGGTTCGAGTGTTGGAAAATCAAGAATCTTGTATATTATGTTTTACTTTCCTTACTTGATAATTACTTGTGATGTTAGTTGACCTTTAATTACTTCTTTATTTCTTTTTCATCAATAAATTATCAAAACTAATGAAGATCACAAAGAGACAAGTTACATAAGATGTAGGGTCCAAGCCAAGGAAAAACCCATCCAAGGGTAAAACCTAGAAAGAATACTTTCATTCTAATAATCAATTCAAAATGAGACTTCCAAGACCCAAGACAAAAGCCAAAATTCCTCCCAAGCATCCAGCTAGTACACCAACAAGATCTCTTCCAACCAAACTAGGTCCTTCCAAAGTTAGTGAAGATAAAAGAAACTTCACCTTAAAGTTTCACCCCTACAACAAGGTCAACAACTTCATCCTGCAATTTCGGCCCTTGTAACTTGCACAAAAACCCTAGAAAAATTTTCACATGTGGACAAAAAAATTATTTTTCTAAAGGGACCTTCCATTGACTTCTTCCTACTCTTTTTTCTTTCTCACTCTTCCTTCTTCTTCACTATTGTAGATTGAACTTGCTTGAGTGAGTGATCCAAATGATTCAAAGTCATTATTTATAGCCTTTTGGAGGGGTCGAATATACCTCTTTATGATAAATTTTATTTGTTGGGGCTGACTTGATCTTGGAGGATAATTTTACTTTCTTGAATCAAAAATAATTATTTTCTTTTGCTACAATAAGTCTAAATGGGACTATAATACATGAAAAAAAAATTATTTGACCTAGAAAGTCCTAGAAGCATGAAGAACATGCTTTGACCTTTACTTGATCATGAAAACCATGATTTTACAAATAAAATTTCATTTTATTTTTCTTTTTATATAGAAAATATGCAATTCCATGTTTACAAAGGTTGTTATGAAGACTGAAACTAGTTACATTCACCAACACCAAGCTCAACATAAATTGTTGATTTGAGCCCCTTGGAATCACATTGTCTAGAAATATACACCCTTTAGCAAAGCTCACCCCAATGCAAGGTTGAGAAAATTTGGCAGATATTATTTATGATACTGTGAATCGATGGAATATATCTCATATATGTCCTTGTTATCAGCCTTCGAGCTATTAGGGAGTTAGTTGGATGTGCCTAGGAACTATTTCGTGGGCCAATAATTCAAGTAAAGGTCTTGAAAAAGGATGCTTTCCTATATACTTTCTCTACCAAGCGATTTTGGAATGCAACACTCAAATAACACCAATGAGCGATGAGCAATCCCTGTAGTTAATGACCTCAATAAACGACAATTTTTATAATAGTTTCCACCACTGCTATGCTACCACCACCCGATTTTGGAATACAACACTTAGAAAACACTTATGGGTGGATGGTGATCCTAATACTAAATAGAATCAACATAAGGACCCAATAATTTCTTTATTGTCTCTCAACGTAAAGTCTATTGGGAGATCACTAAGGTTGGTGAGAGTCTGGGAAAACCTTCAGAGATCAATCTAGGAGTCTCGATGCCAAAGATACTTGATAAGTACCTTTGGGTCAGACCTAATTTTCACTAGCTTTTGGAAAATAAAACATGGCTCCAAAGGTTGAATACACAAGTCCTAACATTCCCACCGAACATACTGTTGAAGATTAGATAATCCCTTCAGTGAGATATAAACTCTTGAGTCCTTATCAAGAGGGCATGTTAGTTTACATGCTTACACAAGAAACCTAAAGGCTCTACTTTAACATGTGACTCTCATAGCATTACAACAATGCATATAAGTGTGCATAAATCAATAAGATCATCACATCATTCATAACCTAGGAATTCACGTAATACTCAAAAAATAACATAGCCTGCAATTTTGGGTTTGCAATGATATTTATGATACAAAACATTCCTTATAACCAAATACATTATAAGAAACTTTCAACTCTAGATAGACAAAGATTTAAACATTCACTCATGAATCATATAATAGAATATATATGCTTATTATCACATTAGGCATAAATCATCATTTATAAATCAATTGTACATAAACCATTATACTTATATGAGTAAGTTGTATTGACTAGAAACTAGAGAAGGGAATTCCACTCTTCATCCAACCATAAGCCAACTACACAATAAATTTTCTCGCAGCTGACCACCCTTGAGTTGGATCCAAGTCTAAGGGGAGATGTATGAACATGGGTATTTAACATCAGTGGATTAGTCACACACTCAAGATATGGAATCTCCTGCACAGATGTTTCATCAACTACTCTTTGGTAGTAAGTACCCCAGTGAATCACTTAGTATTTGAATTTCAAACATAGGAGCTTCACCTAAATTACATAGGGAAGTGTGAAGTCCACTTTTTGAATATGGAATCCACTATGAAGGTGGTTCATCAACCACTTAGCAAGCACTAAGTGGTTCATTAGCCTAACTAGAAGCACCCAATGGTTTAACTTAGGGATTGATTCCATTATGAAGGTGGTTCATCAACCAATTAGAAAGCACCTAGCAAACACTAATTAGTGTTAGGAAAAATACTGAGGGGGGGGGGGGGAATTAATATTTTATTTCACTTTATCTTCAATTTCAAATTTCATAATTGTGTATGCTATTACTCTTTATGCAACCCACGTGTGTACGTGACTTCAATGAATTAAAACCACATATATCCATTTAAATAATTTTTCATAATTTCCATAAGTGACTTAACTTAACCATTGCATCATTGTTTCTTTAGTTATTCATTATGAAATAACCATAAGCAGTAAAGAGAATATAAATCATTAGCACACAAGAAACACAACAACACATGAGAACACCGATATTTTAGGTGGAAGCCCAATCTGGGAGAAAACCACTGTTATTGTCATCTTTGCCCTCTTTCTTAAAAAGAAATGCTTCATTATAGATTGTACTGGCACAAACTCTTACCAAAATGCAAGCGCCCACTTGTAGTAGGGTACAACTTCCACTCGTTATCCAGCACCCACTGGAAGAGAGTTACAACTCCCTGATCTTGTTTACCAGCTCCTATCGAAACGAAGCACCTTCCCCCTACACATTTTTACCAGTTACCATTGAAAGGAAGCGTTGACTCCCTCATTGAAGGCTCTAACCCTCAACACCCCTTGTGGACCACATTTCATAATATTTTATACTAGATCCATTTCATCAAATAATCATCAAAACCTGTAGGCCACCTTTCATCATATTTTCAAATTGGACTCACATCCAACGTTATTCTCAATGCCAATTAACCATTTTGAAACCAAATACTGAATAAAATCATCCAATCACTGAAAAATAAAGATACCATACTGAATCATAGAATATTGAATCACCATAACCATATCATACCAATGCACAACCACCCATCAATATACCAAGCCATGAATCAATCCACTGAGTAACCAGTCATGAATAAATCTAATAACCACATTGTCATCAAAAAAGTCAGTGAAAACCTTGATCAAGATTACTTCAGAATGTATAGGTGTCTTCTCTCAAAATAACTTGTGTATATACGTGCTTCCTCTATATACAAGTTGTGGACAAATCTCATATTACTGAACACCAAACCATTTGACTAATTGAATCAATGAAGCACTAAACCAATCATTGAATCAAGTACTGAACTAATCACGGATCATTGAATTCCAATATTGAACCATACCGAATCACATTTCTGCAACATTGTAACTGGTCAATATACCAATCCACAACCAAACATATCATGAATTCATTGACAAAGTACAACAACAAATAATACATATTTCATCAATTTAATCGAAATACAAACATCTGAAAATAACCCAGATCAAGAAAAAATATAAAGGAAAATTATCTAAGAATATATACATGACTACTATGAAGCATATCTGCATATGTACGCAACTATCCAGAAGAAAACCTTGTACAAATATTAAATTACTGAATTAAATCTTCGCTACAAATCATAACAAATGGAAAACCTATATCTCTATGCACATACTGTCAAAGTCACATATCACTCCAAACACATTCAAATCATACAATCACAATAGCTACATATCTAACATTGTTAACTACATAGATTAAGCAAGTATATGTTATGAAACCATCTCCAAAATTAGAAGAAAAGAGAGATCAACACCTTAGAATTCAGCCACTTCGAGGGGGAAACCTCATTTACATTACATAAATGAACAATTCTTAGATGGTACAAATGAAAAAACCTTCTTATATAGATAGGAGTCCATGGGGTCATAATATAATCCTAGCCGACATGAAAGTAATAATGTAAGGGCACAATAATAACAATATTGGGGTTACAAGGGTACAACAATAATAATAAGGGGGCTACACTAATAACAATAAGGGACTAAACTATTAATATAGGGACCTAACATGCTGCTCTCCTTCAAAAAATTGTTGTCCTCAACGCTTGAGTAGCTCTAGGTACTTCTGTATAAAATTCTCATCCTCCCATGTAGAATCTTCAGTGGGTAATTTCTTTCACTTGATGAGATACTCTGAAATTGATCGATTTCGTAGTTGTCGAGTTCTTGTTTCTGTGACTGCTTTAGGTTCCAATATGATTTTTCCTTCATCATCAAGTTCTGGAAATATTGTTTTAACTGGAAGTTTTTCACCTATAACCTTCTTTAAGCATGAAACATGGAAAACTGTATGCACTTGCAAAGAAGCAGGAAGCTCCAATTTGTATGCCATAGTACCAATCTTTTGCAACACCTTGTAAGGACCATAGTACTTTGGCGATAATTTATTATCCTTCTTAGCTTGCTTGAGGGACATTTGTTTATATGGTTGTAGCCGTAAAAATACTCAATCTCCTACATCAAAACTTCTCTCGCTGCGATGTTGATCTGCCTGTTGTTTCATTCGATTTTGTGCCAAATTCAGGTTATCCTTTAAGAGTTGGAGAACTTCTTGCTGATGTTTGATGTGATCTTCCACTGCTTGAACCTTCGAATTTTCCCTTAAAGATGATGTGATGGATGGTGGATGATATCCATAAAGTGCCATAAATGGGGTCATTTTTGCTGCAGTATGGAAGGAAGTGTTATACCACCATTCAGCGAGAGGTAACCACTTGACCCATTGTGTTTGTTTATCATATACAAAACAACGAAGATTTCCTTCCAAACATTTATTCACTATCTCAATTTGACCATCGGATTGAGGATGATAAGATGATTTATGAGCAAGTTTGAGTACCCAAACAAGAAAATAACTGCGTCCAAAAATTTCCAGTAAAAATGGGATCTCTATTGCTCACAATAATCTTTGGGTTTCAATGTAGCTTTTGAATTGTGTCCATAAATGTAGTATCAATTGAACTTTCTTTAAATGGATGAGAGAATGCACAAAAGTGTGCAAACTTGGTAAGTATATCAACTACCACCATGATGACACTCTTTCCTTCGGACTTAGGTAAACTTGTGATAAAATCAATTGAAATCTCCTCCCAATGTTGACTTGGAATGGATAAAGGTTGTAGAAGACCTGGGGTTTTAATTGTCTCAACTTTATTTTGCTGGAAAACCAAACATTTCGCCACAAACTTTTGAATATCAAATTTAAGGCCATCCCAAAAAAAATTCTTTCTTCACCTTGTGGTAAGTTTTTAAAAATCCTGAGTGTCCTCTGAAAGGAGAAGTGTGCAATTCCAAAAGAATATTTTGTTTTAGTTGGGAATTCTTACAAAGATATAAGTGATATTTGTACCATAAGGAATCATTTTTCCAACTAAATGTATCTAATGTACTAGGATTTTGTTACAACTTTTGAATGAGTGTCCACACTTCTTCGTCCTTCTTCCATTCATCCCTTGCTTCAGTTATCCAATCTAATTGGATAATAGAAATGGCACAAAGCAATGCTTCCACCTCTTCATTCTTTCTTGAGAGTGCATTTGCAACAACATTTAGCTTCCCTTTTTTGTAGATTATTTCAAATTCATAACCCAAAATATTTGTGACCCATTTTTGCTACTCTTCTGAAGATAATATTTATTCCAAAAAGTGTTTAAGACTATCATGATCAGTTTTTACCTTGAAGTGTCTTCCCATTAGGTAAGGTCGCCATTTTTTTAGTTCATGTAGTATTGCTAACATTTCCTTCTCATAAATAGCTTTCTATAAATACTTTTCTTTTATTGGATGATTTTCAAAATCAATGGGTCTTCCTTCTTGCATTAAAACAACACAAATTCCATTTGCTGAGGCATCACATTCCATAATAAAGGTTTTTATGAAGTCTGGTGTAGCTAAGACCAGTGCTAGGCACATTTCCTCTTTAAGATGTTTAAAGGCCTTAATTGCTTCAGGAGTCCATGAAAATGAATCTTCTTCAATAATGTTGTTAGAGGTGCTGCTATTCTCCCATAATTCTTAACAAACTTGCAATACTACCCTGTTAACCCAAGAAATCCTTGCAACTTCTTTATTGTTGTGGGGACTTTCCATTCCTTAATTGCTTTAATTTTGTTAGGGTCTACCTTAACACCCTCGTGAGATACAAGATGACCCAGATATTCCTCCTCTTGTACTCCAAAGAAACATTTGGATGTTTTTTCATATAATTGTTTCTCATGCAATAGTTTGAGCACTCTGTCAACATGTTGAACATGATCCTTCTAAGACCTGTTGTAGATTAGTATATCATCAAAAAATACTAGCACAATTTTTCTAAGGAAGGGTTTGAAAATGTAATTCATCAACCCTTGAAATGTAGAAGGTGCATTGGTAAGGCCAAAAGGCATGACCAAAAATTCATAATGACCCTCATGAGTTCAAAATGTTGGTTTCGGAATATCTTCAGTCTTCATTCTAATTTGATGATATCCTGAATGAAGATCCAACTTGGTAGAATAAATTGCTCCATGTAATTCATCCAATAATTCAACAATCACAGGAATGGGAAATTTATCTTTAATAGTGAGCTTATTGAGCTCCCTATAATCCGGACACATCCACCATGATCCATCCTTCTTGTGCACCAATACTACTAGAGCAAAGAAAGAACTTTTACTAGGTTGATTATACCAGCATCTAACATTTCTGCAATCATACGTTCAATTTCGCTCTTTTGGACATAAGGATATCTATAAGGCATAATGTTTGGAGGAACACTTCCTGGAATCAAATGAATAGCATGGTCGTGATCACGAATAGGTGGGAGTCCTTTGGGAGTTTCAAACACCTTGGAATGATTTTCCAATACCTTTTGGATATGTGGAGAAATAAATGATTTTTATGTTAGAACTTCTAGTGAGCATAATTTTGCAATTACGCCTCATTGTTCTTTCTTCATAAGCTTTTTCATGACATTAGAGCTTATTATCTTTCCCAACTTCCCTGCGATACCCCGTAATTCGACTTCCTCTCCTTCTGAAAAAAATTTCAAGAAAATTTCTTGAAAATTAAAAGCTATCATCCCCAAAGAATATAACCATTGTACTCCTAGTACAACATTAGCACCTCCCATTGGAATGGAAAGCATTGGAATATTCAATACATATTCCCCCATGGTTATCTTGATATTATGGCATTTTCCAGAGCAATTTATAGTTCATCCATTTGCAACCATCACTTGACATTTTGGTGATGGGTATAGGAAACAATTCAATTCCTTGGCTACCGTGCAATGAATAAATTATGGGTACTACTCGAATAAATCAACACTATTACCTTTTTCTTCTTGATATGTCCTTTTATATTGAGAGTTTGAGAGGTAATTCTTGTCAATGCATTACATGATATGGTAAGACTCATTTCTTATTCTTCTAGGATGTGTTCTTGGTGTATATCCTCTTCTTTTGAAGATTCTTGTTCATTTTCTTCCTCCTCTTCACAATCTATGTAAAATAATTTATTCTCAGCACACTTATGACCTTTACTGTATTTTCTATCACAACTGTAGCAAAGCCCTTTTGCTTTTTTTTCTTCCAATTGTTGTGGTGTCAACCTTGTAGGTTGTGGAAGTCTAGGAGTAGCAACACTTCCATATTTATAGATGTGAGTGGTAGGCTTCCTTGTCACCATAATTTTACATTCAATTTTTCTTTCCAGCCTGAATGCCTTCTCCAATGAATCAGGTTCCCAAACGCGAACCTCATGTTGGATGTTATCCTTTAAAGTCCCTATGAAGACATCAATCTTGTGTTCCTATGGAATATCAATTACCCTTATATTCAATTTTTGGAAGTCCTCAATGTGCTCCACCACTGAACCATTTTGTTTGAGATTTATCAATTGGCTTAAAAAGGTGTTGCTCTTTGTATCCTGATAAAGTTCTATCATTTCCTTCGCAAAAATTTACCAAGTGACAATTTTCTTACGGGAGAAAAGGCATCAATACCATAAAAATGTATTTTGTTCTAAATATAAAGTTGTAATGCGTACCTTTTGTGTGTTTTGCACATTATTGAGATAAAAATATTGCTCCATCTGTAGTATCCATGTTATAGGATCCTTGCCATCAAACTTCCTCATATCGATCTTTGGAATATGGTGGTTCTTCCCTCCAATATTAGAGTTTATGAAATCACGATTAACATTTATTTTGTTCTCATAGTGAGTTTCCTCTACTATCTTTTCTCCATTAGGAAGCATTTCTTGTATCAAATTTTTCAAGCCTTCCATGTCTGCTTTTAGATCATTCTTCATGTTTTCCATGTTGTCTTTCATGTCATCCATCTTAGCTTCCATGCCAGCTTCAATGCCATCCATATTAGCTTCCACGCCTTTCTTCAAACCATCCATCTTACCTTCCACTCCTTTCTTCAAACCATCCATCTTAGCTTCCACACCTTTCTTCAAAACTTCCATTTCATTTTTTATTGCTCTTTGCGAGAGCAAAATTTGGTGCATTTTCTCTTGTAATTTTGATATGTCATGTTGCGCTTCTTCATCTTCATGAGTCATAGTAGAGCCTTCTGAAGGCTTAATGGGTGTTGAATTATTTTTAGGGGGCATTTTAAAACCCAATACTTATATCTATTCTACAATATGCCCTTGGAATCAATTCAAACTAGTTTTTCAAACAAGACTTATGCAATTTGGAAGAAAAAATACACACATTTTTCTTTCTTTTGAGGAGCTCGATATTGAAACTGAATTATCTCTGTGATTTAGGATCTTCAATATCTAAAATTTGGTACTGTATTATCCCTTTGAATATTATTTTGAATGCCACAGTTCTGACCTGATTTGGATTCTTCAAGACAAAGTTGTGCCTGATATCCCACAATGACCTAATTATGGACTGGTTCAGTAGAGTGAAATTGTACGGTGTTCCACGTGTCATTGTTTCTTCCTTCAGCTCTAAAAATGATACACAAGAAACTACAGTCCATGCACTTGCAGCCACTTTTTACATAATTCCAATCTGATGCTTAGAGAGAGAGTTATGATGATTTTCCCACGGTCACCTCTTTGAGATGAAATTCAGGAGCTTGAAAAAACCCTAAATTCCACAGATCATATCTCCGAAAATATTGCGAACCAAGATCTGAAATTTTTACACGACGTTCCTTAGGATTTTGGCTTTGCTCTGTAACAATTTTAGCCTCTAAACCTTCGTAGAAAAAATATTATAGCGAAAATTCCATGATGACATTTTTAGGTGAAATTTAGGAGCCTGAAAAAACCCTAACTTCCACATATCATATCTTTGAAACTATTGCGAACCAAGATCTGAAATGTTTACACGACGTTCCTTAGGATTTTGGCTCCTATAAAAATTTCAGCTTCTGAACCTTTGTAGAAAAAAGTTGTAGTAAAATTCCATGATGACCTGTCTAGAGCAGTGAAACCCTAGAATCCAAAGCTCTGATACCAAATGTTATGAAACCAACTCCAAAAATAAAATAAAAAGATCAATGCCTTAGAATTCAGCCACTTTGAGGGGGGAGCCTCCTTTACATTACATAAATGAACAATTCTTGGATGATAGAAATGACAAAACCTCCTTCTATATATAGGAGTCCATGGGGTCACAATATAATCTTAGCAGACCTAACAATAATAATGTAAGAGCAAAAATAATAACAATATTGGGGTTATAGGGGTTCAACAATAATAATAAAGGGGCTACACTAATAACAATAAGGGACTAAACTAGTAATATAGGGACCTAACAGTATCTCATTAGTATTCTATATACTTTTAGATCTACCATATATGAGCCATCTCCTTGCTCCTTGGTACACACCTGTTCCAAATTAGATCATACATGAATCAACCATTCCATTGCACACATAACACCTTGGTATCCATCTCCTTATATATATTTTTCATTTTCCAACACCACGGGAAAAAATCTTGTTAAATTTTTTAGTATTCTTTGACATGATCAAATATACGTTACTGCCATGATTACTTTGGTAAATTACCATGGTAATTACCCCTGGTATCCATATTTCCATGGTTCATATTATGTATGCAAATTTTATTCACAAGACCTACATATGTATGCGAATATTCTTCACAGGGGTCGCATATACTTTTTAAACCTAAAAATTCCCATATTTTCTGAAGTGAAACCTGTACCAAGACTACCAACATACATCCTCATTTCTAAAATACCTCTACCAACATTCATGTCATATGCATTAGTTACATGATCATCATATTATAGCCGATTTGACATCAAGAACATATTTAACAAGGAGGTTTCCATCAAGGACAACACATTAGCCATAATGCCAACAAATGTTTCATCAATTTAACTACAAGCACCCAAAGGTTTAACCCAGGGATTGATCCCACTATGAAGGTGGTTTTCTATCCAGTTAGCAAGAAATAATTGTTTCATTATCCTAACTAGAAGCAACCAGTGGTTTAACTCAGGGATTTATTCCACTATAAAGGTGGTTCTTTAGCCAGTTATCATGCACTTAGCAAGCACTAAGTAGGTCAACAAATTGACTGCAAGAACCTTATGGTTTAACCTAGGGATTGATCTCACTATGAAGGTGGTTCCTCATCTAGTTATCAAGAAATTAAGATGCAATATGTGGCTCATTAGCCTAAATAAAATCACACAATGGTTTAACTCAAGGATCGATTCCATTATGAAGGTGGTTCATTAGCTAGTTAGCAAGCACTAAGTGGCTCATCATCCTAATTGTAAGCACACAATGGTTGAATTCAATCACTAAAATACACACCAACAACATAATCTCACACAAGGATTTCAATGGCCTCAATCACAGTATAGGTAGTTAACACCCAAAGACTAAGCGTATTGGATCAAGGTCATAGAGCCTTAGAATTCATAAGGGGAGAAAGAATCAAGTTCTAATAGAATATTTAAACAATGAATTGTTGAGAAGTTGCCTTCTCATCCAGAAAATGTGATGAACCCTGAATTGACTTATACTATTTGTATATCTATAATTTCTCCTGGATCGCTTCCCACAATCGAGGGAGCACTTCCTTGCTTCTTTTTTGCCTTCATGTCCATAATTTTTTCCTTGATCCGTGAGAGGGAGGGGTGAGAATCGACACCATCTAGTCCACTCTTTTCTCTTCATAAATGAACTTTCAACAAAATATACCCATTGTAGTTTGATCCTAATTGCATCACATTAAAACATGTTAGTTAAAATGGATTTTTCCCAGTTTCGATTCATTTTAGAATTTAATTTGGTAGGTTATGGCTATTCTGTTTATGCAAGAAAAACAAGCAACTTCCCTATGAACTTTGATCCATAGGCTATACCTTCTTCCAATGATTTTCATTAAATTTAATTAATAATTAACAATAATTAAAAGAAAGGTTTAGGCAAATATAGTTCACTCACACTAGAGTCACAATTACATTTGATGTTACAAAAGCAGGGGCTAAAACAGGAGCCAAAACAAGGGATGTGACAACTGCATGTCCATCTTCTCACACAATGTAGTCAAAAATTGTGTTCTTGTACGAAATGGTTCTCCTTGATATCCTAAAGTGTACCTAGACCTATGCAAAGAAAAAAATTTCTACTTCTTTCCCATGGATGGTATTTTTACACGGCATCAGAACGCACATCTTGTTAAACTTGTCAACTACTACAAATAACTAGTCATGTCCCTTCTTAGTTGTTAAAACTCTCACAAAATCTATGGAAATGCTTTCACAGGGACATGTGGGTATAGGTAAGGGATGATATAGGCCATGCTTCTATTATTATGCTTGTTGATACAAAAAAGTATGCATCCAACCTGTGGAGTAACATATCCTATAGATTGTAGTCAACTGTGATGTCACCGTCATGCACGTGACTCTGGCTCTGCAACTGTTAAACGACCTCCTTGAAATCCTCATCCTCTAAATATTACTCTCTGTATGAATCATGGGTGAATGGTTCCATGTGCATCATAGTTCCTAAATTTTTAATATTTGATGTTGGTGGCCTTGAAATCATGTCATCCAACTTGTTTTTGTTTCCCTTCTTATACTTGATCACAAAATGAAACTATTGTAAAAATCCCATCCATTTGTAATGTCTAGTTTATTGTAGCTTAATCTCAACTTTCAAATATTGTGGTGGACGATGATCTATGTAGATTATTGTCTCCTTCCTTATAAAATAATTTTTCCACTTCTTCAAAACTTGGACCGGGGCATAAAGCTCCTTGTCATAGGTAGGATAGTTAAGAACTATCCCATGAAATAATTATAATGGTAGCACACATGCCTTCCTCCTTGGATCAAGAACCGTTCAATAACATACCCAGTCACACATGTCTCCACTTCAAAAGGCTACTGCAAGTTTGGTAATTCCATAACCAATTCTTGATTGATTTTCTTCTTTAACTCCTTAAAGGCCCTCTACTAACCCTTTCCCCACTGGAAACTCTTTCCACTTGTTGTTATGGCATAGAGTAGTGGTGCTACCATTGAAAATGACGCTATGCATTTTCTTAGGTATTGTGTTGCCCTAATGAAACTCCTAATCTCAAAAACATTGGTAGGCATCGACCACTTCATGATGGCCTCCATCTTGGAAGGATCAATCTTCAACTCTCCTCCACCTATCACATACCATAGACACATCAAAGGCTACAATCAAAAATCACACTTATTGAGATTTTCTAGTAGCTAGTGCTTATTTAATGTCTCTAGCACCTATGATAAATGTTGAGATCTTCTCCTCCTTGCTAGAACTGTATACCATTATATCAACGAAATAGATAATAAAAAATGAATCTATGAAATGGAGTAGTATATTATTCATTAAATTAATAAATGAAAATGGTGAATTACATAGGCCAAATGACATGACTAACCATTCATACAAACCTTGCTTGGTTTTGAAAAGAATCTTTCAAGTATCTTCTTCTCTGACTCGAACCTGGTGATATCCAGACTTTAAGTCTAGTTGTTGAATTTTTTTGGTTGTCACAACGGATCCAACAGATCAGCTATCCTTCATAGGGGTTACTATTCTTGAGTATAATCTTGTTTAAATTCTTTTATTATATACACATCCACCAAGTCCCATACTTCTTTGGCATGATGATGATGGGTGACCCACATGATGATGTATTTGATTGAAGAATACCACGTTCCACTAGATTATGCTACTATTTCTTCAACTCACTTTCTTCTATAATAAAATGTATGTAGAGACCAATGTTAAGTAATGGGGAGTCCAATAATAGTTGTATCTTATGCTCCACTTTCATTTTAAGTGGTAACCTTTGAGGCTCCCAAAACACATCCTTGTAGAAACTATTCTAGTTGTTTTTGTTTTCTTCTTAGCACATCCATCCAAGAATGCATTTACTCTTACTAACTATTTTATAGACTGATTTTCTCTTAAAAACATTAAAACATACTTCTTGCTCGAACTGATTGGTTTCTTGGCTTCGTTGGCACTTCTTAGTGAAATTTCGGACTTGCCTTTGTGTGCGTCAATGGTGAAGGATTTTCCATCCTTGATGAGGAAATACTGGTTGGATATTTGCATGAAGATTACATCTTGCATGTACATATAAGGAATTTTAAACACCACTCCACATACATCAAGGGGAACCACGTCAAATTCTACTTCATGAATACAATTAGCACTAATAGAAAATCTAATTTTTCACTATTTGGTTACCTTTATTCCCACATAATTATTTACCCATCCTAATGGATATGGGCTTGGATGATACCAAACTTCTAATCTCAAATTACTAACCAACTTTGTGGTAAAGATATTTCCCTGTGATCCTGATTTGAATAGAACATTGATCTTTGTTTTCTTTACCTATTTCTACACTAATGTTCATATGATATTATCATCCTCATCTGAGCTACTTTTAACCTAATTACTTGAATCAATAGCCATGCAATTATTCTTCTTATTATCTTTCTTTTTGTTCTTCAAGTTAACCTCTGTATGTAACTTCCAATGCTTCTCCTATGTATAATCGTTAATGTTACAATAGTTCTAGTGGTTGTGGAGTATTTTCAATGGTTCATTGTGGATGCAATATTTTTATCTTCGCCCCCTTTCTACTTCTTCTTCCCCCTCTTAAAATTTTCCTAGTACTCCTTCTGCTTCAACCCACTTTATTTTCCCTTCTTTTAGCCTATTTTCTCTAGGTATTGTGCCTATACACAATCCTCGTCTACCAATATGGGCTTGAACATAATAAAATACTTCCACATATGGTTGTCTAGACCCCCCAGATACTAGAGGAGTACGTCTTGGTTCTTTGGGTAGATTCCCAACATTATGGCCATCTTTCTAAACTTTGTGGTGTACCCTTACACACTCTACCACTATTACTGCTTGAAGATATTTCACCAAATTCAATAGTCCTCTATATACGCAATAGGATAAAATTGTTACTTTATGAGGGTTTTTAATTCATCCCACTTATTTACTTGAGTATCTACCTCCAACCTCAAGGTCTCCATGTGGATTTCCCATTAGGTTAGGGCATGGCCCTTTGATTTCAACTAAGAAAACAAAACATTTTGTTCTTCTTCTATATGATGGACACTAAAAAAAAATTCTAACCAATGTAACCAATGAGTTAGCTTAAAAGAATCAATCTCACCTTGATATTAATTCATGTCAACTTTCACTTCCATTTTGAACAAGGACTATGAATGGTTCATGACACTTAAATTAGGTTGATCCTTTCCGACTTTTTTCTTCAATTTCTTTTTTGTTTCTTCCCGATCTCCTGATCTCCCCTGAATGAGCCTTTGAATTAAAACCCCTATATTTCTTGAATAGCCAAAAATTATTATTAATGGCCACCATGAGGATTCTCATATTACGATTTATATATGCAACTCGTGCTTCTAGCCACAAAAACCTCTCCTCTGTGGCATCAAGAGGGTTATCCAAAAATTCCTCAACCAATACTAGGGTTTTGTGAGTTTTGGATTAACCAATAAGGATCCACTAAAAATACCCACAATATACCCAAAGAAACCTAATGTGGCACCAATATGATATTTAAACTACCATGAATATTCCATTGGACAATTCATCATAGAAAATCTAAAAAATATATACTTAAAAATATAAAATCTACACTATGAGGGATTATTTATTTTTAGATTTCTAGATATGTAAATTACTATTTATTTCATATGGATGCAAATTATTTTTATGAAAAAAGTAGATAAAAACAAAAAAAAAACTCACTAACCACAATTGACTGAAGATATATCTTGGGAAAACCTTTCTAGAGAAAACCCAGCTGGAAGATGAAGTCACTTTACTCTCTTTCTATAAATAGAAGAAGTGAGGTCTATGTCTCGTGGGATAATATAGTGCACAAATCCTTTCTATTTTATCTCTCCCTATCCTTCTCGGCTACTATTATCATTTATGGAAAAAAATTCACTTGAAGAGAATGTGAACCCTTTTCCTCCTAGTGGCCTAGTTATAACACAATCCAATAACCGACTAGTGGTTAGGTTTGGGTCCTTCAACTCTAAACTAGAGTTACAATATTGACTCTTATAGAGTATTTTTCATTATGATCATGTGGCTAGCCCCTTTCCATGAATAATGGGGGTTGATTTGGCATTATCTCAATTTATGGTGGTAAAAACAAGAAGATCGACTTCTAAGTGGCATAACATTTTCATACAAACTTTGATTGAGGCAATTATTATGCCATTGGAAAGGTACCTATGTGTAGAATAGGAGAAGGTGTGTAATATTCCTAAATTAACATGCAGATAATTGGAATATTCATTTTTCTTTTGTCTTTTAGATAGATGAATAAGTGGGTAGGGAGACCCATAAATCTCTTTAGTAGGAATAAAATCCCTCTTAGTGTGAAAAGGGATCATCATAATAGCTAGATAAAGCACCTCCATGTGTGAACAAGGGAAAAAGAATGTGGACAAGGTCTATGTTGACCAAATCAACAATGTTGGTATAGAGAGAGTGGATCATAAATGTGAAACAACCCAGAGTTAATGGGAGATAGTCTCCATGTGAGTAGTGTCTTTAATGAGTGGGACCCAAGGTGAGAAGGCTCACAATGCATATAAGGAAGGGCAAGGCAGCCATAGAAGGCAGGTTAGATGATTATTTATTTTTATCTTTTTAGATATGGATTTGTTAGGTGACATTTCTATGCATGCTTTTCCTGTTAGGAGGGTTTTTTGTACTATTTAGAACAAGGGTGTTGCCGAGCGGGAATCCCACACTTATCCTTAGGGGACTTTGAGTGCCTACTCAGGAGAGGTATTATTGAGCTACATATTCCACATCCACGCATAAGGCCAAGCTTCAGTCTTCAGTTACAACACATTTTTTGTTTAGAGTTGTGTTGTGTTGTAGGGTGTTGCAGTGGAGGGTTGAGAAACCCACTTTCTGAGCTATTTTTTCAGTAGAGGAAGCATTCTTCCCATTGGGAGGCCAGAAAGGAAGGTACTTGGGCTTTATTTCATATCTTGGCACTAGGCCAACCTATTTCCATCATCTACAGTGCAGATTCCCTCATAGACTGCATTATTCTAATGAGCACTTGCAGTGGAGGATTCAGTGCTTGATTTGGAGGGCTAGATCTTCAGTGTTGGTATTAGCCTTTCACTTGGAGGATCTATTGGAGGAGATATATTCATTTGTATATCATATTCAGCCACCTCCATCCAGTTATTCAGTTGCAGCTGAAATTTAGCCCTAGGGCTGCATTCCGGCATTTTTATGTTTTGGGTATTTCCAGAAACCATTTCTGGGTTGTCTTGGAAATGTGTTTGTGATATGAATTTGGATTGTATTTTTAATGCTATGCAAAGTATCCAAAACAGATATAATTTTGTGTGCAAATGGTTCTCCTTAAATTGCAGGTTAAACAAATCTTTTAGGCTTTGTTATTCAAGTTTCGGTGTGAGAGTTGATTATGTAATTTTACTATTTAACATAGTACAGCAGCAATAAACAGAAAATAAACTCACAAACACATTACTCAGCTATTTTTTGAGCATTTTACCCCTCCTGGGCTACGTCTGCTAGTCCAAGCCTCCCAAATGGCTTGTCCCTCTTGTATTAGATCGCTCAAAATTCAAATACAAGTTAAAATATGCCTCAATAGGAAAATATGACTGTAAATTCAATTTCATAAGATATGAAATAGCTAAAAATGGCTTTTCATTTACACTAAACATTGAAATATTACCCAATACAGTGCCTTCTCCACGATGACCCTGATGGCTGCCCAAAACTTCACATCAGCTTTTCAAGATCTAGAAGTTCTAAAAATGTTCTGAAACTACTTCCATTGGTTCCAAATGTCTGAAATAGCCAAGATAGACTATTCATTCATCAAAAATGGCCTCTGGCTGCTCCAGTTTCGCCTCAATCACCTATCGGCACCCCTTGGCACTTGGGTCAATGAAAACCTGTCTACTGAGTTTTTAACCTTTAGAAGTCTTCAATACTTGCTGAAAATTATATAAATAGATTCAAAATGATGTTTTTAGTCAATAATGACCACTGGTTCTCTATATATGGTCTCAAACAGCTCTGGCTAAGCCCTGCACTAATGCTGGCAAAAGATGGCACTAACGGCCCCTGGAACTTTGCTGAAGCTTTTAAACCTTCAAACATTCTCTACAGTCTCTTAAATCCATCTCATCAAATTCTAAACATCTTAATTATCCAATTTAGACTATTGGAAATCTGGAAAAGGACTCTAGCTCCCCTGGCTAGGCCTCAAACTGAATTTGTCTCATGGTGGCCCTGATGGATCCTTCATCTTCCTCGAAGTAAAAGCTGCTGAAGATGACCTTTGTTCAACCTCAAACCTGTTCCAAACTTCTCAAAAGTTGAAGATACCCAAAATTGACTAAAATTTCATCCAATTTAGTTCAATAATGAGGAATTTATGGCAGAAAGAAGAAAACTGCCTAATGTCCCCCAAAAACCTCCGCTAAATGTGGAGAAGTTGAGTTTAACTGCAGTTAGGTTGGCCAATTCCGCCAAATATGGAACACCACCATAAATTCCACCATTCTTGTGAGCATAGGGTCTTTGGCTCTTGGTCACATGGAGCATTTTAAAATGGGGGTTGGCCCCCTTTACCGCCCAAAATGGATTTTGTTTAAAACTTAAATAAAACGTGAAACCATATCATGTTAAGAAATAATGTGTGGCAGAGTTGGTCGGATGTGGTATTTGTGCACGAGAGGTTGGGTGTTCAAATCCCTGGGCCTCCATAAAAATTTTATAACATAGTTCCTGGGCCACGTGGCAGCCTTCCATTGGTCCAGTGAATTACGGTCAAACCATCTTCGAACCACAAATTGCCACTTGTCAACAAATCATTCACCCAGATGGAATATTCTTTTTAAAATTTTTCCAATTTAGAAAATTCAAACTTGGTCAATTGAAAAATGGAGTTTACTGGAGATTTCAAACCTCATTAACTTTCGCATACGACCTCGATTTTGAGAACCATTTGCAACGCCAAAATCGCAGCAATGAGACCTTTCCGGTCATTCAGAATGCAACCAATTTTGAACACTTTCAATTTTGAGCAATTTGCATAACTTGGGCATGATCTCCTTATCATTTTGGGAGCATATATCTCTATCCCCAACACCTTTTGAGCTATATAATAGTAGATCTACATTGTTATATCATTCTTGTAGCAGTTTATGCCCTAAAACTGCATTGTCATGGCTCATGGAATTTGTATAGCAGTGTTTCTCATGTATTAGCATATTTGCCTATTGGAGGCTTGATTTGTATTTCTTGAGTGACTTGATCCTCAAGATCTTATACCTATTATTTACTGATATGTTTAATAAGATGGCTATACATTTGTCTCATGTAATGGTGTATACTGCTATTTTCCATGTTTATGTGCTATATTTTTTCTTTCTCCATTTGGGAATATTATAAGGTGCCACACTAAAGAAACACAATTTTACCCCAAAAAAATTCCATTTGATGGCTCAAACTGCTCCTAGAAGGTTTCAAACCCCAATTTTCCAAATTGGGCCTCGTAAGTAGAAATGGTATTGCGAGCTTATTCCTCCACCTTTTCCACTCTAAAAGAATCAATATGAATGAAAAACAATATAAAAATCCAATATAGATTATACCTCCCCATTTTTGGAGGATTTTGGTCCCCAAAATATTCTATTGAATGAGGTGAGGAAAATTTTCCTCCACCTTCTCTTGAATATACCATTTAGCTTTTCCCGAATTTTTTCCTTTCAACCCAATCTTCCAAAGGTCATTCTAATCATGTAACTTCTATCAAATTAGCCTAAGAATCTAGTTCCAATTCCTCTACAAAAGGTAGGACATGTTCCTCTTACAAATCTAGCATGGAAGCTCATAAAGTTTCAAATTATCTATATTCACCATTGATTAAATCCACATGTATGGGGGAATATTGAGTCATTGTGAATTATCTCCCACCTTTTTCAATATATCACAGGGAGCATATCACATAACCTTTATATTCTTACCAAGACCTTGTAGCCTCTCCTTGTTTAGTTATAACCATACTCTATCTTCCACCTTGAACATCTTCTCTCTTATGTGTTGATCAAGCGTAGCCTTGTATTTTTACATATGACTTGTATAGTGGCTCTTGTTTCTATATATGTATTTTCTTGTTCTTTTCCACAAATTTTTCTTCCCTCAAGAAATCCTCTATAAGATCCCCCCTCACTCCTCCTTGCTTCCCATATGCAATATCTAAAGGTGAAAGTGGAAAATATCCAAAAACAAGTTTCAAATGGGTGCTTACCAATATAAGTGTGGACTTAATTATTATAAGAGTGTTGTATATATACCATATTTTCATCCTAGGTCTTTGAAAGCTTATGATTGTAACTCCTAAAAATCTACACCAAAGTCTTGTTGACTACTTTTGTCTACCCATCTCTCTGTGGATTGAATACTACAAGCCTCTTTAACTTCATGTCAATATTCTATCACAATGTATTCCAAAATTCATTGATAAATATTGTGTCCATATATGAAATGATGATCCTGAGTATCCCAAAGTGCACTTAGACCTATAGAAAGAATAATTTTATTGCTTCTTGCCCATTGATTGGTTTTTTACAAGGTATCATACACACATATTGTTGAACTTATCAACTACCATAAATAGGTAGTCATGTCCCTTCTTGGTTGTTGGTAAACCTCCCATAAAGCCCATGGAATTTCTTCCCGTGAATGAGTGGGTATAGGTAAGTGATCATATAGATGCCCTTTCCTATTACTAAGCTTGTTGGTACAAAAAAGTATGCATCCTCTTATGAACCTAGTGACATGTTCTTTCATCTTGGGCCAATACACATACCTCTACAAGTTTTCGACTATGTTCCCTACACCAAATTGTATTACAACCTTGGATGTGTGGGCCTCTCTAATTAACTACAATCAATCACATTCAAGAACACATAATTTATCCAACCTGTAGAGTAACCTGTCCTGGAGATGGAAAATTATTGTGTTGTCACCATTGTACATGACTCTGGTTCTATAACTACTGAAACACTCCCATGAAGTCCTTATCCTATGAATATTCTTATTTATATGCATCATGGGTGAATGTTTCCATGTGCATAAAAGTTCCCAAAGTTGTAATATTCGATGTGGGTGACCTTGAAAACATGTATACCAACGTGTTTGTGTTTCCCTTCTTATACATAATCACTAAATGAAATTTTTTTAAAAACTCCATCCATTTATAATGTCTGGTTTGCTATGACTTACTTTGGGCCTGCATATGGTATAGAGACAAATTATCTGTATGTATTATTGTCTTCTTCCCCATCAGATAATGCTTCTACTTCTTCATAGATTAGACCATGACATATATATCCTTGTCGTAGGTAGGGTAGTTAAGAATCACCCCATTAAATACTTCAAAATGATAGCATACATGCCTTCCTCCCTACACCAAGATCTCTCCATAACATACCCACTTGAAGTTGTATCCATTTCAAAAGGATACTACAAGTTCGGTAATTCTAGAACTATCTCTTTATTGATCTTATTCTTTAACTCCTCAAAGGACTTATTTTGACCTTTTCCCAATTGTAAACTATTGCCACTTGTTGTTATGGCATGGAGTGGTGCTACTACTACTGAAAATGAGGCTATGAATTTCCTCAAGTACCGTGTTTCCCAAATGAAACTTCTAGCCTTAAAAGAATTAGTGGGCACTGAACACTCCATGATGGCCTCCACCTTGGCAAGGTCTATCTTCAACTCTCCTCCTCCCATCACACACCCTATCCTACATCAAATATTGTTGTGCAAACTCACACTTCTTGATATTTTCTAATGCGTTAAATATGAGATGTGTTCCTCCTAAGGAACATTGTATACTAGTATATCATCCAAATAGGTAATAACAAATGAATCTATAAAATGGCACAATTTATCATTCATTAACCTCATAAACATAGGTGGTGCATTACATAGGAAAAATGACATGACTAACAACTCATAGAAACCTTGTTTGGTTTTGAAAGGGTTCTTCCAGGTATCTTCTTCTTTAATTTGAACTTGGTGATATCCAGACTTTAAGTCCAACTTGGTGAAGTATTTTTCTTGCTACAACTTATCTAGTAGATAATATTATGGGAAGGGGGTTCCTATTCTTGAGTGTAATCTTGTTTAATGCCTTGTAGTATATACACATTTTCCAAGTCCCATCCTTCATTGAAAAAATAATTATGGGTGACCCACATTGTGATGTACTTGGTTGAATGAAACCATATTCCAATAGTTATTGTAACTACTTTTTTGTCTCACTTTATTCTATAACAAAAGGTTTGTAGAGCCCAATGTTTGGCAATAGGGTGTTCAACAACAGTTGGATCTCATGCTCCACTTCCCTCTTGGTTGGTAGCATTTAGGCTCTTGGAACACATCCTTGTATGCTTGTAGAAACTCTTCCATTCGATGTTTCTACTTCTCATTACACCCCTCTAGAGATGCCTTTGCTTGTACTATCTCTTCTATAGACTAATTTTCACTTAAAAGCAATAAAACATACTTCTTGCTAGAACTGGTCATTTTTTTTCTTGATCAACACTTACTAGCAACATTTTGAACTTTCCTTTGTGCACGTTGATGGTGAAGTACTTACCATCCTTGATAAGGTGATACTGCTTGGATATTTTAATGAATATTGCATTCTACATGTACATAAAGGGACTTCCAAACACCACTACACATACATTAATGAGAACCACATCTAATTCTACTTCATCAATCATATTATCACTCGTAGCATATCTAATTTTTCATTGTTTGGTTACCTTTATTTTCACATCCTTATTTAACCATCTCAATGGACATGGGTTTGGAATATCATAAAATTCTAATCCCACTTTCTTGACGAACTCTGCAACAATGATATTTTCTTGTAATCTTGAGTCAAACAAAACATATAGCTTTGTATTCTTTACCTATATCTTTATATGGAAGACTATATTATTTTCATTACCTTCCTATTGATCAAAGCTACTCAAATTAAACTCTTTCTGCACTAATGTACAAACAATATTCTCGTCCACATTCAAGTTGCTTTTAACCTAGTTTCTCAAATTAATGGGCATGTGATTCTTATTTTTCTTATCTTTCTTTTTGTTCTATATGTTAAGCTCTAGATGTAACTTCCAACACTTCTTTGTATGACCATCTATGTTATAGTGGATGTTGGGTTCCTTGCATTAGTGTGTTGTGGTTGAATTCCTTTTACATTTACCCCCTTTAAACTTCTTCTTTCTTGATGCTCCTTCTTCTTCAACGCACGTGATTTCCCCTTATTCTAGCCTATTTTCTCCAAGTATTGTGCCTATACACGTCTTATCCATTGACATCAACTTGAAAAACATCACTTGATTCTGTAGATTCCTGTGTAGACCATCCAAATACCTAAGGAGTACATCTTGGTTATGTTTTGAGATACCCAACATTAGGCCATATTTCTAGACTTTGGGGTGTACTCTTGTACACTCTACCCCTGCTTCTTCTTGAAGTAATTTCACTAGATTCTTTGGTCCTATACATTCCTAATAGGGTAAATTTTTGACTTAATGAGGGTTTTGAAATCCTCACACTTATTCATTGGAGGGTATCCCTCCAACCTCAAGGTCTCCATGTGGCTTTACCACTAGGTCAAGACATGGCCCTTTAATTTCAACTAAGCGAAAGAAATATTTTGTTCTTCTTATATATGATGGAAACTGAAATAAACTTCTAATTTATGCAACTAGTGATTTAGTTTCAAAGCCTAAATCTCATATTGATATGACTTGATGTCAACTTTCACTTCCATCTTAAATAGGGACTATGAAATGTTCATGACACTCAAACTAGGCTGATATTTTTAGGGTTCTTTCTATAACACCCCACCACAAATTTACCTGCTTTTACAAGCTCTCGAGGGAAAACATGAGTTGAGAGTTACTATGGAATGACCTAAAATCCAAGTTCTAGTTGTACAAGTGAGGCCTACTACCTTTAATCTTTATTGCAACCTCCAGGAACACCTGATCACCAATATTTTAGAAAAGACCCACTGATCATATTTTCTTAGAATGGAACAACATTTTTGACTCACTACACATCCCAGCCGCAAACATTCCAATCCATCCATGCATCCGGAAGGCTCCATCTGTACGCACATACCATCCTTTGTGCGGCTACAACTAAAATTTCTCAGTTAAGAGGCTATGGCCAGAAGCCCTGTTCAATATTTTTGGGCCTAGCTTTAGGTTAACTACCCAGAACTACCCAAAATATTCTATAACTATATCATTAACATGTAGGATTCATCATTTACTATTCTTGGCCTTATTCCTACTCATACTTATCAAGTACATGAAAATAATATAGATATACACTTATTAGGAAAGGTACCTATAGGTCATGAATGCATGAATTCATTAAGTTCATCAGAGAATCATTAAGAAGGATTGATATCCTCTATTACTAGTTGTAATAACACACATTAGCTCATGCTTTCATACATGATAACTAAGATCCCATCAAACCATGGAATGGGTACATAAGTAGAGCACATCATATTATAATAAATATACCATGCATGTAACCAAAATTTAAGAAGAATAGAGCCATGACAAACTAGTCATAAAACCATACATAAAATCAGAACTTGTGCTCATTAATCTCAATAAGAATCAATAAATAATAATATATGCAAATTCAAACCAATTCGAGGACTTCCACGTACCACCCGACCATAGATTGGGCTAAACCAAATCTCTCTTTCAGCCAATCACCCATGTGCCATATTCCAAGCATGAATGTGGGATCCCATGGGATGAACCAAAACAACACCAACTAGGGCATCCATAGGCTAAACCACCTCAACCCTCAACCACAATCATTTCACCTAAACCAGTTTAGAAATCACCAAACCAAAACAAGCTTGGATGCCTCAGAATTTCTTCACCATACCGAAAGGAATTTTCTTATCTCCACCCACATGTCATGGGAATCCTAGAAAAAACCATCTCCACCTCAAACCATTAGGATTTTCCTAAGACCACCTCACCCTGATCCAAAATATTCCAGCAATCCAAAGGTAAACCAAGAATGAATCCCATCACACCATGGATATCCAGGAAATGGCAAAGCAAGGCTAAAACCACTGTCAATCTAAGGAAATAAAATGTCATTGACAAAAAAACAATCATATAAACCAAATTCATGCACCATGAATTCAAATCCCAACAAGGAAATTAGACATGCAACCCATTACCTACAAAATATTCTTGTTGTACTTGCTCTTCCAATATTCTCCTTGCACTCCCTTGCTTTCCTTTGTTTGTCCTTTTCTTGCTTGTGTTTTTCCTTCTCTCTCTCTTTCTTGGAGTTTGATTTCTGAAACTGATCCAAAGTTGTCAACTATTTCTTAGATTCATTTTTATCATTGATGTCTGGTGTCTCTTCCTTTTCCTTTAATATTTTCTTTCATTTTCCTTTATTTTATCTCTAATTTCCCTTGCATGCATATTATTTTCCCTTCATCTTCCTTTTCTCCTATTTCCTTTATTACTTATATTAAATTGTAATTTATTGTGATTTTCCTTTGCCAATGCCAATGCCAATTTCCATAGCCATTAATTAACCACAACTGATACCCACTTTAATTTCTTTTCCTCCATTCAACTTGGAATACATGTCCCATGATGTTGGTCTTATTTTTTCCTTTATAATGTTGTTCCAATTACATGGAAAATCAACCTGTGGTTGTTACAAACCCCTCCCCCTTGGGGGAGCATCATCCTTTATTTTCTATGACACTTATGACCGGTAAAGCACTGAAAACAAAACATATTTCTTAATTAAGCTTTATAACACCACTCATTGCAGTATTTACAATGACAAACTGCTGAAAACATGACAAACATACTGCTTATTGGAGCTTTATAAAAAAATTCGATGCAGTATTTACAATGAAAACACACACACACATACACACACATATATACACACAAACACCAAAAAATGATTTGATTCAACCAAAAAATAAATAAGGATATAATGGTCGCATCTGATCAGTCATCTCCCATGTAGATTCATCAGGCCCAAAGTTCTTCCACTACACTTTAACTTGCTTTATTGCTCAGTTCTGAGGCATGAGCTATTTTCGCTGCAATATGCATTAAGGATCTTGTTGGATATCTCCCTCTAGTTCCACCTGTAATACACACCAATCAATCACATGATCAACATCTCATACATATATATTAAGTAATGAAACATGGAAAAATTCATGGACTTTGACCGATGGCTGTAAAGCAATTCTGTCAGACAATGGTCGAATCCTCTCAAGGATCTCAAAAGTCCCACAATACCGAGGTGTCGGCTTGGAACATGACCCAATCCTTAAGGAGCTCTTATTGGGTTGGATGCACAATTACACATGCTCCCCAACTTGAAACTCCTTGAATTTTCTATGCCTATCCACATAAATCTCCTTCCCGTCCTGTGTTGCCTTTAAATTCCTTTTAATAACATTCATCTCCATTTGCTTCTCTACCAACATATCTAGTCCAATCAACACCTTTTTCATTGGATCAATCCAGCTGATAGGAGTATTACCACTCCACCCATAGAGAGCCTCAAATGGAATCATCTTCAAGGTTTCCTTATACCCATTTTTATAAGAAAACTCCACTAGTGGAAGATGCTCCTTCCACTTCCTTTGTTGATGCATGGCTCACATCCTCAATATATCCTCAAGAATCCTATTAAACCTCTTTGTTTGTCCTTATGTATGTGGAAGATAAGTTGTACTAAAATATAAATATGTCCCCAAGCTTGTAAAAAAATCCTTCCAAAACTTGGAAGTGAACTTGGCATCTCTATCTAATATAATCTTCTTGGGAACTCCATGCAACTTCACTATCTCCCTAATGAACATCTAAGCTACTTCACTAGCTGAATTTGTATACTTTACCACAATGAAGTGAGCTACCTTGCTAAACCTCTCAATCAAAACCATGATGGAGTCATGCTACCTCAATGTGCTAGGAAAACCTATAAATAAATCCATGGAAATGACTTCCCATTTCCGTTCTAGAATCAGAATAGGCTGCAACAAATTGGATGGATGCTTGCATTCAACTTTCACCTTATAACTACCCTCCTCCCACATTTACCTAAGCTAACCGTTCCACCAGGGTAAACATGTGACGAAGAGTTACTAGGACATGATTCAACTCCCCAAGTACAGTTAAGGAAGCAGAATAAACCACCAAAACCAAAATGACTTCCCTTAGAAGCTACAGGACTCCCAAGGGCTAACCAACCACTCCATGTGCCAAACTCCTGAGTTAACCTACTTTCTAACTGAACTAGAGCCCTAGTAACACTCATGAAAATCCCTCCATGTGATTGAAACCCTCTAGTTGCATGCACAATCATGCATCCATGCAACTGTAGACTTTTCCAGCCAGTTCTGTGCTGACGACCCCAGATTCAGAGCCTCCTTTTCAGGGCCAAGACTCAGCACTCTACCCAGAACTTGATGAGACACTTAGAAATGATAAATAACAATATGAAAAGGTCTCTAATGAAAAACTTGAACAAAGAACTAACCTAACAAGGCCTAGCCATGACATACATTCTGTCAAACACATCATGAACATGTAATATACATGTCATAAAAACATATCTGAGCTTAGTAATTTCATACTTAACTGAAAATCATCAAGAAGGCTTGATGCCCTCTCATAATAGTTGCAATATCATCTATTATGTCATACATTCATTATTCATTCATTTACTAATCAACACATGATGAGAGCCATAACTCAAATATGTCATAAACCATGCTTTTAGCCAAAATATCGGATATGATAGAACAACCACTATAATCACATAATAAAAATCACATTTACACATAATACACAAGAGTAAAATATCTCTCATTAACATATGCAAAATCCAACCAAACGAGGGACTTCCACGTACCACTTGACCATAGAGTAGGCTGAACCAAATCTTTCTTTCAACCAATCACCCCCATGCCATATTCCAAGCATGAATGTGGGGCTTACAAAAAACAACTAGGGCTTCCTCGGGCTTTACCAAAATCTACCAATGGATTCCTAGGCCCAATCCCTCATCTATACAACCAGGATTTACCGCAATCCCGCTAAGGGATTCCTAGGCCCAAACAAGAAACATACACTACCAGGCCTTACCATAATGCCACCATATATGGGTCTAGGGATCATTAGGCCTATAAAAGCATGGATTCATCTGGATATATCCACCTAAACCACAAGGAATTTATATGTCTCCACCTCTAGGATTTACAGTATATCCCACCATTCATCGGTCGAGGATTCCTAGGACCATCGAGGTTCCACCCTCTAGGATTTACCATATATCCCACCATTCATTGGTCGAGGATTCCTAGGACTAGTGAGGGCATACACTATCATGATTTACTACAATCCCACCTTGACCAACCCAGGGATTCATAGGCCTTGTGTCTCCTCCTCATACCACCCCACTCATTTTCAAAATCATTCATAAATCTAGCTCAACCAAGTAATCACAACATGGCTATTCAGAAATGGAAAGGAAAGGTTAAAAACCATTATCACACATGGAAAAACCCATGCCAATGACAACAAGAGAACCAAAAACACACATGCATGCAAAAACGAGCAAGGAAATCGCACATGCAACTTTATGCCTACAAGTAATCCCTCTATAGTTGCTCGATCACGCTCTTCCTTGTTTTATCTTTTATTCCCTTTACTTTATTTCTCCAATTCCAAGTATATGCCACACTCGTCCAAGAGTAATCCAATAAAACTCTAAGTTTCCAAGAGTATGGGAGAGAGAGCTCCAAAACTGAACTAACAAAAGCTAACACTAACCAAAAAAATGTGAACAGGTCCTCATAACACTTTTTATCAATGAGGCCTCTATTTTCTTCATTTTCCATTATTTTCCTTCATTTTCCTCCTCACATGAAACCTGTTACCTTTTAGCTTCCTTTTCTCCTATTTTTCATTATTTTCATAAATAAAATGCCAATAATTTCCTCTTTCCTTTTCAAATTCCTTTTCCAAATTACCTTTGCCATAATAAACCAAATGAACACCCACACTAGGATGTTTTTCCCAACATTTAGCTTGGAATATGTGTCCCATGACCTGGTATTATTTTTCCTTTATTAACGTTATTACATGAAATTTTAACCAGGGTTGTTACACATCTACTAACAGTACAAGCACCTTGCAACTAAATCAACCACCTCTTTATTCAAATTCGTCCAATAGTAAAACTTCTTAAAATCTGTCAAATACTTCTGGTATCTTAGGAGGCATGAATATGGCTTGAAATGAAACTCCCTCAAGACAAGCTTCTTCAATTCACCACTATCAGGCACATATATCCTGCTCCTGAATCTGACCAAGCCATCTGTTGTGATGTGATACTCCTAAACCTTATCACCCTCACCCTATTGTTGCAATCTCTGCTTTAGATGTTGATAATTCTCATCATTTTTTCCTACTTGTGAGATACTCTCTTTTAAATCTATCCCATATGAGCTCACAGATGAAACATGATTCACCTACACTCTTTTACTAAGATCATCTACAACCCTATTCTCCTTGCCTTTATTGTACCTGATCTTAAATTCAAACTCACTAAGAGTATCCAACCACCTAGTCTGCCTTGCATTCATATTGGTTTGGTCAAAAAAGTACCTTAGTCCATTGTGATCACTCATTAATATGAACCTCCTACCAAGGACATAACATCTCCACATCTTCAATGCATGAATGATCACTGCCAACTCAAGATTATGAGTCATATAATTATGCTCATGCTCCTTAAACTTCCATAATTCATAGAAAACCATGTGTCCTTATTGCATCAGGACTTCACCAAGTCCTTACAAGAATTTGTACAAACCAAAAATTCCTTATCCTTATCAAGATCTGCAATCTTAAAAACTGGAGCATTTGTAAGAAAATGCTTCAAATGATCAAAACTAGTTTCACACTTAGAAATCCACTCAAACTTATTTCCCTTCCTCTACAAGGATGTGATAGGATAATTAATCTTAGAGAATTTCCTAATTAACTTCATGTATTAACCTGCTAGTCACATGAATGATCTGACCTTATTCACATTATTCAGAGCTATCCACTCCATGATTGCCTTAATATTTTTCGGATCCACTACTATCCCTTTGTTGGAAACAACATGTCTCTAGTAATGAATCTGAGTCTAAAAGAAGCTGCACTTGATAAGCTTGGCATACAACTGATGCTATCTCAATAATAGCAACACCGTTACCAGGTGCTTTTCATGCTCCTCCTCATTCCTTAAATATACCAATATATCATCAACAAAGACTATCACAAACTTATCTAGATAAGGGCACAACACATTGTTCATCAAACACATGAAGGTGGTTGGATCATTGGTAAGACCAAAAGGAACCACCACAAACTCATAGTGTCCATACCTTGTATGAAATGCAGTCTTGTACATGTCTTATTCTTTGATGTGCACTTGATGATATCTTGATCTAAGATCAATCTTTGAAAATATTGCTGCTCCCTTTAGCTGATAAAAAAAATCATCAATCCATGACAATGGATATTTGTTCTTGATAGTCACCTTATTTAGTTACCTACAATCAATGAAAAATTTGGAGTACCATCCTTCTTCTTTACAAACAACACTGGTGCATCCCAAGGAAACACACTTGGCCTTATGTATCCCTTATCAAGCATCTCTTAAAGCAACAACTTTTTGGTGCTCCATTAGTACCAACTAAATAGATAAATACACCTCTCTATGGGGAGGAAAGTTTGGAATCTTCGCAGGAAACACATCCTAAAACTACTGCAAGACAAGACACTTACTGAAGACTTCATCGCCCTCAACATCCTTCCCTTTGTCACTAGAAACATGAATTGCAAACAATACACAACCTTTCCTGCAATTGTGCTTAGCTTACATAACTGTAACCATTCTTACCAATATAGGCTTCTTCTTTCCCTACAAGATATTATTTTCTCCATCATCATCTAGGAACTCAATGGCCTTCTCATATCAATCTACCTTAGTTATCTGAATAAACATCTAGTCCATGCCCAAAAGAATTTTGTATGCACCCAAAGGAAGCACATTTAGATGTGTTGTTGTAGGCATGCCATTAAGCTCAAATGCATAAGACTTACCCAATAATTAACTCTTCTCTTCGTCCCTATAGCCAACTACACCAACCAATATTCTACATGCACTTATTTATTCAAACAACACTGAGCCACTAGGTCAAGACTAACATAGCTATAATTAGATCTAGGATCAATCAAAATGGAAACAAATTGACCATGAAGCTTACCTTCCATCTCAATAATAGATGCTTGATGGTCAACCTTCCTATTATCAAGTGCTACATAGATCCGGGGAATGCTCAGACCAACTGTGATAGCCCCACCCGAGGTTCTCTCATAAAAGGAATTGTAAATATGATGAAAAGACATTAAAGAATAAATAAATAAAATGGAAAATTTGAGTCAAGGACATGGAATCGAGATTCGTGGAAGTTGATGGCTTAATTGGGAAGTTATGGTTCTTGTGAAAATAAATAAACTGAATTTCTAAACAACCATTGAAGTTTGATGGAGTGGGAATTTAATGAGGAAAACTCTCCAAATTAAATAAATTGTAACAAAGATTACACAACCCATGTGCTTAAGGAATGACAACAAGAAAAAAAGGATGAAGGGAAACATAAAGGGATCTACAAATTACAAGATGAAAGATACCACAAAGAAGAAGAGAGACATTGATGGAAAGGGGATTCATTCAAAGAAAAGAGAGTCGAGCTGATTGGGAAGGAAAAAACAGATCACACCAAGAAGAAGGTCCAAAAACATCTTATGGAAGTATTCAAAAAAGTGCAAATGAGAAGAGAAGAGAAGAGAAGGTGATTGGTTTTCAGGATTCCCTAGAGGATATGGGTTGAGCTGCTTGGGGTCCCTGTAGGTTTTGGGTTGAGATAAGATCCTTGGATCCTTATAACAACTTGGGTCCCTAGAGGTTGTGGGTTTAACAGAGGTCTCTGGAGCCCTGTAACAGTGTCAATCCCTGGAGGTTGTGGGTTGAGATAGTTGTCTCAGGAGCCCTGTAACAGCTTGGGAAGAGACCATCTTGGAGAAGTATACCAGAAAGACTTGATTGGAGACCGTGGTTACAACGGATTCTATACTCCTAAAAGGAGTGAATCACTATGTGCAGCTCAAGGTGAGGTGGAGCACCTCTATACCCTATGCATTAATAAAGATGGTAGACAACATTTGGATTGAGGTATGAGGTCCTCTGGAGTCCCTCTGTTGTTGGTAGATTATTTTCAACCCCTTAAGCGAACATACCCCGCCAGACTTTGGAATCTGGCTCGGGGGTGACAACAACAAGTATTGGTGGTTGTAGTTGTCTATAGTTGGGTGGTGAGTCCTTGTCCTCGACTCAATTTCCTTGCAAATATAATATAAGTACTTACCCTTATAGGTTACTTCCTATTGAAAAATGGTATTGCATGATGTTATCTTAGTTATGGACTTGTGTCTATTACCTTATCTATGGATAAATAATCATTTTATGATGTTGCATGGAATTGAGTCAGTTATATGATGTTATGGCTTATGTAGATGATGATATTGCTGTGAAAATATGACAGTGATGGAAACTCAAGTCTCTCTGTGCATATGTGTTGATCATTGAATGAATAATGTTGTTAAATAAACTTATTAAATCGGGACTTTTGAGCAGGAAGCAGAATATTGTGAAAAAAGGGTTGTTGGAGTTGATCCCAGACCCATGATATACTAATAAACAATAAATAACTTGATATTGAAGTAAGTACATTTATGATTGATATTATAATAAAATGTTTGAGTTGTACAAAATAAAATAATGATCCATTGGCTAGAAATGGAAAAATCTCATGGTTGTGGAACAAATCTGATGGGAATCAGAGGGATCAGATACCCATTTTATTCATGTAGAGATTACAGATAACCAACTTGTGTGGGGAAGGGTTGAACTTCCCTGTTACCCTTGATATTTGGCTCAAATCCGTGAATCTATTCAGAGTGTGCCATGAGAGAACTGGAGGAGGAATTTCTCACTCAAAGCATGAGGTTAGCCTGAGGCTCTCATAGAAAGGCTTAGCCAACCTTGCATCCTCAACAAACTGGCTATATTTCGCTTGCATCCTTGAGGTGTTGGTGGGGAACTAGAAGGTTCTGCATATCACCCTAGAATCGCTTGCAACCTTGAAGAATATTTGGGCACTGTCGGCATGTGGTAGGAGAGGTGAAGACCTTTCAGGAGTTCACACCAAGCCCATGGTGTCTAATGGCCGAGAATGTGCCGCAAATTCCATGCATAGAATTCCCTGTTCGAAAATGAGAAAACCAAGAGGGGAGGAAGCCTATTATATAATCCATTACTCAAACTCAATAGGGGTAGCACCACATCAAGCATTAATGACTTATTGTCATCAGGGTCAAGCTCTGTAGTTGTTCTAGAGGTATGAAATTATTCTGGACTGGAGCCTTTGTGAAGGTTGGATCAAGATGATCAACATCAGGAAGAGATTTATTAGTGGAACAATAAGAGAAACTCTCCCTAGATGCATTGCAGGAGATAGGGGTAGAGTCCCTTAATCATGCCATGTTAGGGGTATCAAGTTACCTTAACGTAAAGAAGTGCATATATACCTTATAATGATTTTAATGCCTAAACCTTATCCTAACTTGGGGAGATAAACCCTAAGCGTTTCAACCCTAGATTCATTGCTACGATCACACAACCAAGCACGCATGGCAAGAAGATTATATAAGGACAGTTGGAGGTCAGAGGGCAAAGCCTATGTCACGATGATCACAAAAGAGGAGTGAGGTCGACCTTGACTAGGTCGGAAGTTAGGTAGCATGCCTGCAAGAAAGGGCGTGACATCAAGGCAGGGCATGCCGACCCCAACTTGGTCGGAAGTCCGAGGTCAGGCCGTCGTGAAGGAGGAGAGTCCTGCGCTCATGAGATGGGCCGACTCTGACTTAGTCATAGGTTGGGGGTCAGAACGTCAAATGATAGTTATGCGGTGGAAATTTTACGTGCTCTTGATCCTTCCGCTAAAATGATAATCAGGTATGCCTATGGAAGTCTACCATGTGGTAGTGGGAGGTAGGTGGCCACTGTTCCTTATGCGTAGAAAATAAAAATAAAAATTTAAGGGGTCTTATATTTACAGTTTAGTTCCCATGATTGTACAATGGGATAATGACCTTCCTAGTGACGATCCTCTTACTCTGCGTGGGTAGGATGGATAGGTTACACCAACATCCCCAACTATCTGCGCCTCCTTAGCACTGTAGATATGTGGCCTGCCACCCTGGTACAATGAACAATCCTTTTTTCTATGGAATTTACCACAAATCCAACACTTCAATAGCTCCATGCCATTTCATTTATTCTGCTGCTCTCCAAGCTAAGAGACATGTACTTTCTCACTTACATTAAACTTCTTATAAGGGGTTGCATTTTTCTTCTCACACACATCATAATATATTCCTTTCTTATTAGACCATTTTCCTTTATTCTTTTCATTACCTTTCTAATCATGCTTGAACTCAGGCTTACGCTTTGAATGCTCATAATAGTGCTTCAACTGCCTGATAACTTCCTCTAATGACAAAGGCTCATCAAACTCAATCCAGTCTTTGAATGCTAATGGAAATATATCAATGAACCTTTGGATCTTTGCTTTCTCATCCTTGAGATAAGGCAAATACCTCAAAAACTATAGAAATTTAGTTATATACTCTTCATCTGTCATAGAACCCATTCTGAGCTCATAAAAATCCTTAGCCTTTCCATCATAATATATCTCATTAAATTACTTCTTCTTGAAGAGTCTTTCAAACTCATCCCAAGTCAACATCTCTTCTTTGCTGCTTTTAGCATTATTAATATCTTCCCACAAAATATCTTCATTTCCTTTGAAACTGAAGGCGACGATCTTAGCTTTCATGTTCTCTGAGTAATCATGCAATCTTAAAAAATTCCTCATCCCAAGCAGCCATGCTTCTCCATATTTTGAATTATTAATTTCTCCATTAAAAGTAGGATGCTTGGATTTCTTGAATTCCTCTGGAAAATACTCGTTACTCCTATGATGTTGGTGGCAATGGCAAAGATGTCTCCTGGAAGAAGAGCTAGAATAAAACCCATACACACTAGTCCTCTTGTCAGTTATATCCAAGAGTGTTCCACTCTTCATTGTATCATCCATGTCCAAACCATGTCTTCTCTAAGACTTGTTACCATATTCCCCATTAGTCTTCTCCTCTTTCCTATCTCCATCACTGATTCCCAACTATTCTTGCTTTTGTAAGTCCAAATGGCTTTGAAGAATCACTACATTGACTTCACCTTGCTTTTCTTGAGCCTTTACAAGTCTTTACTTTGCCTCAATCAACCTGTTATTATCTGGTTTGCAATGTCTAATATCTACCCTCAGACTCCTCAATGTATCTGCTAGATCAAGAGAATATTACTCTCCTTGTTTCTCAAATGGATTTTCCCATTCCACTGATTTCACTTCGAGCCTATACAGGGAGTCATGTGAACTATAATCCACCATTTTTCTCTTCATCTTTTGGCCTTCTATTTCCTGCATACATACCATTTTAGATAAACCAAATAGAAGGCATAACCCAAATCATACCTCAATGTATCTCAAGGGAGGATGTTACATATGCACAAGTCAGTATAGATTGGCACAATATCTATATATCTATATATATCAACAACATATCAACATCATGCATGTATCAATACAAAACTGAAACAATAACCGTGTGCATGATAACCATAACCATTTGCATTTACCCCAAGGTCCAATATTGTAAACCTCACTTTGATACCACTCTATCAAAATGGAACCAAAGAAAGGTTTACATGGAACATAACTACTCTAATGCCACCCTGTAACACCCCACCCCATATTTACCTACTTTTATAAGTTCTCTAGGGTAAGCATGAGATGATAATTACTATGAGATGACTCAACATCCAATTTCCAATTATGGAGGTGGGGCATACTACCTTTAATATTTATTGCAACCTCCAGGAACACCTGATCACCTAGATGTCATACAAGGTCCACTGATCAACTTTTCCTAGACTAGAAATACCTATTCGACATGCTTCACAACCTAGTCGCATGCATGTCAAGCCTTCCATGTGTCTATAAGGCTCTAGCCACACACACAAGATGTCCTCTTTGCGACTACAACCAATATTTCTCAGTTAAGAGGTTGTGGCCAGAAGCCCTGTTCCAGATTTTTGAGGCTAGTTTTAGGTCAATTTCTCAAACTACCTACAATCTTCCATAACTCTATCATTAACCTCTAGGAGTATTCATTTATTGTATATGCCTTATTCCTACTAAGACTTACCAAGTACATGAAAATAACTTAGATAAACACTTAGTAGACAAGGTATATGTAGGTTATGAATGCATGAGTTCATTAAAATCATCAAAGAATCATCAATAAGGCTTGTTTCCCTCTATTACTAGCTACAATAGCACACATTAGCTCATCCCTTCATACAAGATAACTAAGAGCCCATCAAACCATGGAATGGATCCATAACTAGAGCACATCATATTATGATAAATATACCATGCATGTAACTATCATTTAACCAAAATAAAACCATGAAAAACTAGTCATAAAACCATACATAAAATTAGAACTTGCTCTCATTAATATAAATAAGAATTAATACATAATAACATATTCAAATTCCAACCAAGTCAAGGACTTCCACGTACCACCCGACCATAGATTGGGTTGAACCAAATCTCTCTTTCAGCCAATCACCAATGTGCCATATTCCAAGCATGAATGTGGGATCTCATGGGATAAACCACAACAAAACAACCATGGCATCTAGAGGCAATTATTTCACCTAAACACTCAACCACAATTATTTCACCTAAACCAATTCAGAAATCACCAAACCAACACAAGCTTGGATGCCTCATAATTTATTGACCATACCCAGAGGAATTTTCTTGTCTCCCGCTACCTGTCAAGGGAGTCTCAGAGAAAACCATGTCCACCCTTAATCCTTGGGATTTTCCTAAGACCACCTCACCTAGATCCAAAAATATTCGGCAAAATCCAAAGCTCAACCAAGAATGAATCCCATCACACCATGGCTATCCAGGAAATGGAAAGGCAAGGTCGAATCTAATTTCAATATAGGAAAATCCAATGCCAATGACAACAAAAAAATTATGTAAACCAAATTCATGCAGCATGCATTCAAATCCAAGCAAGGAAATCAGACATGTAACCTGTTACTTGCAAAATCTCCATGTTGTAGCTTCTTTTCCAATCTTCTCCTTGCACACCCTTGCTTTCCTTTACTTCTCCTTTGATTTATTTCTTACTTTTGTTCTCCCTTCCCTCTCTCTTTCTTGGAGTTTGATTTCTGAAACTGATCAAATGTTGTCAAGTGTTTCTCGTATGAATTTTTAATATTGATGTATGGTGTCTCTTCCTTTTCTTTTCCTCTTTTCTTTCATTTTCCTTTATTTTCTCTCTAATTTCCCTTGCATGCATGTTCATGTCCCTTCATATTCCTTTTCTCCTATTTTCCTTCATTCCTTATATTAAATTTCCATTTATTACCTTTTTCCTTTGCCAACGCCAATGCCAGTTTCCATAGCCATTAATTAACCAAAACTGATACCCACTTTAATGTTTTTCCCTCCATTGAACTTGGAATACGTATCCCATGACCCTGGTATTATTTTTCCTTTATAGTGTCCTACAATTACATGGAAAATCAAACCGGGGTTATTACACTTTCTTTGGCTTCTTCTTTGTTTCTTCATGATCTCCTAATCTCCCCTTTGATCGAAGTTTCGAACCTCTGTATTAGAACCCCCATATTCTCGAATAGCCCAAGCTTATTTGTCAGGGCCACTATGAGGAGGTTGACATTACAATTTATATATGCAACTTGTGCTTTATGCCATGAAAACATTTCCTTTATGGGATCAGGAGGTATATTAAGAGATTCGATGGCCATGAATGGTGTTTTGTGACTTTCGAATTTATAGATTTGGATCCCTTTCAACTCCCCACAATATACCCAAAGAAACTTTCTTTGATACCAATATGATCAGTAAATTACGCTATGTGTTCCATTGGACAATCTGTCACAACAGATCTAATCAAATTATACTTAAAAATCCAAAATATACATTATGAAGGTTTATTTCTCTTTAAATTTTGGGATCTGTAAATTTTTGTTTATTATGTATGCATGCAAATTATAATTATGAAGAAAATAGAGAACAATGAAATAAGAACTCACTGAGCAGAATCGACACAAGATATATCCTGAGAAACCATTTTGAGGGAAAACCCAACTAGGAGGTGAGGTCTCCCTACTCTCTTTCTCTGAATAAAAAATGGATGCAAGACCAAAGAAGTAAGGCCTCTAGATCGTGGCCACTATAATGCACAAATCCTCTTTGTGTTCTCTCTCCCTATCCCTCTCAGCTACTCTTCTCATCTATGGAACAAAATGTACTTTAAAATAATGGAAACCCTTTTCCTCTAAGTGGCTTGGTTATAACATAACCCAATTGCCTACTAGTGGTTCGCTTGACTCCTTCAACTCTGAACTAAAGTTACAATATTGACTCTTCTAGAGTCCTCTTCATCATGATCAAATGGCTAGCCCCTTTTCCATGAATAATGGGGGTTGGCGTGACATCTTCTTGAATTATGATTGTCAAAATAGGAAAGTCAACTTTTGAGTGGCATAACATTTACATACAAACTTTGATTGAGGCGATTCTTGCATTGTTGGAAATTTCTATGTGCATAGAATATGAAAAAATGTGACATGGTAAATTGTTTAGCCCAAAAAATATATTTTGATGTCTCAAACTGGTCATAGAAAGTTTTAGACCCTAATTTTTCTAAATCGGTCCCCACTGATTAAAATGGTCATGTGAGTTTATCCCTTCACTTTTTCTACTATGAAAGCATCAATATGGATGAAAAAACATATAATGATCCAACATGGATCAAACACATATGCTCAAATTTTCATAAATACATAAACATACATAACCTTACATATATAGAAAAAACATATCGTCTAGTTTTGAAGCCAAGGGGACAAAAGTACCCAAAGAATTACTAAGAGAACTTAAAGTTACAAGACCACAACATTGGAAAAGGACATTGGGCACTTTGCCCATAGAAGGAGTGACATTCTAGAGCTTATGATATTGAGGTCAAAGTCACTTTATCACAGTGTCACAAAAAAATAACACCATTTAGAAGCCAACATTGGTTATGAGCTTCTACTATATCAATAAATAAATGAACTCTAACATAAAAATTTTGTACATGTAGATAAATAATTGATTTCTTCAAAAAAGTCACTATATCTATAAACTATATATTGTTGAATCTACCAATCATGTTATGACTAGGAATATATTTTTAAATTCATAATAGATCAAGATTGAAATTTAACACCAAAGCAATGATCTTCACACAAAATGTTACAATAAAGACTTCATTTATCAGCAGAAATTGAGATGCAGAAATTTTCCTAATCACCTAAAAGGTTCATTCACAAATATAGATCTATGAATTTACCCAACCCATCCACTATCTTTGTATATTATTCACAAAATATAAAATTAAATTTGTAGTGTTACATAAACTTTATATAAACTTTGGTGTTTCTCTAACATGTTATTAAATTAATAATATAATTTTATTAACTTTTTTCAAAAGAAATACTCCAACAATTAGTTGTTAACTTTTCTTTAATAAAATATTATTTTTTTATTCAAATTTTAAAAAACATAAATAAAATAAATGATTTGTTATCCCAAAAAAATAAATAAATAATATCATCCATACATTCTAAAATAAACATTATGAAAAAAAAAATACTCTTTTCATTCACTTTATAAATACCATATCTAGGCTTTTTATTCTTCCTAAATTGCACGCACTTCCATAAAACCTTGTTTTTTTTAAAATGCCCTAGTAACACTATAACGATTGCTCTTCCTCCACACTTTCATTATTTCATTTTCTATACGAGAGTGGTTTGATGTTAGTTACATGTCAATATATTACTTTATAGATTGATATCACTGTAACGTTTTTATTTCATTTGAAAAAACAAAAAAAACAAATTCAACCGTTACATGCGAAGGAAAACGAGAGCAAAAAGATAAATTCAACCAAATCTACAAAGCCCAAGTCGTACAATTTAAATACAATATAATAATATATTCACTTAGGGATTCTCACTCTTTGTTTTCCCTCATGTGGGCTAATTATTGTTTTGGTAATGTTATTTGACTTTGGGTTTTTTCTAGGCAATAAGAATAAGTTATTTTAATGTTTATTAAGTTAAAGATATTCTATGAGATATATTGTTTTTAATATGGTTCTTGTATTTGGTCTTTTTCCTGTGAAGTTTGACAATAAATGTTCTTGGACAAACCCCTAATTGAATAGATTATCTCAAGAGCTAGTCGCCAAAATATCTACATCACTTTCCTGGTTGTCTTTGAAGGTTTCACATTCTAAAAAGAAATGTTTTTCTATTCCACTTTTAAAGAAGAGCAAAAAATACATACTCTTTCCTCCCACAATTCTTTTGGCCTTTTCCGTGGCCGTGTTTCACCACTGAGTTGAAGAGAATTAGTCCTTAATTGAGAAATAAGAATTTTGGCTCTCCAAAAAATATTGACACCTATATATGCTTTTTGTTGATGATTATTAGTGGGATTAAATTTTTCAATATAATAATTTTTCTTTCTCTCTAGCTCTTTTTCCTCCTTTTCCCAAATGAGTGTGTGGAGCTTATACATAACAAAAAACTTTTATCTCTTTATTGTTTGTGGACACATGCTAAAGCAATTGCAACTCTTTATTTAAAGAGTCAATAAATACCACCTACGTTATAAATGAATGTGAATGTTTCTATGTACAAATAATATCATAGATTTTTACTTGATCTCAAAATTTGAAATAGAATTTTATTTAATTGTTAATCGTTTCTTTATGGAGATGATATCATATTTTAATGTGCTTGTACTCTGTTTATCTCAGAATTTGAGACGAAATTTTATATAATGCTCCACATCCTTATTAGTCCCTGCCCAAAGGGCCGGGAGGGACTCTGGTAATTGAAATGCATTGAAATATGACCAGAGTAAAAACAAATAGATGCTTAAAACCAAATTATCCAAAGTTTTCTCTACATGAGTTTTTTCACTTTTTCTCTACATGAGTTTGAATTCTTATTTAGCCTCTTCCCGAAGCGGAGGGCAAGAAAACTTTATGTTAAAATGCATATTATTCAGAATTTTTGATATAATTGAGTAATGCTAGAGTTAAAATTAAATGTTTGAATTTGGCTTCTTGCACTCCTAGCTTTGTGATTACACGTGCCTGCTAGCTTGTGAACACTGTGTTAATATTGACAACTGGCACCTACTAGCTTGTGAACACAGTGTTAATATTGACCACTGGCTCCGTGATTACACGGAGCTGCTGGTTCTGTGAATGTAGTGTCAATATTGACAACTGCATGAATGATATGTGTCAATGTGTTAATATTGACAGTTGTTCCGAATATACATCTATGCTAAGTGAATTATATTACGAGGTTTGAATTACATGAGAATTGTCTGGTTCAGTGGCTGCAGTGAAGTGGCTGTAGTGATCTAGAAACCTGAAACTCTACTGCCAGTGCAGCTACTAGTGATGGCGTGTGAGACACTGCCGCCAGTGCAGCTACTAGTGATGGTGTGTGAAACATTGTCGTGTGAAGCCAGTTACGAGCATCCTTATCAAGTATACGCCTACAGAAAAGTCAGTAATGTCACGTTTGTGGTTTGGTCATAGGCACGATTGCAGTAAGTAATGGAACTAATGCCGCACTGAACCTTATCAAGTATACGGCTATGGAAAAGTCAATAATTTCACGTTTGCGGTTTGGTCATAGGCGCGATTGCAGTAAGGAATGGAACTAATGCCGCACTTAATAGTTCATGGGTGAGCTGGGAGCATCTTGACTCTCTCTCTCTCTTTCATCGAAGGAAGTAAGTGAGCCATTTTGTGAGCCATTTCACCATCTTGGTAAGGAAATTGACGTGAGGAAAGGCATAGGCGTAAAGGGTGTTCGTCCACCCATCCATAAAGTGTAGTCGTCCATTCCAGCACAGGTTCGTGGGTGAGCCAAGGCAATGATTTCGTTGATTTTCTTCACCCTTAATGGCATGCTTAATAACTTTTTGGTAATGCATTTCATTCTGTCACTATTGAATTTCTTAATAGACATGTCATACTAATAAATTTGGTTTACTCAGCCTAGGTCATTACAAAGATTTGTTGATTTAAATTCCTTTTAAGGTTTTTTTAAGAAAAGAAATTGTTCCTATATAAGTTGATTCTGGTTCTGCTTTAACTGTTGACAGACACATCCTTCAGAGAATTACTGGGTTGTTTGTTCATGCATTTTAGATTTGATCATTAGACACAACCTCGGAGTTGTTCCTCTTTATGGCAGATTTAGACCAAACCAGCCTAGCAAATTCAGACCAAATAAGGCTAAGTTAACTTAGGTTGTTTATGTTATTGCTCTATGAATAAATCAATCTAGCAAGTTGGTTTCCTAGTTTAAGTTTTTATTTTTTCCTTCTAGTAAATTTGGTCATTTCCTTAAACAACTAAATTAACATATAGGGGGAAACATTCAAACATTCAAGAAATCATTTTTTTCTTTTAGGTTTTAATCTTCAAGAATCAAAGTAAGGGCCAATCATGTTTGGACCCAACTACTGTTCCATTTTATTGTGCTGCTTAAACTCTTATGGCAGGACTCTGTAAAATTATTAGAGCACAAATATAGATCTAGTTGAAGAATAATTGCACAAACTTGCCAAGTTGAAAAAAAAAAAACAATTAGAATTGAGAATGAAATTGATTCATCAATAGTAGGTTGAGAATCAATATATAAAGCAATTAAGTTAAGCTTAGTTGTACATGCAATAACTATGGATAATTAAAGCTAACTGAAGCTAAGTGTGCTTTATGTTCTACTAATGTGCACGTGCACCACATGTAAGCACTAGAGTTAACTAACTAAGCCAAGTGCACATCATATGCAATATCTAGAGTTGAACTAAAGCTAATCTAGGTGCATGTATATCAACTCCCCCCTTTAAGCATAACTTAAGTGAGTGTGATGCAAAATGAATGAATCCCGGCAACACGGCCATTTTAGGTATCCATATACAATGCATAAAAAGGAGGAAAGAGGGAAAACCCAGTGGGAAGAAAACCCACCCTCAAAATATAATGCAAAAGTAGAGAAAAAACAACTGATAGGCAGTCATGTCCTTCACCCTGAGACGATCTCGCAAAAATCGAAACTTCTGCTCAATGAAAGCCTTGGTGAAGATATCGACAGTCTATTTGGAACGCGGACAGTAGTGAAGACCGATGATCCCATCATGGATCTGGAGGAATAAGCTTCATTTTTGGAAGTAGAGGTATCAACTCCCATCTTTGGATCAAGCACTGAATTTCCTTATACATGGTTGCATGCCAATATGGATTCCTTGCAACTTCGTCATGCATTTGACGATCAAATTCATGTAACCTATATGCATGCATGAGAATGGTTGTCTCTAGGGATGCATGCATGTGCATGTGTGGCCTTCGAGATGCCTTTGTGGATGCATACATATGCATACATGGTGCTATAAATGCCTCCTTAGATGCATGCATGGGCATGCATGGCTCTGCGACTAAGAGTGAATGTGAGGCATCATTAAATTGAGATCGCGTCAAATCTGTGTCAATAGTAGAGGAATCAAAGTCCTCTTCTATGATTTTGAAAGTAGTGTCTTCATCATTAGCAGAGGAATATATTTCCTCATGTGCAATGTCTTAGTTATTGAATAAAATAAAATTCTCATCTGCAACAGGTCCATTAACAATAGAAGAATCAAAATCTTCTTGTTCAACACTGTCTTGAGAATATTTCTCCATATTTTTGGAGTCTTTAGCACTTTCATGACTGCTATAATAAGTTGATCTCTTTGCCTCCAAATGGTGTTCTTCTAGATCATTTTCATCACCATACAATCCTTTCAATGTAGTCCAAATTTCATGTAGTGATTCAATATTTATGATCTCATAAAGAATATCATGAGACATAGATAGACATAATCTTCCATAAGCCATGTCAGATCTGTTAAGCCAATCTGACTTCTCATCCTCTGAGATTGGTTCTGTCCTAAGTAACCGGATACTCCTAAAATGCCCTCGAATCCCCAAATCCTCGTATCGGACACCTCTACGTACCGGATTCGGCCCCAATTTGAAGGATATGGCGTATCCGTACAGGGTACGGTCGGGATATGGCGTATCCGAAAAGGGACACGCCGTATCCCGACCGTACCCCGTCGAATACGCCGTGGCCTGTCCTGCCGGGTACGGTCGGGCCTGCGGCAAGAAAAATAGCGCGATTTTTTTTATAAAGTGAGGTTTTATCTTCTTATTTTCTCATCCATTTCATTTGTGTTTCATTTGTGAAGTGAGAAGGAGAGCTAGTGTGAGCAAGGAGAAAGTGTGTTCTTTCGAAGAGATTCGAGCATCCGGTAAGTGCATTGTCCCTCTATATTTTGCATTTAGTTTGTTGTTAGTGTTTGCATGTGAATATGTTTTATATATTTAGTTGTTTTTGTTTATTTTTTACAGTATTTATGGCTCAATAAAAGGCAGCAAGACAGGGGCAAAGAAAGGGGAAAAATGTTTCCATTGGAGATGCCCCTCCTCTCCCTCTTTCATCAGGGTTTGCAAGTATTCCATCCATTGGAAGTGGGGTTGCAACAGTAGCTTCAAATGTGCAGGGAAAACAAATTTTTGACCCCAAATACCCATTGTGGAAATATGCAACAAGAGAGGAAGGGGCAGCAAAAAAGGGAGGAGGAAATTGTACATGGAAATGCAATTTTTGCAATGGCCATTTCAATGGCACATATTTCCGTGTGAAAGCTCATTTGTTGGGTATTCCAGGCTGTGGCGTTAAATGTTGTACAACAATTGAATCGCCAGATAGGAAGAAATTGGAGAAAGAGGCGAGTATTGGTGAGGCAAATGTGGCAGCAAAATCAAAAAATCCAAGACTGATGACCCCCTTCCATTCTTGAGGAAAAGCAGCAGCAAGTTCCCTTTTGAGACTTCTAGCAGGGGAGAATTAGCAAAGAGAAAGGCAACTGCAGTTGGTCCAATGGACAAGATTTTCCAAAAAGAGAAAAGGGAAGAGTTTGACCTCACCATTGCATTTTTTTTCTATCAGAACTTCATATCCTTTAATGTTGCACGGTCACCTCTATTTATTGAGATGTGTCGAGCTCTTTGTCATGGGGCTCCATCAGGGTATGTGCCTCCTGGGTCAGAGAAGCTCAGAACCACATTGTTGACAAAGGCAAAGAAGGAGGTGGACAAAATTCTTGAGCCTATTAAATCAGCATGGCCAACATCTAGGGTTAGCATTGTTTTTGATGGATGGACAGATCCAGCACGCCACCCACTCATTAACTTCATGGTGTCATCCACGAATGGTGCAGTTTTCTTGAAAGCAGTGGATGCATTTGGAGAGTACAAGGATGCACAATATATGGGTGAGTTATTTCTCAAAGTTATTGAAAGTGTAGGTGTGGATTGCTGTGTGCAAATCATTACAAATAATGCACCTGTTTGCAAGGCTGCTGGCATGATTGTGGAAGCAAAATATCCACAAGTATTTTGGACACCTTGCATTGTCCATTCATTGAACTTGGCACTGAAATCTATTGCTTCTGATGTGCTTTGGATTGGAGCCACTATTGAGGATGCACGACATATCCGCAACTTTGTAACAAACCATACAAATGCCCTCACTATCTACAAGGAGTACAACAATCTATCATTGTTGAAGATTGCAGATACACGGTTTGCCTCTTCATTCATCATGTTGAAGAGATTGAGGGGGGTCAAGACCGCTCTTGGGTCTATGGTTTTTTCAGAGTTTTGGTATTTTTGGAGAAAGACGGATCAAGCAGCCTCAAAGAAGGTGAAGGACATAGTGTTGGATGATATATGGTGGGAGAAGGTAGATATAATTATTCAGATCATGGAGCCTATCATTTCCTTGCTCAGATTTGCAGATACAGACCAACCCATCCTAGGAGAGGTTTATGAGGGATGGGATTCCATGATTGAGTCTGTGAGGACCATTATTTTACAGAGTGAGTGCCCAGAGTATGAGACATCACCTGAGGCCTTCTTCACCATCATACAGGATATTCTTGTTAGCAAATGGGACAAGAATTGCACACCTTTACATTGTTTGGCTCACTCCTTGTACCCAAAATAATACAGCCATGAGTCGCTGAATGGTGGACCTTCCCGCAGATTCCCTCCTCACATGGATGCTGAAATCTCACAGGGGAGGAAAGATGCATTGAGGAGGAATTTTCAGGATAGGGCATCCCTTGATGAGGTGGAGGATGCCATTGCAGATTTTTCCACTGGCAGGGGGCGATTTGGAGGCTATGATTTGATTCGAGACAGGGGGGCTAAGAAGCCCCATTCTTGGTGGGCAACTCATGGGGCAGCAAGCCCTCCTCTACAGCAGTTAGCCATGAGGCTCCTCTCTCAGGTGACTTCATCCTCTTGTTGCGAGAGGAATTGGAGCACATATGGGAATTTATATAGTGTGAAGAGGAGCAGGCTTGAGCAGTCCAGGGCAGAGACAATGGTGTATGTGCACACTAACCTTCGTCTCATCTACAGGCAGAGGGAGGATTGGTTGAAGGGAAAGACAAAGATGTGGGATGTCTTTCCTGATGATATGGGTCTGGACAACAGTGTTGAGTTGGCATTGGTCAACTTGGATCTCAATGCGCCAGTGCTAGAGCCTATCACATTTGATGATGGATTAGAGGGGTCATCCTCCACACCAGCAGATGCAGAGATGATAGAGGAGGAGGATGCATCAGAGGTAGAGGAGAGCAGTGGTGAGCATGATGATCAGGATGAGGACAGTGACGCTGATTATGAGGATTGATGACTCTGACTCATTGAGGCTTCAGGCTTGTAGTCTTTGACTCATTGAGGCTTCAGGCTTGTAGTCTTGTAGACTGTAGTTGCTTTTGTATTTTCTATTTCTATTTGCCATTGGCAGTGTTCTTATGTTAATGTAACACATTTTGATTCTGATGACTTAATGAAAAAACTACAGTATCTTACTATCTTCAATCTTGTCTTTCTGAGTAAATTTGACGATTGTATCATGTATGGTGTATCAATGTATCATTGTAATTTGTATTATAGTATCAATGATGATGTATGACTCATGAGTATCTAATATCTATGTTTGAATCAATGAATTTTGTATGAATTTGTGCAAAAATTATCTAATTTTTAATATATATATATATATATATATATATATATATATATTTAATAAAATAATATATAACGTAATGTATCCCAGAAATATCCTGTTCCGGGGTCACCGTACCCGTATCTGATACTTCGAATCCCGGTATCCCGGTATCCCCGTATCAGGTGACTTAGGTTCTGTCTCAATTCCCATGACTATTTGGTACAAGTCTTTGCTCCTAAGATGAAGCAAAATCATTGGCTTCCATTCATGGTAATTGTGTGGAGTTAGAATTGTTGAAGATTAGAACTCCATTGCGACAAATTCTCTAATATTTGGATCTGCAAATCAAATCTTCGAACAATTTCCAATTCTATGCTCTTCAAACCTGCAAAAAAGTTGTTCATGCAACCTCTCCAAACCCTTGTAGCTCTAATACCATGTAAAATTATTAGAGCACAAATATGGATTTAGTTGAAGAATAATTGCACAAATTTGCCAAGTTGAAAAAAAAAAATAATTAGAATTGAGAATGAAATTGATTCATCAATATTAGGTTGAGAATCAATATATAAAGCAATTAAGTTAAGCTTAGTTGTACATGCAATAACTATGGATAGTTAAAGCTAACTAAAGCTAAGTGTGCTTTATGTTCTGCTAATGTGCACATGCACCATATGAAAGCACTAGAGTTAACTAATTAAGTCAAGTGCACATCATATACAATATCTAGAGTTGAACTAAAGCTAATGTAGGTGCATGTACACCAACAGAGTCCTGCTGAAAGTAACAACACCAGTCGACAACAAGCACAATCTGAAGTAAACAACCATTAACATAAGGCGTAAATCTGTTCTGGTGGCTTGTGTTTCAAGATATTATAAAATACATACAATACAAGACACAAATAATGATAATTAATAGTGTAGTGTAGAGCTGAATATTTGTTTAACAAAGGATACTATCCGGATCACTGTGAAAACTGTGCCAAAACAGATTATCAGAACCCCTGCGATCACTTGACCCAAAAAAAAATCCTTCCTACGAGCGATGAAGTGAAATGCAGTAGAAAATACAAAACCCAGGAGCAATGAAGTGAAATGCAGCAAAACCTAGAGCACAATAGACACCACTGCCCACAAGAGACAGAAAGTCTGCAAAATTGGGCACGAACAAAGCAAATATTGGAGTTAGAAAAATGAAGAGAGACCTTGGGAGGAATGAATACAGACCAACCTCTTGAACATGATTCATCATCAAAGGAAAGGTGAAGAACAAATTTAAGCACAAAGCCAATTGGACGAGAATTGTCACCCAATTCCTTTCCATATTTAGTGTTATGATGTCTCAGTCCCAGATCCAAATGCAAAGTAACCTAATAGCCCTAAACCTCGAGGGAAACCAGCTTGCCAATCCCTTCAAAGGCATAGATGGCCACTCCAATACCATAAGGAATCGTGGTAAAACCAGTAAAAGCCTCCAGACCAGCAGCATCATGTAGTAATATGTTTGGCCTGCAACAGTTCCCAACATTATTATACCTGCAAGCCATCGGCCCATCAGGTTTTCATGAAAGTGTAAGACTGATTAATCCGTTTTACATGGAAAAGAAAAAGCAAAAGCTGGAGTTGCCCTTGTTTCCACGTGTATCGCGTAGTATCCATATGGGTACCTGTCGGTCTTCAATAGAAATCAGAGGCTTATAATTTTGAGATAAAAAGTTCACATAGAAAGTTTATTTGAATTTCCTTATAATTTTTTTTTATGGTCGTGAAATAATTAAGATATTAAGCAGATTCACAGAGTGGAGCTGCGCGTGTGAATTTATAGCATTTCCCCTTGGAGTAAGCTAAACATTCGACGTTTTGACCTTTGGTTTTCGTGCCTTCACTTCACCGGCGAACGTCCTCCGATAACTTTAAATTTCTGTGTCAACTGTGGTTGCTTGTTCCGTCCGCTCTCCGTCTTTGTGTCCCGTCGTTTGTCAACGTCCGTTGCTTCACATCCGGACGCCATCATCCATATCCACCATGCCATCCAGATCCACTTTACCATGCCAAGTATCCTTTAAATTGGGCGCCATTGAATTTAAATTTGAAATTCAAAATAGTGGCGGGATTTGAAATTTGAATTAACGAATAATGAATACCGGGTGAGCTTGTGAGCGCCTGTTCCTGTTTATCATGCCCACGTTTCCCACTCTGACCTTCATGCCTGTGCGCAAGTGGAAGGATGGACATCCATAGATCGATTCTATCACTGGGATGACTACATACAGGTTATGATTGTGCATGATGTGAAAAATCACGAATGATGTGAAAAATCATATATAGTGTGGCAATATTCAATGCAGTTTTCAATTTTAATTTAATTTAATTTAAATATTTTAATTTAGATTTTTTCTTTTAATATTTATTTTAAAATAATAATTATTTTATTTTGTGATGTTTTTATAAATATTTAATGAAACCATAGTTTTATATTATATGAATTATATTTGTAAATATATAAATAATTTTGATATTTTATAAAGTTTTTACCATATTTAATTTTTACAAATTATAATTATTAAATTTAATTATGTAAAGCATCATGTTTAACATTAAAATGTTTATAAGAAATTTTTGGTCAAAACATTTAAATGACTATAAGAAATTTTTGGTTTTTCTAAAATTGGGTTCTATGTAATTTGATTTTTTTTTGGTTAATATATGATTATTAAAATTATTAGATTTCAAATCAATAAAAAATGATATAGTGAAAATTTGTTTTCTTTAAAATTATCTAATTTCAAATAACTCAAGAATGGAATGGTGAAATGATGAAAATTATTTTGTTATTACATAATTTGAATTCCTACTTCATTAGCATTTGAATGAATGTGTGTTATTTTAATGATAAGCACATTTTTAATGATGTGTTGCTAATATGTGATTATTAAAATTATTAAATTCCAAATAACTCGTGAATGAAATTGTGAGATGAAAAAATAATGTGTTGCTAATATGTGATGATTAAAATTATTAAATTTCAAATAAATTTTGAATGCAATTGTGAGATGAAAAATGTTGTTTTATTACGTCATTTAAATTTCGAGATCATTGTCATTTGAATGTTTTTGCACTTAGTGTCTCTTTTTAATCATAATGCCTTATTTAATGGTTATAGATTGATATCACACTAGGAGGAGAAGGTGGAGAGGTTCACTTTTGAAATTTATTAAATGTATTTGCAAAAAATCAATATAAAAATTGGTTAAACCATAATTTTATGATAATAATTTTGTTGTCTATGAAAATGTGTGCATTAATTTTATATGACATTTTAAAAAAGCATTAATTTAAAACTTTAATAATAACATTAAAATTTATTTATTTATTTTTATGAATTATAATTAAATATATACTAAACATATAAAATTGTCTATTTAGCTTTGGTAAATATCTATTATTTTTAAAGAGTTTATAGGAAGTTTTAATTTTATGTGACATTCTCCTAACATGTGAACACCAATATATACCTTGTATATATAATTTTTATTTTAAATAACATTTTAATGAGATGTGAGAGACTTTATATGAATATTTTTTATTTTTATTTTCAGAAAGGAAAAAACACTTTTTTGTATTGATAAATAACAAAAATTACATGTTTTGACATCTGTTAAATATACCACATGGTTCATCCTAAATTTTCCATAGTACAAAAAGTTGCAGATGTAGAGTTCCATAACCAGAAGTATGGTCATACTACTGGAATACTAGACTTTCTTGCCGACAGGCTGCAAAAGCAATATATACAACTGAAGCATTAAAACAAGTATAGATATATTCTGTAACCAAAATATAGACAGGAGTCTCGAAAAGAAAAAGTTCAGAAGTTAAGGAATGTGAAAAGTTTTCTCCACTAGCAATTGATGGTCCACATATTGTTGCAATTTGATTCGTCCGAAAGACTCAACCAAACCCAACTTGGAGAGAAAATCAGCCCTAGTATTAACTTCTCGGAAAATATGTTGCATAGGAGGATCGTGAAGTCTTGAAAGCAGATACTTGATGTGACGTATCCAGTCCAGAAGGTTAGGCAAATGAAACAATGTCTTCTCGGATATCCCATCTAAAAAAAATTTAGCATCCTTGAAGATGTCAATGGAGGGTAGTTGAAGATTGTATGCCACCCACAGGACACTCCAAAGTGCAAGCACTTCAGCCCTAGTGTTTGTGCCAGTGCCTCCATTCCATAAGATATGATACCACACCATATAATCAATCTTTATCTAAGTGCTACATCCACAGATACCAGCCTGTTTGATATATATACACCCTCTAAAGCAAAGAATGTAGGGTAATTTATTACTTTAAATGGTATTTTTACGAGATGTGAAAGTCTTATCGAATTGAATGTGATTTCTATTATGATATTTATGAGATGAAAAAATAAAATTTTTGAATGAGGAAATGATATTTTTTAAAGAAAAAAATATTATATGTTAGTTATTCGTGTGAATTTGGTTTTGTAGTTGAAAATGACAGAACCAAAAATTATTTCACTTTCACATTCTTCCAAATTGGCTACCAACATTTCATTGAAACTCTTGGAAAGGATTCATTACTTTATAATCAATATAATTATTGGATCTCATAAAGAAAAATATAAATTGATTATTCTTTAAGAAATTATTTAAGATAGAAAAAAAAATACAGAGGTTAGAAATCTCTATGGATTAGCACAAATGTCACCAATTAAAGAACATTAAAAGTCAATCTCCATTAAAGAATTTGCATGATTGTTGTCAATTAAAAGACACATTAAAGGTGGAACTCCAAAGTATTCATATAGGTGAAAAAAATCACAAGAAAAAAAAGAGTGTGGCCTTTGGAAGCTAATAAAATTTTTGATTCAATTCTTTGTGTATATGTTTATAGAAATGCCACTGAAAATATTGCAAAAAGGAAAGAATGATTTAAAGCAATAGGCCGAGATTTAATTTTCCCACCACAATATGGTTATGCCTACTTTATAATTGTTTTGAGGGATCCATTACTGTCACTGAGATCTTTGCTATCTTTTTTTTTATAGAGAATTGAAAGAGATACAATAGAGTTCATAATTTTGCATTCATTTTGGGGCCTTTGTTTATCACATCATGAATATGAAAACAATTATTTTAATTCAAGAATAGAACCACTCCCACCCATACTTGGATGGTTAATCTTGGCTCGTGCCATCAAAGTATATCCAAATGATATAAAAATCAGTAACATGGATTTCAAGGACTTTACTTATTTTTCTTGAATTACATCTAATATTCTTTAGTTATTTTATCAATCAAAACTATTAACATTTCCACAATGAATTGCATCTGTGGAAAATACTAGTGTTTTGGGTCCACCACATAAAATAAACCATGAAACTCGAAAATGAGCAATACTCAAGATTATGAACTTGTGAAGCTCAATTCCTACCTTTCGGATAATTCAGAATCAAAGTATCTTTGAATGACGAGGAGGACTTGGAATGGTCGTCATCGTCGTCAAAGGACTCACCGTCGACATAAGATATTCAAGACTGAAATTGTGAAGCTTTACTCCTCTTTGGACATTTTTTAATGAAAACCATCTTTGTCGAAAGAAGAATCCTCGAAGTATATGTAAATGGACTCCTAAAGCATGTTATGTAACTAAATTTTATAATTTTGAATGATATTTTATAACCACTTTTATGTGATATTTTGTGCTTTAATACATTGGTAAGTTTTTTTTTTCTTGTGTGCATTGTATTCATCAAATATTATGAATGGTGTTAAATATTATAAATGGTGTGACACAAAATATTTTGTTTTGAGTAGTCTAACCAGTCGACATTTCAACTTTGGTTTTTGTGCCATTTGTATGAGACCCCTCCGAAAGGGAAATGATTGTTTCCCATTTGAATTGCTTTACCATATTGTGACCCAAGGAGTGGTCGCAGTGGTGACCCATAAAGGCGTTGCAAAGATGACCTAGCGAGTTTCCGCAATGGTTACCTAACGAGTTTCCACAACAGTGACCCAAGAAGTTGCAGCAACAGTGAACTAGTGAGTTTCCACAATTGTGGACTAGTGAGTTGCTACAAAGTTGAACCAGTGAGTTTCCACAATTTTGGACCAGTGAGTTGCTACAAAGTTGAACCAGTGAGTTTCCATAATGGTCTACTAACGAGTTACCACAATGGTAAACTAACGAGTTGCCGTAGCGTTCAACCAGTGAGTTGTCGCAGCGGTCAAACAACGAGTTGTCGCAACAGTGAAATAATGAGTTGCTACAACAACTAACCAGTGACTTGATACAATGGTTAACCAATGAGTTTCCGAAAAAATTCAACCAGCGAGTTGTTGCACAAAAAACTAAGGAGTCACTATTTTTATTAATTTTTTTATATTCAAATTATGTTTGATTATTATTTTTTATTATCTAATTTTATATTTTATCGCCACTATAACACCTATTTCATAGAGGGCTCATAATAAACTATATATTTTATGGCCACTCATCCTTTTTTAGACAATGAAGGATGAGTGGCCATAAAAGATATAGTCCATTATGAGCCCACTATGAAATATATGTTATAATGATGATAAAATGGAGAACTAGAAAAAATAATAATAATCAAACATAATTTCAATATAAAAAACAAAAGTAATAAAAATAGTGACTCCCTAGTTTTCCGTGCGGCAACTCGCCAGTTGACTGGTGCAAAAATTCGTTGGTTACCATTTTGGAAACCTGTTGAATGGTTGTTGCAACAACTCGTTATTTCACCACTACGACAACTCATTGTTTGACGATTGCAACAACTCACTGGTTGAACGTTGCGACAACTCATTTTTTGACCGTTGCAACAACTCACTAGTTGACCGTTGCAACAACTCATTAGTTTACCATTTTAGTAACTCGTTGGTTTACCATTGCGGTAACTCGTTGGTTCAAATTTGTAGCAACTCACTGGTCCACAGTTGTGGAAACTCACCGGTTCACCGTTGCAGAAACTCGTTGGGTCACCATTGCGGAAACTTGTTGGGTCACCATTGCGGAAACTTGTTGGTTCACCATTGCAACACCTTTTTAGGTCACCATTGCAGCAACTCCTTGGGTCACAAAATGGTAAATCAAGTCAAATGGGAAATAATCATTGCCCTTCCGGAGGGATCTCATCCATAACACAAAAACCAAAGCTCGAATCGTGGACTGGTTAAACTACTCAAAACAAAATATCCTATCTCACACAGTGCATAATATTTGATGAAGACAATGCATACACAAAAACATACCTTACCAATGTATTAAAGCACAAAATCTCACATAAAATTTGTTATAAAATATCATTCTAAATGATAAAATTTAGCTATATAATGTGCTTTAGGAGTTCATTTCCATATACTTGAGGATTCTTCTTTTGAGAATGATGGTTTTCATTCAAAATTGTCCAAAGAAGAGTAAAGCTTCACAATTTATGTCTTGAATATCTTCCATTGACTCTAAGTCCTTTGATGACGATGAAGACTATTCCGAGTCCCCCTCGTCATTAAAAGATAATTTGATTATAAATTACCCGAAGGGTAGGAATATAGCTTCACAAGTTCATAATCTTGAGTATAGCTCATTTTCGAGTTTCATGGTTTATTTTATGTGGTGGAGCCAAAACACTAGTATTTTCCATCGATGCAAGTCATTGTGGCAAGGTTAATAGTTTTGATTGATAAATTAACTAAAGAATATTAGATGTAGTCCAAGAAAAAGAAGTAGAGGTCCTTGAAGTCCATGTTACTGATTTTGATATCATTTGGAGATACTTTGATGGCACAAGCCAAGATTACCCATCCGAGTGTGGGTGGGAGTGGTTCTATTCTTGGATTAAAATAATTATTTTCATATTCATTATGCACTAAACAAAGGTTTCAACATGAATGCGAAATTTTGAACTCTATGGTATCTCTTTCAATTCTCTATTAAAAAAAAGGATAGCAAATATCTAAGTGATAGTGATGGACACCTCAAAACAATTATAAATTAGGCCTATAACCATATTGTGGTGGCAAAAGTAAATCTCAGCCTATTGCTTTAAATCATTCTTTCCTCTTTGCAATCTTTTTAACGGTATTTCTATAAACATATACACAAATAATTGAATCAAAACTTTTATTAGCTTCCAAAGACCACAGTCTTGTTCTTGTGATTTTTTTCACCAATATGAATTCTTTGAGGTTCCAAATATATGGAGTTGGACCTTTAATTTTTCTTTTAATTGACAAGGATTATGCAAATTCTTTAATGGAGATCCACTTTTAATGTTCTTTAATTGGTGACATTTGTGTTTTAATCCTTAGAGATTGCTAATCTCTATATTTTTGTTCTATCTTAATAATTTCTTAAAGAATAATCAATTTATATTTTCTTTATGAGATCCAATCATTATATTAATTATAAATTAATAAATCATTTCCAAGAATTTCAGTGAAATGTTGGTAGTCAATTTGCAAGAATGAAAAAGTGAAATAATGTTTTAATTATGTCATTTTCGACTACAATACCAAATCCACATGAATAACAACATATAATAATTTTTTCTTTAACAAATATCATTTCCTTATTCAAAAAAATTATTTTTTCATCTCATAAATATCATAATAAAAATCACATTCAATTCCCAAGGCTTTCACATCCTGTAAAAATACCATTTAAAATTAAAAAATACCCTACATTCTTTGTGTTGGAGGTTGTATATATATTCATGTAAATGCTCTCACATCTCATGAAAATGTCATTTAAAACAAAAATGACATATACAATGCGTATATAGGTGTTCACATAAAATTAAAACTTCTTATAAACTCTCTAAAATTAGTAAATATTTACCAATGGTAAACATACAATTTTATATGTTTAGTATATATTTAATTATAATTAACGCAAATTAATTAATTTTAATCTTTTATATATATATATATATATACCAATGGTAAACATACAATTTTATATGTTTAGTATATATTTAGTTATAATTAACGCAAATTAATTAATTTTAATCTTTTATATATATAAGAGATTAAAATTAATTAATTTGCGTTAATTATAACTAAATATATACTAAACATATAAAATTGTATGTTTACCATTGGTAAATATTTACATATATAATCTAAAATTAATGCACACATTTTTATACACAACAAAATTATTATGATAAAATTATACTTTAAATAATTTGATATGAATTTTTACAAATACATTTAATAACTTTCAAAATTGAACCTTTCTTAGTGTGATATCAATCTATAACCATTAAAAAGAAACACTAAATGCAAAACTATTCAACTTCTGGGAATTCAAATGACAATGATGTGGAAATTTAAATAATGTAATAAAACAACAGTTTCATTCATGAGATATTTGGAATTCAATAACTTTAATAGTCACATATTAGCAATACATAAAGTACACGCTAAATGAAAAAATATTCAAATGTTAATTACTTAAGAATTCAAATTATATAATAAGAAAATAATTTCCATCATTTCACCCTTATATTCTTGAGTTATTTGAAATTAAATAATTTTAATAATTTCTTATTAAAAATAAATGAAATTAAAGAGATGCAATTTTTGCAAGACCAAAATACTAATGACTTAGGAATTTAAATGATGTAATAAAGAAACAATTTTCATCATTTCATTATCTCATTTTTAAATGATTTAAAATTTAATAATTTTAAGAATCACATATTAACACTAAATCAAATTACATAGATATATTTTAAAAAACCAAAATTTTCTTATAAACATTTTAATATTTTAACCTTTTATAAATTTATTTAAAAAAAACATAATGTTTTACATAATTATATTTTAATTTTTTATAAATTTATTTAAATAAAAAACATAATGTTTTACATAATTAAATTAAATAATTATAATTTATATAAATTAAATATTGTAATTTAAAAAAAAATGCCAAACTTATTTATATAATACAAAATTATTGTTTAAATCAAATATTTATAAAAAAAACATGACAACATAAAATAATTATTTTAAATCAATACTAAATTAAAATATTTTAATTAAATTAAATCAAAATTAAAAACAACATTGATAATGCAGACACAAATTAATTTCACATATAAATGTAATCTCTTCATCCATATGTATATATACAATAGAGCTCGCTCAAATCCCGCCACTATTTTGAATTTCAAATTTAAATTCAATGGCGCCCAATTTAATGGATACTTGCATGGTAAAGAGGATATGGATGGCATGGTAGATATGGGTGATGGCGTCCGGATGTGAAGCAACGGACGTTGACAAACGGCGGGACACAAAGATGGAGAGCGGACGGAACAAACAGCCACGATTGACAGAGAAATTTAAAGTTATCGGAGGATGTTCGCCGGCGAAGTGAAGGCACAGAAACTAAAGGTCAAAACGTCGAATGGTTAGCTTACTCCTTTCCCCTTGCGCCTCCCGTCCTAACGGACCAGCTTTCCGTTCATCAGATTACCGGGATTTGGCAATGAAATTTCAAAGATTTCAGTGCAAAAAGAAAAAAATCCCAAAATCCCATTGATAGCGAGCACGAGCGTGGATGGGGCCCACCTGGGAATTCTAAATGCGCGAATCGCTTTATGACGAGGTGGCACCCCGGTGGTAAGGCATACCCTTCTTTTATTATTTAAAATTACCACTAATCGTAAATTTAAATGATAAAGCGTAATTTTAAATGATAAAGCTATATAATGTTGGTGCTGGAAATTTTTTTAAAATGCATATGGTGGGGTTTCTAGGTTAGGCAAATATTTCTTTGGTCGTGAGATAATTAGGATATTAAGCACAGTCCAATTTTACGATAAATTGAAAATTTCTGTTTATTGCATCACCGATGTTCCCATGATTATTTGCTTACTTAAGGTAGGCTCATGTTTCTCATAAAACCAAAATCTTATAGGTTGCATATTTGATGATCTAACAGAACAATACTTTAAATCAACTTTTAAATTCTAATTCGTTAAAACATTCGTATTAGTTTTATTTTTAAAATAAAACCATTAAAGTTTTATGTTTGATAATTGGATATATATTAGTTTTATTTTTAAAATAAAACCATAAAAGTTTAATGTTTGTGTAATTGGATATATACAAATTTAGAAGTTATATAACCATTAGTTTATTTTTATAATAATTTAGCAATGTATTTAGTTTTGAAATGTTATAAAAAAAATTATTGTTAATTAATTTAATTTAATTTATTAATTAAAATAAAATAAAATAGAAAATTAAATTTTATCATGCTTTTGGTTGTAAAATACATGTAGTGAACTATTTATGAATTCGGGAATATTACATAATTTGTTCATATGGTATAATAAGTGGGAACATTACGTAATTTGTTCATATGGTATAATAAGTGAATTTGTTCATGTGGTATAATAAGTGAATAATTATTGGATGGGTCATTTGAATTGTCTTTCTATTCATTTTAACATGCTTCTTGTTTTAAAATACATGTAGTGAACTCTTTATGAATTGAATTTGGGAACATTACTGAACTCTGTATGGCAATTTTCATTCAGTCAATAGTCAGAAGTCTACTGGTTCTAAAGGTTACAACTGCAAACCCACAATATCTAAAAATTCATTAGTCAAAAGTCTACTGGTTCTAAAGGTTACAACTGCAAACCCACAATATCCAAAAATTCATCCATGATAGGGTTATGATTAATACATAAAAGATTAACCCAGATTTTCAAGTCACTGCCAACTCCAGTTGACACTATAGTCATAGTTGCATAACCATGAAACTGTAAAATACTAATCTATGTTTTCGAAAGTGTTGATATGTATACCATGTATCTTAATTTATTTTTTCGACTCGGAAGTATAAAGTTTGTATTTTTAATATAAAAACTTAATATTGCAAATTTATCTATCTTGTTTTACATTCTAAACAAATTATGTTAATCCAAGATTTTATTTAAAATAAATTGGTAGGGACTTACTGCATCTGCAACCCCTCTTGTTTAATAGTATAGAATAAATTAGCAGGGACTTGTTGCCTCTACAACCCCTCTTGTTTAATAGTATAGATAGAATTATCATTTATTCCAAATGGTTGCGTCTGCATTATTTTTGTAGGGCATAAATCGACTTTGCTATGGACCATAGACTATATATATTGTTAGTAGAGAAATTTGTGCAATTTCTTTTCATAGGGTTTTTGCAGCATTTTCATTATAGGGTTTTGGCTGACATATTTATTAAATAAAATTGTCTATAGATGTGGAATTTATGAGTTGCAATACGATTCTTCAGTGATTGGTTACAGAGGGATCATGTTCCATGAAAGGTTCTTGGCATGTCATGGAAAGAGGAATGTTGCGAACTTTGTTTCAGATTAGACGTTAGAATTTGTTAATATAAAGTTGTTAAAAATATAAGACGAAACTTATATATTGAAAACTAGTAGCTCACAGGTGAACAAGTTGCACCTGGAGACTGCCTAAGCAGAGAATGCTTTACCCATTAATCATTAACATCAATAATATATAAGTTTACATGAGAATATGAGAGTTAGAACTAACTCTTAGAAAGTAGTAACTAATTCCTAAACTAGGACACACACACAACTAATGAACAAACTCTCTCCAATAATACATATTCTCCATTAATTTCAACACTCCCTTTTAATGGAGAAAGGGTTCACTAGTACTCCCAACATCTCTCTAAATAATTCAAATTTAATTCTTCCAAGGGGCTTGGTAAAAATGTCTGTTGCATTATCACAAGTATTACAATATTCAATATAAATTTCTTTTGACTGGACCTTCTCTCTGACAAAGTGAGATTGTGTATCAATATGATTTGTGTTTTTGTGAAACATGAGATTGTTTGCAAGTTTGATTAAGCTCTGGTTGTCACATCTGATAATTGTTGGATGATTTTGTTCTTCTCCAGCATCATGGAGAAGTCTCCTCAACCAAATTTTGTCACACGTTGCTGCACACATTCCTTGATACTCCGCTTCTGCTGAAGATAAGGATACAATATTCTACTTCTTGTTGCTCCCATGTAATGACCCCGAACCCAATGTTGAATGTATAACATGTTATAGATCGTATGTCATCCAGATTTCTGGCTCAATTTGAATTTGAAAAACCTGTCAATCTAACATCAAACGAATCAACATATTTAATACCAAAGTCTAAGGTTCCTTGAAGATACCTTAAGACGCCTTTTGCTACCACCCAATGAATCTCAAGAGGGTTTGACATAAACTGGCTCAAAAAATTAACTGCAAAAGTTAAATCAGGTCTAGTTGTAGCTAGATAAATCAAACTCCCAACTAGTTTTCTGTATAGTGTTGCATCCACCTCCTTAGAACCATCATCATTTTGAAATTTTACATTATGTTGTGAAGGAATTGAGGCAGCTTTGCACTGATCCATTATGAAATTTTTCAATAAGCTCCTGACATACTTTCCCTGAGACATAAAATTATGGCCATAATACCTCCAGAGTTCAAGACCCAAACAATAGTGTAACTCTCCAAGGTCTTTCATCTCAAAAACCCGTGACATCTGCACTTTGATTTCTTTAATGAGCTCATCAGCATTTCTTGTAAGATCATCTACATATAAAGAAATCAAAACAATTTTCCCCTTTTCATCAAACAGAGTATACAGATTTGGGTCGTTCTAACTCCTCTTATAATTATGTTGTAAGAAAAATGAGTCAATTTTTCATGACATGACCTAGACGCATGTTTTAATCCATACAATTATTTCCTCAATCTACAGAATAAACCTTCTTTCCCCTGTTGAACAATCCCTTCAGGTTGTGTTAAATACACCTCCTCTTTCAATTCACCATTTAAGAAAGAAGATTTCACATCTAGCTAGTCTATTTTCTAGTGATGTTTCGTAGCTAAGGCTATTAACATTCTAATGGTGTTTAACTTAGCTACAGGGGCGAAGGTTTCTTCATAATCAATACCTTCTTTTTGTGAATAGTCATTAGCCACCAATCTAGCTTTATATTTATCTATACTACCATCTTCTTTAAACTTAGACTTGTATAACCATTTGCAACCTATGGCTTGTTTACCTTCAGGCAGTTGAACTAGATCCTAGGATTTGCTTTTAAGTATTGACTCATATTCCTCTTCCATAGATGCCCTCCATTCATCATATTCCCTTGCTTCTTTATAGTTTAAGGGCTCAACAACATTTAAGATATTTTTCATGAGGGCATAGTCTTTATACTTGATAGGTAAGTGAGTCTGCCTACCTGATCTTCTTGGTATTGGAGTGGCCTCGAATATGTTTTGATCATTCCATAATGGAATTAGACTGCTAAATGCATCTATATAATTTGATTCTTCCTTTTTCTGTTGCTGCTGCTGCTCATGACCGTCCCTTGTTTCATCACTTCCATCTTCCATCAGCAAAGGAATGTCCCACTCTTAATTGTCTTTGTCACAGTTTCCATATCAACCTGCTCATGGAATACTACATCTCTACTCGCAAACACTTTGTGAGTAGAAGGATTAAATAGTTTATATGCTTTAAACTTTGTACAATACCCAACCAAAATTCATTTAATGGCCTTTGAATCTAGTTTATTCCTATCCTCTTTTGGAACATGAGCAAAAGCTTTCGAGCCAAAAAATTTTAAATGATTAACTACGGGCTTAAGACCTAATACAGCTTCGAATGGAGTTTTAAGATGGATTTTTTTTTGGACTCTTATTATTTAAATACATTGCAGTATTTATTGCTTTTGCCCAAAAACCATTAGACAGGTTCTTACATTTTAACATGTGTGCACATTCCACCAGGGTTCTATTCTTCCTCTCTGCAACCCCGTTTTGTTGAGGAGTGTGGGGTACTGTGAACTGCTGAACTATCCCATGGTCCTTGTGATATTTGATGAAGCCACTCTGTCTGTATTCTCCCCCTTGATCTGAGCAGAGAATTTTGATGAACTTCCCTGAATGTTTTTCAACCATGCTCCTGAATTCTTTAAAGTATTCAAAAGTATGACTCTTCTTTCTGAGAAAATATACCCAGGTAAATCTTGTGCAATCATTAACAAATAATAAAAAATAATATGTACCTCTTATGAACTTGTCTAAATCGGCCCACATAAATCACTGTTCGTAAGCTCTAGTAGCATTTCTCTTCTTTCTATATGAACTTGAGGGAGAATCATCCCTATGCATCTTCCCAATGGCACATCCTTCACAATGAACATGAAATTTTTTTAAAACAGGGATACCATTGACCATAATTTGTTTCTGAAGTAGCAATAGGTCATGAAAATTGATATGACTGAATTTTTGATGCCACAAATAAGTTTGCAGCCATAACTGTTGAAGTCAAGGCTTGGTGTGGTGCGCTTCTTACATTCAATTTGTAGAGACCTCCAACTCAAATACCTGATGCAATTGGCTTCAACTGATCCAACAGATCTTTAAGAACACGGTAAGACTTAAAATTTTTTACCTTAATATTCTGATATGTTTTCATAGAGACAGAGATCAAATTCCTTTTAATTCTTGGTACATACATAACATTTTGAATATGCCTAACATTACCATCAGGATATATCACAGGAATATTTCTATACCCTTTAATATGGTAACTCTGTCATCACCAAGGTAGATATAAGCACCATTACTGGTCTCTTTAAAATTTTCAAACCAATGCCTATTACCTGTCATGTGAGTGGAAGCTCCAAAATCCACAAACCAAGTTTCCACTTCATCATTCTCAACAGAGAGAACAGAATCAAACATAAACAATCTGAGGTCCTATTCTGATCTTCATCAGCAAAGTGCCCTGCATGCTTCTTATGCCTCTGTCGATTTTCATCAAACTTATTCTTATGGCAATTTCCAGCAATCGGACCAGATTTACCATAGTGAAAACATTTAATCCCTTAATCATTTCTGGTCAAATACATACATTGAGGTGGATTTCTCTATGGTGTGCCTCCACCTTTCTATCATGTGATTTCTCTTCATTTGAAAAGATTTTTCTTTGCCATTAATGCAAGATCTGAATTCTGGGGTTTCAAAGTCATCTGCCTCTCTTCCTCTTATATCAAGATCCCTGTCAAATCTTTGAAATTGGGGGCTTTCTCCCTTGCATTCAAGCCTGTAATAAACATCTGATAATCGTCAGTCATACCATTCATGGTAATCGTGATGATATCAATGTTCAATATTGTCTCCCTAATATTGGCTAGCTTATTTTTCAGCTCCTTGATCCGAGAGATGAATGCGATGAGTGATTCACTCTCCTCCATTTTGATGGAAATTATATTACTCTTCAAGAACAATAAACAATTTGTGTTCTTTATCTCATACAAATCCTTGAGAGTTGTCCAGATATCATTTGCTAACTTACACTCTCTTATGTGAGGGATAATATAGTCTTTCACTGACAATTTCAACAACACTTTCGCTTTTTTCTCCCTCTTCTCCCAATCCTGAATTGTTGTAGTTGTTCCGCCTTCAGCTGCAGTCGGCTTCAATTCATCCCCATTTGCAATTGCCCACACACTTTTCCCCTCAAGCTGGGTCCGCAACTTGAATTTCCAATTAGAATAATTGGACCCATTGAGCTTATTATTCTCGTTCAACTGCCGTCTGAATAATTAGAATAATTCGACCCCTAAAACTTGTGCTAGTAAGCACAGGTTTGACCCCCAAAACCAGTGTTCGCCAGCACAGGTTTGACCCCCAAAAATAATGTTGATCATGCTTCCTCAAAATTTTAGTGCTCTGTCACAAAAGCAATTGAACTAACCACCAAGACTCTCAGCCACCAAGGCTTATGACACAACCAACCACCAGGGCTCTCGAACCAGCCACCAAGGCTCTCGAAATGAACCAACCACCAAGGATCAACATAGGTTCACCAATTTAGCCACTACGACACTTCAACCATCATGGCTCCAAACTGCCACAAAGGCACTCCAGCCACCCATGGCCACAAATATGCCACTAAGTCACACGAGCTACTAAGGCTCCCTAGCTTGATACCATGTTAAAAATATAAAATGAAACTTATATATTGAAAACTATTAGCTCACAGGCGAGAAAGATGAACTTGGAGGTTGCTCAAGCAGAGAATGCTCTACCCATTAATCATTAATATCAAGAATATATAATTTTACATGAGAATAGGAAAGTTAGAACTAACTCCTAGAAAGTAGGAATTAGTTCCTAAACTAAGAGACACACAACTAATAAACAAACTCTCTCCAATAATACACATTCTCCATAAATTTCAACAAAAGCATCCTATATAACTGTAAAATTATAAGCATGAAAAGGATCTTATATTTAGTTTATTAGATGTAGGCATTGCTATATTTATTTTGTTAGGTTATATCTTGATAACTTGATATGTATTTGATTTTTTAGATAAAGCTATGTTATATTTATTTTGTTATGTTCTATATCCGTGATTGAATTTCATTTTGGATCTTTAATTTGAATGATTTTCAATTTTTACAGGTGGTCCAGTGAAATGGAGATAGTATGGGGAATTGAAGATCATAGAATGGATGAATCAGACTTACGCGTTTTCAATAATTGACGCCTTCTTTATTGATTAATCTTTTTTCTGTTTGTGCTTATGGTAGTCTCTTTGTGAATATGGTGATTTTTTGTTTCTGTGTCTTTTTTATGCCTGTTGATTAATCTTTTTTTGGTTTTTGCATTTTTTTCCTTGTTGAATTCATTATCTTATTGCAATGAGTTTTTCGGTTTTATCTGTTTTCGTAAATTTAATATTAAACTGCACCTTTCTTCCTAACTTATTGCAGTGAGTTTTTCGGTTTTATCTGTTTTCGTAAATTTAATATTAAACTGCACCTTTCTTCCTTCCTTCTTTCATTCATTTACATTGAATCAGGATGGAACACATTGTTTGACCTGCAACTCTGATTTAATTGAACATTTCAAATTTAATACAGTTTTTTTTCTCCGTAAAAATATATCGATTCGTCCTAAAATTGGCTTCTGGTCATGCAGTTTGATTAGTGCAAAATGTGAGAAGAAAATTTTCAACATTTTATGAGCATCAGCGTCATCTCCACGTCTGGCCTCAGCCCCGTGGAGGTAGGCGAGCTAAACAGCTTTAGTTTTGTTGTATTTTTCCCTAAAATTTCACATAAAACATTATGATTATTAAACTAATAAGTTATTAAATTAGACTTTTTCATTCTGAAAAAACGAAGTTTTATTATCATATTTTTATATTATTAATTAGTAAAATTTGACTTTAATTTTGCATCAATTAGGGGGAGATTACATTTTTTAAGGTAATAATTAATAATTATAATTATTTTATTTTTATGTAATTTAACGAAGTTAAAATGTTTAATATAATATAGTCTTACAACATCTCTTTCATATTGTACCTGTAATTATTATTATTATTATTGGCTATGTTAAATTATTAATTTTTGGGCAAGGTCTAAAGATTAAATCTAGTGGATACCACTAAAATACCAAGGGTATATTCAACATCTTATAACACCAAGGGTATATCCAACATCTCATAAGCTAGATATACCAAGAATTTATGACTTAACAAAAATAGAAGGTGGGGAAGCCTACTCTTATCACAAAAGGTAAAAAATATCCCCACAAAATTTGAAACTAAGTGAAAAAAATAACATCACATTATATCAACCACTCAATCTTCCAATTTTTTTTTAATTAATATCACTTATAATAAGTTTGGGAGAGTGCCACGCCAAGGATATATCCAATATCCTATAACACCAAGAGTATATCTAACATCTCATAAGCTAGATACACCAAGAATTTATGACTTACCAAAAAGAGAAGGCGGAGAAGTCTACTCTTATCACAAAAGGCCAAAAATATTCCTATAAAATTTGAAAATAAGTGAAAAAATAACATCACATTATATCAACTGCTCAATCTTTCCAATTTTTTTTATTAATATTATTTATAATAAGTTTGAAGGAATGGCAATATAATTTTCACCAGTTTTACTCTTAGTCACGCAACACAACCAATAGTATTCCATTACAACACCATCTGATATATTCATTTACATTTCCTAAATATGTGCCTATGTGTAAGCTACCCCTCCCTAAAAGCTCCTCGTCCACTATTCGTGTTCGATAACAGCGAACCATTTCGATCGATGATAAAAATTTTGTTTAGAAGATCGATTTTCTCATATAAAAACAGATGGTTGCCGACGTACTTCATCCCAGCTGGCACAAACAATGCAGAATAGTAGATCCCACACTTCAGGTGTTTCCTCTACTCTTCGACCCAAATGTCACATTATGATATTAATTTTAATTAATATTATTAATAGTAGTTATAAAATTTGTTTTTAATGCGATTTTTTAAAAGTTTTATTTTTTATTTAATTTGTGTAAAATCTAGCAGGAATTCATTAAAATCACAAGTTTGATGGGTAAAATCTGCACAATCGAAGTGCCGCAGGGGTTTTTCAGGGCGCTGAATCCATATATGCAGTCAAAAATTCAATTTAAATAACAAAAATCATTATTTCACCTCAATTTTTTCGCCAGATTCTGGCAAGAAAATCCACCTGAAAATCCAAAAAGTCGCATTAAAGATAACTCCAATAAATATTATTAAATAAATATAAAAGTCCCCATATTATTTTTTTGGTCAAACAAGTACATTCATATTTTCATAAGTCTTTTCTGGCTCATTCCGAACGGATTTTTGTTGGAGAGGAGAGTTGGAAAATGAAACAAAAGATTTAGCAATTGACCCCTTTGGAGAGGAGAGCTGGAAAATGAAACAAAAGATTTAGCAATTGACCCCTTAGCTTTTTCTGCCTCATTTCGACAGGATTTTTTGTTGGAGAGGAGAGTTGGAAAATGAAACAAAATATTTAGCAATTGACCCCTTATTTTTTGAAGGCTACAAAGCCATACTAGCCAAAAAAATGACAAAATAAGCAAACAACTTGTTAATGGTATATCAAGATGGCCAATGCAGATGGTGCATGGTCAGAGATGCTAGTTGAACGTGTTTCTCATGTATGTGGTAGTCAATGTGCTCCAAGCGAGCCTTTAACTCTTGTAAGCATTCATTTGTTAGCCTCTTCTATGAACATTCTCCAAGAGAGATGGCTCATGGTCAGAGATGCTAGTTGACCTACCATGTTGCTCATGTATGTGGTAGTCAATGTGCTCGAGGCCAGCCTTTAACTCTTGTAAGCATTCATAGTTGACCGTGTTGCTCATGTATGTGGTAGTCAATGTGCTCCAGGGAAACCTTTAACTCTTGTAAGAATTCATTTGTTCGCCTCTTTTGTGCCTTTAACTCTTGTAAGCATTCATTTGTTCACCTCTTCTGTGAACTCTCCAAGAGAAATAGTTGAGTTCTAGGCTAGCTCCTCCTCCTTGTCAAGACTCACTGAGTGTTTCTCACTAGAGGATGAGGCGCCAACCACACGAACAACGAGATGGCCATGTTGTCCACCCCCTCTGCTGGGCCTTCGTCATTGATGTCCCCAAGGCAGTTGTTCCTCAAAATCACCACCACACTGCAATCTCCAAATTTCCCACCATGGGACAACACTGTGGTGGGGAGTCATTTCAATTATACTGACACACTAGGACCAAGCTTCCTCGGACCCTAACACTACAGATAGGAACCAACCCTGAAAATGGAGGTGGGTCCCAAGAATTTAAACGACAAAACCCATGGAGTAGAGTTGAGAACCTCACATAGAGGCCATCCACTTTGAATGAAAATGCATCACAATACGTAGAGACAAACTCGACACTATAGATAGGAACCAACCCTGAAAATGGAGGCGGGTCCCAAGAATTTAAACGACAAAACCCACGGAGTAGAGTTGAGAACCTCACATACTGCTGGAGGCCATCCACTTTGAATGAAAATGCATCACAATACGTAGAGACAAACTCCAGGTTCCACCCAATATCCCACCCAACCTCTAAACCTAGACAGAATTGGGCTGTAGAACACCCAAGCTCTAAACCTAGATAGAATTGGGCTGTAAAAAAAAAAGAGGAGCCACAATTGGGCACAACTCCACAAATAAAATGCCAGAATACTACTGAAAGGGACCCAAGGCAATAGGCTAAGATCGAAAACTGACTCACACCACTAAAACCAATAGAGACACTGAACCAATTCCAACCCGGCATCATCTAATAATGACCAGATTGAGACAGATTTTCCACCCTTTTACAAGGGCAATAGCCACATCAGGACCAACACGAAGAGAATACAATACAACCAAAAAACACAAGTGGGGGAGGGAACACATTACCCAAATTCGCAAACCCTGGCGACGCCACTAGCATAAAGAGAAGATAATTAACGGATGGAAGAAAAACGACCCAAAAAGGAGACAACCACCCTACAAAGCGGTATCTCGAGACACAAATGCTCCTAGGTACCGAACGAAATCTTGAGAGCAATACCACAGACAGGGGTCGACTTCAGCGTTTAATCCCTCACCACCCTTGGCTTTCGGCTTTCCCTGTAGGCTTGAATAGTAAACATGACAATCACGATTCACCACCTTCCACAATGTTGCTTCTTATCACCCAACACAGACAAATTCTCACATACCGCAACAATACTTATAAATTCCTTCTCCAGAAGCACACTTCACCGAGCAGAGCACCCAACGCCTGCCCTATTTAGCACGTGCATGGGAGACAGGTGGCTAGGGTGGGGATCCCAAGGCCCCCTCAACCAAGGGTCGATCAGCTCCATTAGGGGAAAAGTCCCTATCTTATTAAACAAACATAAAGAATTATTTATATTTCGTTCTTTTAAAGATAATATAAGTAATAAATATGAATTGATAGTATAATTTGAACTTAACTCCCTAAAATATATATGAATTAATATTTTAATTTGAACTTATATCGTTAGAGGGTATTTTAGTTTTGTTACCAAATTTAACTTTTGACGTGCTACATGATTGTAAGTACTTTGATTTTATTAATTTTTATTTTTATTTTTATAAAATTATGCTTTATTTTTTAATGAGAAAGTGAGCATTATATTATTATAATAAAATCAAATCCGACACAAGCGCATTATTATATCAAATCTAATACAAGTGCTTGAACATATTCACATTAGTTATGTTAGGGTTTCTAAATTCCATATCTCAAATCTTTGCCATAAACTAAGGTTTTTTCCAAACTCTAATCTCATAAGATCCATCAAAGCCTAATAACCAAATTTCTTGGAGTTTTCTTCAAACCTTAGTATTTTTTTAAGTCTCCTGCATCCTCTCTTGCATCCATCAAGGGTGTCTTCATAGGCGTGATCTTCAATGACTTTTCTTTGACCCAACTTTGAAACCATGTTAATTTTCTTAGGGCTATATTGTTATTTTTTTTTATAATTTCATTTCAACATTTTCATATTAAATTAACCCTATAGGATCATGTCATTATTGAGTTTTACAACATTATTCAACGACATATGAAATTATATAGAAATAACAATATCATCATCAATACATCGGAATATAAAGGAACAATAGAAGAAAAAAATTCACACACAAAGTCACCATGATTGGTGAGAGACCAGTGCAAAACCCACTACAAGGAAAACATTTCAAAATATTCTTCTTATTAGATTGCCATTAAATGATTCAACAAAGAGAGAGTACAATGATCCATATATTTCATCATAAACCAATCTAACAAAATCAACTAGACAATATCCATGAGATGAACCCAACCATGCAAATAATCCTTGATTCATGAACCTATATTCATCTGTCATTGTCTATAGTCAACTACCGAAATTTGCGGTCAACGGGAAAAAACTTCTGTTAACTGAAAATTCAACTGTTAGGTTCCAGTTGCAGGGAAGATGAGTCTTGCATGTGGTTGAAAGGCTTTGGTAAAAATTTCTCCATAACATATCTATGGATGCAGTTGAAATTTGTCCACGACATGCCTGCAACTAAGACCAAAAACCCTAAAAATAGAGATGCGAACTTCGAATCGTGTAATTTCAGACGTGTGCGAACCAATCTCTGCGAATTGCCTAAGACATGTGCGAGCCAAAACAAGAAAGAGAATAGAAGAATGATTAAGGATGATGTCCAAATGATGTTGAGGTCACTTGTATTTATAGCCTTCCAAAAATGTCCAATTTGCTTTAGGGACGACCTCGTCAAATATGCACACGTGGGATTTAATTCAAAAATACACTTTCCCTTGTCCAAATTGAGTGCTTCAATAGTCAAAATTGGTCCTCTCGAAAAGCAAATCTCTTCCCATGGTTGGAATTTATCATTGAGCTACCAAATTAATAGTAAAGTGTAAACACACCCTTGGGAACAATTTGATATTTTTGCTAAGATGAGTAACATATAAAATGAGCCAAGATTACATGTGTTCACGAATTTCACATCAATAATTAGGGCACAAAAATAATCAAATCATGGAGTTCCATACATTAGACATAAAACATTAAAAAAAAATTGCATAAGAGAGCACTTGCATGACAAAAAGATTATATACATCCATTATATTTGCAACAATGAAACTCCAAGATAAGATAGCAATTATCGAAACATCAAAATGCATCAATGAAAATCCAATTCATCCATCAATTGCAAGTCTGAATTCTTTTAGAGAGAATAAATCTAATCTAAGTGATGACGATTGAGAGAGAATGCCTCTCTTATATATTTATACAATTCTCTAAGGGATTCAAATAGCCTATTTTAGCCTAATAATACCCATAAAATAAAATAATGTGAAAAATAACAATACCTTTGGTGACAAGCCCACCAAATAGCTCCATGATTAGAATAATTAGCATCTTAAGATGAGTAACATATAAAACAAGCCAAGAATACATGTGTTCATGAATTTCAAATCAATAATTAGGGCACAAAAATAATCCAATCATGGAGTTCCATACATTAGACATAAAACATAAAAATAAAATGCATAAGAGAGCACTTGCATGACAAAAATATTATATCCATCCATTAGATTTGCAACAATGAAGCTCCAAGATAAGATAGCAATTACCGAAACATCAAAATTCATCAATGAAAATCCAATTCATCCATCAATGGCAGGTCTGAATTCTTTTAGAGAGAATAAATCTAATATAAGTGATGATGATTGAGAGAGAATGCTCCTCTTATATTTATACAATTCTCTAAGGGATTCAAATAGCCTAATAATACCCATAAAATAAAATAATGTGAAAAATAACAATACCTTTGGTGACAAGCCCACCAAATAGCTCCATGATTAGAATAATTAGCATCTTAAAGAGGGTTGAAATGATAGAAAGATAACTAGAAGGGTTGTTGGAAGGCCAAATGAAGTCCCTCATGTGCCAAAATCAGTAGGAGGGCTCCAATAATAGTGATAAAGGGGGTGGCCCCTTGATCTCTAAGAAAATGACCTATGGTGCTCCCAAGTGGTTGTGGGTGCATAAAGAACATCCTCATGGGTCTTGAACTGAATCGAACAAGTCTGTGCTCCATATGTAAGGGCTATAAAAATGATGCAAGCCCTCCCTTGTCTCCCTAGGTGTGAAAAAACCTCATCTGGGCCATGGATCAATTTCCAAGTGTGTAACCGACTAGGAAAATTGGTCTAGGTGCATCATCATCAATGAAAAAGTGGGACACAAGTAAGAAATAATTGGTGTTGAGGATCCCATGGCTTGACTATTTTCTCTTTGCTATATTGGAGGCCCTTGACTCTCAACGCAAACCCTACAAGTGCCATTAAGACCCTCTAGAGGGCTAGGACCCCGTATAGGGAGACCAAACCCCAATATGAAGACCCACTTGCAATCATGTATAAGATCCAATGTGTCTCCTCACCTTCTAGTACAATAATTCATTTGTGTAAATCAACAATTGAGCTTAAAAATCATGGAACCAAGTGGACACTTCATAATGGCACGCCCTTATATAATGGGCTTTAGAATGTACAGGTGTCCCAAGTGTAAGAAAGGGGTTAATAAAGGACCTTATTAGGTGGTTTTGGCCTCTAAGGGAGTGACAAGCCCATGGTACATCCTTAAAACGGAAGGTGTCATGTGATATGATGACATAATAGATTGGGGCATCAGGGGGAGACTCCAAACCACATGCCATGGTACAATGGCAACAATAATGAGGGAGGCCCACACATGGGTGTATAAATGAAGGAGAGAGAAATCGTGGCACATGATTTACCTTGGCCTTTGTTTCCCCACCCTTCTTCATATGTCTTTTTCATTTTATTGATTTTTCTTTTTATAACTCAGGGCTCCAAGGAATGAGTGCTTGATGTGTAAGATATAACAATGATCAAATCCTTAAGGTTGAGCAATTCATTACCCACCAGGGGTTGGGGAAATCATGGGTTTCTTAATGATGCAGAGGGTTGATATAGGGGGGCCTAGGAACTAGGGTGATGGCCATAATGATAAGGGGTAGAGCTCATGTTTGATTTTGCGCATACGCTAAATTTGTATGTCCCAACCATATTTTTCATTTTATGGTACATTTCTAGTCAAGAGTGGCCAAATTGTGCCTTTTACTTTCTTTTTAGTTGCATCAACCTCTGGGGCATTGTTCCAGGTCTGATCCAAAGTTTGGAAAATGGGAGTGGGAGGCTAAATCCTTTTGGACCCAATGGAAAAATGTGGACCCAAACGAGAGATATGTGGAAAGGGGTTATAATGAGCAAAGATGAACTATGTATGTCATGTGGGGAAGCAGGAACACAACCAAAATTAGGATTTCCCATGTAGTGTCAATCCTAAAGCTAGTATCCAATGGAGGAGATCCCACGAGAACTAGGATACAAGACTAACCATCAAATTAGACAAGGGGATACGAGTACAAGCCAAGCCCATTCTTCCCGTTGAATCCCCCTACTAATCCATGTCCAAATGTGTCCATAATAAGTAACCAAAAATACCCAATTACTTAATGAAAAGCCATACTTTTAGGATTGGAAGGCCCACCTTCAAACATACGATCATGAAAAAATGGGCAAGGACACATAGTGATTGGCTCAGGTGGTGGAGATGGCGGCACATCAAGATATCTAGGGGACGCAAGGGGCTGCTAGATTATGTTTGAAGACAATATAGGAGAACAATTTATCCTATGGGTGTCACCCACTGATGGTGGGTAACACAAATATTTATTCCTACTTTCGTACCAATTGATGTACAAGCCCAGGCATAAAGTTATGTTCATGGTTATGAAATATGGGTGATACATATAATAACCAAAATTTAATCGAAAGTATGATGAAAATCATTACTGCAAATGAAAATAAACTTCTCGATCAGTCGAAAAATATAACTTTACTCACATAAATCCAATGAACATATTTAATGGATCCATAAAAGGTAATGAAAAAATTGTGATATATATAAGCAAGAGATTAAATTTTTCCCTGTAAGTTGGTAAACTCTAGTCAAATAAGTTGAAAAGAGTTAATGACCACTTGCAACATCCTAGTACATATCACCAACAACATATAAGTGTGAAGAAGAAAAATGAATAAAACTATTAATAGATTTAAATCAATTAAAATTTCATCCATTAATCTAATTTTGAGATGTACATGAATAAAAGAGAGTTATGATAACCTGCAATATATATGTGTGTATGCGCACGCAAAATGTCATTACACAATATCTTTACAAAACAAAACAAAAATATTTTAAAAAAAATGAAATACTTTTTAGCAAAAGTTGCATATCAATACATATACAATAGAGACATATGTATGTTTATATATAAAAGAATTGAATAAAAAAAAAGAAAGAGGAAAGACCTGATTTAACTCAAACATGAACTCATTTTTCTTTTTGCTCATTTCATTTTTCATAATAGAGAATCCTACGATATAAATGATTGAAAATGGTATAGATTGATTTGAAGCCTTCACATATATAAACAAACTAAATATGTTTCGAACATAGTATATCAGAAACAACCACTAGCATTTGGTTGACAAAGATCTACAAAAGACAACGCTAAAATGACTGAAGAAACAAAACTGATCTTTTATTAAAAAAAAAAAAAAAAAACTTAGCTCATGTTTGCAGATCAATGTTGGTCCAACTCGAAAGCAATTAATACTATGACAAAGAGTGCCTATGCAAACTTTTAGAACCTGTTACACTAAGCCAGAACCATGTTTATATAATTTTCTTACTAGGTGGTTCGCTTTAACAAACAATCAACAGATCACCACTTAATGAATTATCGACACATTCGCCCCTTGAAACAAAATTAGCGGTGCGAAAAACCAATTGCAGTGTTCAACAACCATACAAGTTGGCCAACATGATATATTTGGGCTTTTCTGTTTTCTCTGGTTTGCTCTTCAATGGCTACAACAATGGCTACAACTTGAACACAATTTATTTCTTTATTTTGGTGCGAATCACTTTAATTGTTGAGTGCCATCGATCGTTCAGTTGTTGGAATATACTTGTGCAGAATAAACAAAAATATTAATATTTAGTTAAGCGATAGAATCATGGAAACAAGCAATAAATAAACTATACCGATCATGAAATAAATAAACTACATCCAGCGTGGAATGATTTGAACTCTGCTGATTGTGGAGTGTCCCACATAAGCGGAGTTGGCAGTGATTGGGCGTGATAAGCACACTGAGGTCACATGTTGATATGGCGAGGTTGCATTGTGTATACAGTTCAAAGGTGGCAAATAAGGTTAGTGAGGTTGATAAAATGTGTGGAGTTTAAAAAAAGAAAAATAGCCCAACAATCATGGTTGTCGTTTTTTAGATATGGCATGAATTGGAGTTCGTATTGACCAACACAGAGTGAGGGGCAGTGCTGGAGTATGATATGGCATGAATTTTTTTTTTTTTTTTAATATTTGTAATATAATAGGTATATGTATAATATTTACAAACATATTTATTTTGTTATGTAATTTATTTGTATACAAATATATTGATATATAATAATAATAATATAAAAATATATATTATATGATTTTCATATATATATTTCAATATAATATAATTTATATATACAATAAATTACATTATTAATATTATAAATAATAATATTCCAAAAAACAATGGAATTATTTAAAAAAAAATTAAGTTTACCATATAAAGTTACAAATTATAAATAATAATAATAAAAAAAGGAAATAATAGGTATATATATAATATAAGTCATTTCATCTTGCAACTTGGTTTGAATTCAAAAAAATTTCTTCAAAGTTTGGGTTTAAAAGAATTTTTTTGGAAGACATTTTCTGGAGGCGGCATGATTTTTCTTGGAGGTTCAAAGTTTGAATTTAAAGAACTTTTTTGGAAGACATTTTTGGAGGCGACGTGATTTTTCTTGGAGGTATGTACGTGTTTTGTGTTGAAATAAATCTTTTGAGCTTTTTTGTTCAAAAATTTTTCTTCACATTTTAAGATTTAAAGAATTTTTTTGGAAGAAATTTCTTGGAAGCGGTGTGATTTTTCTTAGAGATATGTACGTGTTTTGGATTGGATTACGTATTTTTTAGAAAAGATTTTTTTAAATTAAATCTTTTGTGATATTGTTTGTAATTGAGTTATTGTCTAATTTTTTAAAGGAAATTTTTTTAACCTCATACCCTATTATCATGGGAAATCGAAGAACTTGTGTGAGAAAATATGATCGAAAAAGAAAGTCTGAGGAACGTAGAGAAGAGACGAGACAATATCGCAAAAGAAAGTTAGAAGCTCTCTCAAATATTGAAGAGGAAAATCAACCTCAAGCAGAAATTGAAGCAGGTATGTAAATGTAAATATTACATGCTCTATTGATATATATTTAAAATTTTCCTAATGTAAAATGGAACGCTTAATTTTTATTTGATAAACTAGTTTGAAAAATATTTTGTTTGATGTAAACAGACAGAGATATTCCTCAAAATATTGAAGAAGAAAATCAACCTCAAGCAGAAATTGAAGCAGGTATGTAAATGTAAATATTATGATCTATTGATATATTTTTGAAGTTTTCCCAATGTAGAATGTGAAGCTTAATTTTTATTTGATGAACTAGTTTGAAAAATATTTTGTTTAATGTAAACAGACAGAGATACTCCTCAAAATATTGAAGAAGAAAATCAACCTCAAGCAGAAATTGAATCGGGTATGTAAATGTAGATATTATGATCTATTGATATATTTAAAATTTTCCTAATATTTATTGACATATTTATTAATTTAGTTATTTATTAATTATGTACTATTTTTTCGAATATGTACAGATGAAATCACTATCGATAATGAGATGTTAGAAAATGTCGACACTCACACATATGGAGATAAAAAACCTGACTATATTATACGATATCGTGTCGAGAAAATTTTGGAAATGTTTTTCAAAACTGAGGTGACAGTTCAAGCTCAAATGTTGAAAGGTCTCTTATCATCAAGGAAATTAAAAGAAGTGACGACACTATTGGGTATTCGAAAATCAACCAAAGATAAAAAAATGAAAGAAGAGGTGATAAAAAATATGAGTAGTGCTATAGAGTCAATTAAGAGATCTAGAGATAAAGATGTTTCAAATATACGTAGAGGAATGCAAATGGCAATGGTTTCACCAAGTACTCAAGAGAATCGTTTGAATCTAACATCTATGGCACGAGCACTGGGAACCTCGCGAAAAACTCTGCACAAACATCGAAAATTTCGACCGCAAATAGACGTAAATGATGAACTCGCTTGTTGGAGAGCTATTTGTAGGCAACCATACAAAGATAGACTTGGAGAAGATGTTAAAAAAATAATATATGATTATTGGAAGAACAATTCGCGTGTTTCACCCACTGCAAGACATGTGATGCGAAGAAGAATAGCGCGAAATCAATACGAAGAACATGAAAAACATCTCTTTGAAACCACTCAAATAGAGTTATTCAACAAGTTCAAAGAAGAGAATCGTCAAATTCAAGTTTCACTCAGTGCTTTTGTTCAACAAAAACCATGGTATGTAAAACCTATCACCGTACGCGACACTTGTTGTTGCCGTTATCATGTGGAATTTGAGCTATATTATGACACATTCCTTGATTTCGGTAGAACATTATGGAAGGATTCACCTCCTCCTTCCACTATCCGTGATTTCATATCTCAAATTCTATGTGAAAGAGAAAGCGATGAACTATTTTAAAAAAAGAAATGTGTTGGTGGTAAAAAATGCGATGATTGTGGAAATTTGACTAAATTTCAAAACAAATATCGTATTGATATAAATGATCAATCATTGTCCAACATGAAAGTGAAATGGAAGAGATACGAATATACCAGTACATCGATTCAAAGTGCAGATAGTGTTAAAAAAATCGAATTACGAGAAGACGAAATTTTTCTAATAGACTTTTTGAGAAAGTTTGAAGCAGAAATTTACAAATACACCATGCATTCCCATAGAGCTCGATGGCAAGACTTGCAATTCAAAAAATCTCGTGAAGTTTTTCCACCAGGAACCATTTTGTCAGTGATTGATTTTGCATAAAACTACACATTTGCTCCACAAAAAGAAATTCAGAGTGAATACTATCACTCTGACCAAGTCTCCATGCTCGTTCATATTCTATATAGACATGCTGAACAAAATTTCGATCATATAGAAAGCACGAGTGAAAATCGACATATCATTAAAGAATATCATTTTTATATCAAGGACGATCGTACGCATGATACATGTTTTGTACAACATTGTTTTGGAAAAATTTATGATTCATTGAAAAATCGTGGAATAACATTCAATGAACATTGGATATGGTCAGACGGATGCGCAGGTCAATTCAAATCCGCACGATCATTTTTTTGGTTGTGTCGTCTTCATAAGAAAACCTCCATTAAACATTGTTGGAATTTCTTTGAGACTGGCCATGGAAATGGAGAACATGACGGTGCAGGAGCATGCATAAAACGAGTACTTCGAAGATATCAAATGAACCACTTTGCACGCCGACTTGCAAACGCTGAAGAAGTTGTTCAATGGTGCAAAAATGCTCTAAGCCATGAGATTAACCCATCACGAGAAGTGCAAAGGTACATTCAATTTAATTTATATTGGTAATCGAATTTTAAACATTGTACATTTATCATGCAATTTGATTATTTTTAATTGTATTTTGATATCATATTTACAAATTCTTTTTCTAATTTTCCATATAAAGGTTTTTCTGGCATATTGGAATCGGAGACGTAAAAAGATCAATTGGAAATGAAGTTGGAACAATAAAAGGGACTCGAAAATTGCATTCAATTCAAACAAAATTGTCCACAAATGTGTTTGCATTGGATAAAAGAAAATATTCTTGTTTTTGTGATGTTTGCATAGACAACACAAAATCCAATGACATCCGTGAAAACAAAATGTATGTGAACGATTGGAAACATACAGAGCTAAATACAAAGGGAAAAATGTCTGTTGCAATGATTGAAGAAATGGAATCAGAGGAAACTACAATATCATCCGATGGTGATCGAGTTTCCGATCTTGTTAGAGAAGGTAACAATTGAATTACTTTTTAATGATTTAAAGATTTACAAATTTAAATTTAAATATGCATAATTAAATGTTAAATTTATTTTATTGTGCAGGAGATGTTTTTGCCGTAATTGCACCTATTGACAACGATGAAAATGTGAAGTATTATTTGATGCGTTGCACTGAACAAAAAATGAAATTATTACAAGACTATAATGATCACGGATTTCAGTATGACAAAGGGTCTATTATACTGAAAGGTTATTTTTTCAAACAAACTCATCAAAGTGGAGACTTTGTTTAATTTGAGGACTATGAACCTGATTCCATAATTTTTCAATTTAGTCACTTGGTGTGTGCAGCACGCATAAAGTTGATAGAAGTTCAATCAAAGAAAAAATCAAAAATTAAGAAATGGAAAATGTCAAAATCCGATCATGAACGGATTATTGAGGATGGAATTCCATTATAATTTTTTTGAGTGAAGTGTCAGGACAACAATTTATTATCTTTTAAACCTTTCAGTACTCAACTAAAAATTGAACTGCTTATGTTATTTGTGGTTTGCAAATGTTACAAATTGTTTGGGTACAAGCACGTGCTCTAGTTTCCACCGAAAATAGTTTTTCTATACATGTGCATTGATTAAAAATGTTAAATATGTATTGGATATATATATTCTAGAATGAAATTAATTGTTCTTGTATATTAATTGTTTTTGTATATGTTCTCCGACCATATGGTACAAACTATTTCACTTTATTTTGTAAAGTCAGATTCTATCCCCATATGGCCTAGCCTCCAAGGGACGAGATAACAAGTGGTTGTCCCCACTTGCCCGAATCTCGGCTTTTAAGTACAATTTTACTGTTTATGTCGAGCATCTTACATGATGTCCTAGCCAAAGATAGATTCTCTTTGTTTCAAGTTTCTAGTAAAAGTTGTCACCGAATGCCCCGCTCGAACTCTTGTAGTAAACACCATACCTCATCTCTCTTGCTCTCCAATATTATTAGGTTTAATTATTATAACACAAAAATCGTTCTACATTATCAATAATTTTTTGCGCTTAAAGTAAAATCAATGAACACTATTAATCCAATGTCTTTACAAGTAATGTACCATCATACATGCAATTATATCAAATTAGAAATCAACATATACAATGAAATCAATGGGGATTGTCTTGTTGCAAGTAACATAATTTCAATTTACCATATGTGCAAATTTAGGTTGAAACCATCCAAAAATTTAAGTTGTAAATTGAAACCATCCAAAACTTTAAGTCTTAAAACCCTTTCGATTATATATTGTGCATCATTAAAACATTTAACATTTAAAGTTCATTAAATATCACATGCAAAATGTAGATTGAAACCATCCAAAATCGGAGTTTTAAAAACTTCACATGCCACATGCCAATTATAATTCAACAATCCAACAAAAACATTTAACAAATTAAATATCACACGCCACACTAAGACGACCACACTAAGAGGATTGGTGCACTTCATTTGGAAGGAGTCAATATATGTCGTATTGGAGCGATTAGACAGAATTCGAAAAGGAAAGAGCTTGAACCAATTCAAGTAGACCCAGGATCGAATTGTTCTATGGAGCTTCATGAGAAGAGATATGTGAAAAGCATTGTTAAGCCATGCCAATTATAATTCAACAATGCAACAAAAACATTTAACAAATTAAATATCACACGCCAAAGTTGTTTCAAGTTTTTGGTAAAAGTTGTCGCCGAATGACCTACTAGAATATTATAAATACTAACTTTGTAAGATCATTTGGCATTCGGAAAAATTCGAAAGTCTTAGACTATCAATCAATTTAAAGTATCATTCACCATAGGGAGTGTAAAATATTCAATGTAGGTTGGTGACGATGCTCACTCCTAGCTTGAAGCAACGCCAATGACCAATTCTTTAATGAATTCCAATGCACTAGACCAACGTTGGTTCAACCTACTTGGTTTTTCACGCAAGAAATTCCAAGGATGGACTTTCTAGACAAATTGCTGAAATTGAAAAGCTTGACATGGAGATACGACAAGGTGAACAAAGACTTCAGGAACTCTTTATGGAAAGGGCTCACTTGAAGGAAATAAGCACCACGTTGCAAGGTAAAGTCAAGAACATGGAAGATAAGATCAAGAGGGACTTTCTTGATCCGAAACCTATTGGTTTGAAGAAAGAAAATGCATGTGTTGGCACACTTGGAAAAGAAGACGACCACACTAAGAGGATTGGTGCACTTCGTTTGGAAGGAGTCAATATATGTCGTATTGGAGCAATTAGACAGAAATCGAAAAAGAAAGAGCTTGAACCAATTCAAGCAAGCTCAAGATCAAATTGTTATATGGAGCTTCATGAGAAGAGATATGTGAAAAGCATGCTGTTAAGCCAAGGGCTAGTTCGAAAAACATATTGGAAGAGGAAATGTTGAAGAAGATTGCGAAAGTAAGGCACAAGACAAGGAGGAATGATGATGAAAGTTTCTTGGACTTGAGATTCATGTCTACAACCGTACATGGGAAAAATTTCTCTGCTTTGATAGACATGGGGCTACCCATAGCTTCCTAAGTCGAAAGGCAGCTTCATCTCTTAGAAAGAGGAAGGCTAGCATCGAGAAAGAGTTGAGTGCTTTCAAGGCAGTCAACTCAAGGATAAAAGTAGCACGACTGGTGTCATGAAAAGCACACATGTGAGAGTAGGGTCATGGTTTGGAAAGACAGACTTAAGAGTCATTGACATGGATGATCATTCTATGATGGACCATACCAATGATGGACCGAGACATGAACTCTTAATTCTTGTGATCAATCTTAAACTATTTTATGAAAGATAGATAAACCATTTAAATATTTAGCTCAAACTCTTGTAGTAAACACCATACCTCAAGTCTCTCTGGCTCTCCAATATTATTAGGTTTAGTTATTATAACACAAAAATCATTCTACATTGTCAATAATTTTTTGCGCTTACACTGAAATCAATGAACACTATTAATCCAATGACTTTACAAGTAATGTACCATCATACATGCAATTATATCAAATCAGAAATCAACATATACTACAAAATGAAATCAATGCGGATTGTTTTGTTACAAGTAACATTTCAATTTACCACATGTGCAAATGTAGGTTCACATTCTATCATTCATGTTACACTGAAATCAATTAACACTATTAATCCAATGACTTTACAAGTAATGTACCATCATACATGCAATTATATCAAATCAGAAATCAACATATACTACATAATGAAATCAATGCGGATTGTTTTGTTACAAGTAACATTTCAATTTACCACGTGCAAATGTAGGTTCACATTCTATCATTCATGAAGTTTTAAAAACTTCAGATACCATTAGAATTATAATTCAACTATCCAACAAAAACATTTAACAATAAATATCACATGACATGCCAATTATAATTCAACTATCCAACAAAAATATTTAACATTAAATATCAAATGTCAAATGTAATTCAATGACAACATTACTTCACATTCACATGCCAAAAGTACTAAAACCATCCAAAGAACACCGAAATCAATGAACAAGTTATTAATCCAATGACTTTACAAGTAATGTACCATCATATGTATGCAATTATATCAAATCAGAAATCAACATATATAATGTAATGAAATCAATGGGGATTGTCTTGTTACAAACTTTAACATTTCAATTTACCACATGTGCAAATGTAGGTTGACATTCCATCATTCATGTAGTTTTAAAAACTTCAAATGCCATGCCAATTATAATTCAACTATCTAACAAAAACATTTAACATTAAATATCACATGCCATTCCAATTATAATTCAACTATCTAACAAAAACATTTAAAACATTAAATATCACATGCCATGCCAATTATAATTCAACTATCCAACAAAAACATTTAACATATGTCCAAAAATATGTCCAAAAAACATATTGTAATAAAATATGTCAAAAAATTGTAAATCTCACTCAAGTATCAAACTGTATCAAGTTTAACAAATTTTAAAACCATCTAAATTTTGAAATAAAATCAAATCTACTGTATGTCTTGTCCGTCAAATGGAAGATCTAGCCTCCGGGTCCCGATTGGCTCGCTATCTTGTAAAGGGAAAACCTACATACACAATGTACATGTACTTGAACATTAAAATTTGAAGTTTTAAAAATTAACGAGAATATATATATCTATAACTTCATGTAAAAAACAAAATATAACAAAAAAATCGCGCAATACCTCGTAAGGTTGCCTCTCCATTTGATGAAGAGTATCTGCCATAGAAACATCTCTAGTGGTAACCTGTACAATATACATGTACAATTAAATATAAATTTATATATATATATATATACATAAATAATTTATATAAATTAAAAACTTTCAAATGAAAATGCACGTGTGTACATATATATAAACTTATTTGAACAATAATATTAAAAAAAAGAACTAAAGACAACTTCTTCAAATGCCGTGGATGTCCCTATCTCCGTCGCTAAAGTCCTCGGATTAAAAAAATCTTCTATACAAACCTAAATTCAAAAAATTTTAAATAACTCAAAATATAGATCTCTCTCTCGATATCTCAATTTTTTATGGAACTTTTTGAGGTAACATAAATTTTGAACTTGTGAAAAATTGTCCATACTTGGTCATCTCCCAATGAAGTAGAAGGTATATCTCCTAAAGAAGAAGAAGGTACCGGGATCCCAAAAACATCAGACGGAATCGGTACCCGTTAAAACATTTTATCGAATTATATATATACATACATGTACATGTGTGGCAACAATTATTTATTTTAGAGTCACTTAAAAAACACTAACATACATGTGCCAACATATCATGATGGGCAGACCCATCTGCATCGTTTGAGCCAGAGTTCCCGAACATAATATTAACATTTTCATCACGCATCATGCCTGAGAACTGCAAATGGTGTTTTAACATATAATCATACCTTTTTGTTAGATTAATGTACACATACAAATAAATGTATACATGTGTACATACACATGTATTTATTACAAATTGTACACATGTATATATGTAAATATAATTTCAAATCCTAAGGTCACTAACACATACCGTTCCGGTGCCCTCTTCCTCACGAAAAATTAGGTCTTGCAGACCATTGCGACAATTTATTGCGTATGTTCGGAGATCTTCAACATTCATGTTGTAAATCTCTTCATCTGTATGATAAACAAAATTGGCACGTGCATATTCACATGCTCTTTGTCGATTTAAGCCAAGATCGACTCCACTCAATCCGCTATGAACATTTTCGATCATAACATCTCTTGCTTCACGACTTATTTGAGAAGTCGCATCCATCTCTGATCGCAAGGTTTCGACTCGAGACCGTCGACTCACCAATGGCGGCTCAGGGCGAGGCAACTCCACATCTCGCTTTGCGCCCTTACGTTGACATAATCGACCTCTCCCCGGGCCAAAAAATTCTGAAGGAAGATCATTGTAGTCGGGTTTCATACCCTTAAAAAATTCTGTATAAAACATTTGTGCAAAATAAAGAGGAACCTCATCGTTCCATGGAAGCCTTCCAAAGGCCGCAAGATGTCGACTATACAAATATTTTGCTATGTCTGGGTGCTTGAAATAGTGCACCTTCAACATCTTTCTTTTTGGCCCTTCCTTATAATTAAACATTGACTTAGCCTGGTCTCTTGAAACTTGTTTTTTTATGTCCTGCCATTTATCGGGACCTATCACTGCTTCTCTTCTCTGTCTCATCACTTCTACAAAAGAATCAGTGGTTGGCCCCAAATCTTTGTACACTTTTACCATTTCACTCAATGAATGTGTAACTATCTATAGGCTTTGTCTACTCTCAGCAGGTAGAGTCAAATCCTGGAGATCTGTCTGCAATTTTGTATAAAGGCTTTGACACCTTTGTAAGGTGCATTCCGCCATGTTCCTTTCCCATGGTATATCAGTAATCTCAGCCGGATAAGTTGTGCTAGGTTGACAGCCTTCTTCTTCAATGTAGCGCGTTGCCCTGCGTCTTTTTTGACCACTGGCTCGAACATTTTGAGCCTCTGCATCAATATATATATAATTTCATATATTAGAAAAAACACGTGTAAAAAAAGTTGTAAAAATTTAATGAAAAAATATTGAAATTGATGGCAACCTTGATGTTGTTGGTTAACATCATCTCCAACATGACCCTGCTGAGAACCAGCCCCAGAATGATGCTGCTGAGAACCAGACCCACAGTGACCCTGTTGAGAACCAGCAGCCGTTGATTGCTGGCCTTCGGGGGAATAAATATCACCCCCTTCTGGCACCCTGCTACCTCGACCGGTTGAACCTTGGCCACGCTCCATTGATGGAGTAGAAAGCCTTCTCCTCTTGCCTCCTAAAAATTAAAATATGAAACTTGTTAACAACTAATTTCACTCACAAAGTTAGTAAAAAATCAATTCCATATGTACACACATGTATGTAGATTTAAGATTATATTTAAATACCCTGAACATCCTCCGATCCCCGAGACTCCATATGGGATTCGGTTGATCTTCGTCTTTCATCCTCCATGATTTATATCTATTGGTCAACATTCACAAAATAGATTTCAAAAAATCAATACCTCAGAGTAAAATCCAATTTGGGGATGTTAAATCCAATATGTTCTATATTTCTTACATTTCAGCCCTCCTATTTTTCTTTCCAACCAAGGTTTATAAAATACCATGAGAAGCAACATGAGACTTAGAACAATCATTTTCATTATCTATATGGAAGGCAAGAATGATTATATCCCCTTGAGCTTAAGGGTATGTAGTTTGTCAATTTTTATCATATATTTTTTGGTAAGTGTAAATGTTTTTTTTATCTATAGTACACATCATGAGTTCCCCACTTTTACCTTATGTAAAGCATGATTCTAGGATTACTAAAATTTGTACTTGGTTTTTTAAGAATATATCAAATAAAGTTTTTGAGAAGCAAATATGGCTTTTTCCTTAGAATTTGGCACTTTGAATTTCCTTAGCCATATTTATTGTTAATGATTATAACCTTAAAATGGCTAATATTGGTTTGTCATCATCATCTAAAAATGACATGGCACATGAAAATTTACCATGTCCATCATCATCACTTCACACCATCTCATACATGACCCCTTCTACATATTATATGCATGAATTTTTGAAATGTCATCCTCTACCTATCCCATGAATGGATTGTGACAACAGGTAAATAAAATACATTTTATAAGCAGAAGATAGTTTCTAGCTTGTCCTCCTCCATCCGCCCCATAGCTAGTGATTTCTCAATTTTCCACTTCCAACTTTCTATTCTCGAAATTCATTAGCAGCTAATTTTATTGATAGCCACATCACTATACATATAATTATCATATTATACACTACTACATTAATGAACTCTACGTTGTTTGTTATTGTAAAGTCCAATAACAAACAATGTTAATTGAGTTTAGTAGTGTATATAACAATTTCTTTGACTTCCAAGTGTGTTGTGACTAAATAGTAGAATTAACTACCCAAATGAATTTCCAAAATAAAATGTTGGAAGAGAAAAATAGGCAATCATTAGATATGGAGTGCGTGGAGGAGGACAAACTTATACTGATCATTTCCTTATCAAATTCCCTTTATTCACCTAATGTCACAATCAATCGTGGTCTAGATAGAAGGGATGACCTACCATAAATTCAATCATATAATGTGTAGAAGGGTCATATGTAGATGGTGTGAAACGATGATTACAATCATGATAATTTTTCATCTACTAGGCTATTTTGAGATGATGATTACAAACTAGTGCTAGCCCATTAAAGGTTATAATCATTGGTGCCTAATGTGGGGTGGACAATTTAAATCAAGTTCGTATCAAAGTACAATTTAGCTCATTTTAGTCAAGGTTAGTTAGAAGAATTAGCTATTGGTTTCTACCTTAAATTTCCTTTGAAAATGAATGTGTACGTGATTTTGAGAGACATTAGAGACATTAGAGGAACAAGGTCCAAATTTTTGATGAAAATGTGCTATGAAAGTAAAGGGTTTTAAAGGCAAGCATGTACAAGGCATAGTTGAGCCAAATGTTCTTCAACAAGGGCCTAATTATTTGGGTCTTGGTTATGGAAAACATGGAAAATGCTCCAAAGCCAAGGAGGCTTGTGAGGTTTGTGTTCATGATGAATGGAATATGTACATAGTTTACCTTAAAGTCGTTGTGTTTTACGAATATTAAAAAATGAAGAACTTCTATTTAGATCCATTCCAGAGATTGACTGCAGGGGCATTTACTAGATATGTCACCTTTCATAAAAGATGAGATCCAGAGGCTACCTGTCCCTTTACAGACTCTGCCTATAGAACTTGTAGAAGTAAACACTAGAGGCATTAACAATATCAAAGAACTAGACATGGGAATGTGTCTCTTTCCCTACGCAAAAAAATAATTCTTGAGGTAGTTAATCTTCATAGATAGGTCATCAAGCAAGTCAATGTGATCATCCCTCCTTCCCTCCCTTCTAAAATAATTATGTTTTGTGGGTCAGAAAGTCAAAATATGGAGACAATTATCACCAAATCCAAGGTACGATTATGCATGATGGAGAATATCTAGCGCTGTCCCTTGTTAAATATATTAACAAGGGAAAGCGCTAGAGATTCTCCATCATGCATAATCGTACGTCGATGCTTATAGAGTGAAAAAACTAAAAGAATCAACTTGTAGGGTCATTTTAATGGGGGGTGGAGAATTCCTGGGTCTTTGCAAATTCAAAATATGGTGCATGTTGCATGAAGCAAGATGTTGAAAGTAGAGTTATGTTAAACACACATAAATGCAACAAATATGGAAATTTGTACATGAGCTCTATTATTTGACTTAAGAGTCAGTTGTTTGAATTTAGGCATGTTTTGTCAACTTGTGTTTGGTTGATGGTTTTGTACACCAATATGTAAGAGTACACAGACATATTCACATGATGTGAATTTTTTTTTTCTTTGAAGGAGAAAAATGACGTGTTTTCAGTTTGATGGTTTTGCTTGTGACAAGACGTCACAAGATTTTGTGTAGGTCCACTCTTTAGCGAGAGCCTCATGATTACAACCTATCCGTGAGAATCAAATGGGAGTGCATCCTTATTTTGAAAACAAGTAGGATTCTAAGTTACCTAGGACTCAAACCATCATTTTTAAATTTGAAATATAATGGTGTTGTTTCAATGCCTGAATCCACAACCCTAACACATGAAATCACTAATCTAATTACACATGAAATAAATAGTTATTTTCTTCAAAATTAAAAATATAACTAAAAACTAAATTCAACATAGTTGAAAGAAAAAGAAGTGCCATTGAAATGGTTTGCTGACAAATGGTTAGATTTCTTATCCAATTAAGGCCTAGCATGTATTTTGATGTTTCATTAATTTCTTTGCAAATTCAAAGTATCCAGTGCATGTTGCATGAAGCAAGATGTTGAAAGTACACGAGCTCTATTATTTGTCTTCAGAGTCAGTTGTTTGAAGAGGCATGTTTTGTCAACTTGTTTGGTTGATGGTTTTGTACACCAATATGTAAGAGTACATGGACATATTCACATGATGTGAATTTTTTTTTCTTTGAAGGAGAAAATGATGTGTTTTCAGCTTGATGGTTTTGTTTGTGACAAGATGTCACAAGATTTTGTGAAGGTCCACTCTTGAGCGAGAGCCTCATGATTACAACCTATCTGTGAGAATCAAATGGGAGTGCATCCTTATTTTGAAGGAGAAATTTCAATAGGCTTTAGGAAATTTAATTTCAAGTCATTTAATTTCACTAGAAATAATTCAGAGGTACATGATATGAATAGTATTTATAAGGAAGAACAATAGTCCCTCATGGAATATGAAGAAAGTAGCCACTTCATTTTGTATATATGCATTCTTTGAGTTACTCCTCAAAAAATTTCAAAACATGTGTATTTATTACTCTACCCATCCCGATTTTCATAGGATCCATAGCACATACATTTCTATATGCACCCTAGTTGTTGTAAGGCCTAATTATTTCATCACTTTCAAAGGAATTACATCAGTTGTTTCTCCTAAATCTAGCATATAGTTGTGTAATAATATTTTATTTATAAATAGGAATATATGAAAATGTTTATGAATTACATTTTTATTCCCTTGATTCATCTTTTATAACTCTGTAAGATAATCCTCAAAAGTAGGGTCATCTACTTCATCAAATTTTAAGAACTTCTTAACCTCATATCTTTATTTCATATTTGCATAACTTCCACAACTGGGATAGAAACAAGATATTTTCCAACTGTTGAACTAAACCAACATTAATTTCATTGTACACTCTTTATATAGGTATGGTTGAATGTTGTACATCTGGTACATAGATCAATTTGTTGTTTTCATTGTTTACTCTTAGAAATTATTTGAAGTGGGAGCGAAGAGTTGGTTTCTTCCTAGGTTGGCTTACATTTCCTTTAATATGTGATCCATGCATTTCTCTAATTCATATTTTTATCTCTTGTATTAATTATGTTATTATTTCTATGTATTGTTCAAGTACAAGGGGGTGAAATAATTTCTTATCATTTTCTAAGTGGTGAGGTCGTTTGAATCTCCAATAGTTGTGTTGGTGTGGTGGGAAACTATCAAATTGTATAGCTCATAGAGAAACAAATTCTGAAATAGAAATTAATATTAAGATATGGAATAAGTAGATACTTTATAGCCATAGATATGTTGTATTGTACGGTTACACATTCTGTACTAACTATAGACAAATAATTCAGAACTGAAACTAAGGTAGACAGAAATATCTCTAAAATGTATATTTATGCTAAAAGTAGAAATTCAATATCTCTAAAATGTATATTTATGCTAAAAGTAGAAATTCAAAGCATCTTTGCAGAGAGAAAACATTCTAATATTTGATACTGAATTACATCTGAGCAACAATTAGTTATACATGAATGAAAATAAAAAGTACAGTATTGTAAATAGTTACTAGTCCATAATAGAGATGTCTGACGGATAAATAAAGGTATCGCATAGTTAAGAAATATTCATATACTGTCATATATTTGGATGTAACAAATTATGATCTAAAATATATGCAGGAAATAGTATGTGCATAATTTCAAGATGCATTCAGGACATGTTACTGTGGACAAAACACTGACTATAAATAAGTCATGGTATAGAAAATATAAAATATCTTCATTTAAACCAAATAGAGCCTTATATTTAGAAGCTAGAAACATATTTGTAAACTTTCCAGCCCTAAGAGTTATAGGATTACATATAATCTGTTTATAATAAATAAAATTACAATGAAACACTCTGTCTCCTTTTCACAAATTTGTAATAGTTCTTAGAAATTCTACGCAGAACTACATGTAAGAAAACCAGTAGGTGTCCAACCAACCTCTGAAAAGAAATAGCCCTGTATTTTGAGGGACGAAATAAAGATATAAAACGTGTACCAATCCCAATGGGAAAAATATTGAAATTTTACCTGAAATCAACAGAATAAGATTCTGATATAGAAGGGTTTGAAATAAACATGATTAAATATAAAAATTTATGTAGCAAATTGGTGCAGAAGCAGTATATGACAGATTACTGGAAATCAGTGAAAACGTTACAACAGCATCGCAGAGCCTAAGAAGTACACATATGGTGGAGATATATATACACATATATTGCGTACAAGGGGAAAACTTATTCGTTTACATAGTTGTCAAAAAGTAATAATATTCTAGCAAACGATAAAGTAACCAGAGAGAAAAAAGGCTTGGGACTTCAACCACATGGATGTGTTGAAATCCAGCAACCATGACGCAACAAACCCAAACGAAAAGGGAAAAATAGGGAATAACATACTTAAAAACATACTAAGTCAGTTATGTATGCTAATAGTCTTAAGAGAAGCCAACGATAGAAATAAAAAATGCAATAGCAGAAGTCTGAGGATTGTTCCACCGTTCACCGGGGGTTCAGAAAATGCGGTGATAAAATGAAAACATAGACAAATTCCGAAATTCAACAACACCCTATTTAAAATAAAATTGGAATAGGTAGAAAATATGGAAATTTCATTTCACATTTCAGAATTTACGCCTAGGCATTGTCTGTGAGGAAATATCCTCTCAAGAGCAGTGAAACAGACTTCCAAATCAGTGAGTATTGGAATCAGGAAAATAGTACCCGGCAGATTTTAACGTTGGTGCCCCTAACGACGACGAGCAGAACCTCGACCAGATGCGGCAGAACCTCGACCAGATGCGGCAGAACCTCGACCAGATGCGGCAGACCAGATGCGGCAGAACCTCGACCAGATGCGGCAGAACCTCGACGACAGAACAGAAATTCGCGCGAAAACAATGAAACAGTAAACTGTTACCCTTCACGGGCGATTTATTTATAAAAACGTAGTTCGGCCGAACTTTCAACTGAGTTCGGCCGAACTACCATTGCCGGTTTTTCAAACCTCCGGCAAAAATTCCGTTTGCTGGGCCGTCACTGTGCCGTCAATATAAACGGACTCAAAAGTTCGGCCGAACGTACTAAAACAGTTCGGCCGAACTATTATAAAGTTCGGCCGAACTTTATAAAATGTTCGGCCGAACTATTGCCGAATTTTTTTTTTTGCCCCCGATTCTCACAAAAGTGTAACCCAGCTTCACGTTTCCGCCCATTTACAAACATATTACAAATTATAAATAATAATAATAATAAAAGGAAATAATAGGTATATATATAATATTTACAAACATATTTATTTTGTTATGTAATTTATTTATATACATATATGTAAATATATTGATAGATAATAATAATATAAAAATATATATTATCTGATTTATATATATATATATATATATATATATATATATATATATATTTCAATATAATATGATTTATATATACAATAAATTACAATATTAATATCATAAAGAATAATATTCCAAAGAACGATGGAATTATTTACAAAAAAAAATCAAGTTTACAATATAAAGTTACAAATTTTGCAAAAAAATTCCTTTAAATGCAAATATGCCAAATGAAGAGTCAAAAAACGTTACCAAATACAAAGTGTGCAAGGTGATGTGGCAACCAAAGGTGGCACATCACCTCCAAAATACTATTACCATGGAGTCATTATGCATTGTCATGTGAAAAGAGAGAGTGAGGGATTGACTAATGGAAACTAATATCGATAAAAACAATTTTTTATGTACAAATCAAACAAACGAAAAGCACACCTTAGCGAAGCAAAGCAAGTTTTACAAAAAATTCCTTTTTTAAATGCAAATATGCCAAATGAGGAGTCAAAAAACATTACCGAATACAAAGTGTGCAAGGTGATGTGGCAATCAAAGGTGGCACGTCACCTCCAAAAGACTATTACCATGGAGTCATTATGCATCGTCATGTGAAAAGAGAGAGTGAGGGACTGACTAATGGAAACCCATGTCGATAAAAAAAAACTTTTATGTACAAATCAAACAAACCAAAGGCACACCTAAGCAAAGCAAAGCAATTTTAGCTAGAAGAGTAGATGGGTCCCATTTATTATCAAAAGAAAAGATAGAAATGGGGGTTGTTGTACCTACAACAAGGCGCATCATTGAAACGTACCTCTAACATCCTCAAGTGCAAGTAGAAATCATCAATATGGTCTGTTAGTATGAATTCTTTGTCGAAGCGTACGAAAAAGAACCACTTTAGCTACGCATAACTAATAGCCCTAACAACAATAATGGCTGCAAAACATCTTCAGATCTGCAATTAGTAGTTAAAGTGCTGCAACAAACAGATCTATAAATGGAAAGACATTAAGCAGTAAAGTAAAGAGTTTGCTCCATGCATCCAACAGACAAGACAAGAACACGATTTTTGAATGAATTTTTATATTACGGGGCACCTGGGAGGAAACAAGAAGGTGTATCCAGATCTCCTCAATGGGATGGGTTCTTTGTAGTCCTCAGCACTTCAGATCTAAGCTTTCTCTCTCTCGTAGATGTAGAAAACCCAATGTAGAAGGTAGAGCTCAATGGGAGCAAAATGGCAGAAATGAGACCAAGTGTATAGATCCAGAGTGATCTAATATGCAACAAAAGGTGAAGAATGATGGGGAAAAACCTCCTATTTATAACAAAATATTGGGTCCTTCTAGATCTTGGTGCATGATTAAAATAATGTTAATCACATCTAGATCCACCTCTATGGAATATTTTATTATTATTCGTTGGAGGGAAAGGGTGTTTGACTTGGGTCAAATCCCTTGATTAGTGAAAAATAAATAAATAAATGATTTATTTATCTTTTTAAGGAAGTGGTTGGGTTATAATCAAATAAATAATGATTTATTTGATTAATGGTGGTTGATTTGGTCATATTTAACAAGGAATATTATTAAATAATTATTCCTAGAAAATAATAAGATAACTATGGGTTTATCTCATTAATTTCTTTGTTTTTGGGTTAAACATGACTGAGAATAATAATTAAATTATGGTTTAATTAATTATTCCTTTTGGGGTTTCCTAATTAATCATAGTGAAAGCAGTTTTACTTGGGGTAAAACTGGTCTTACATGGTGTACTTGGGTCCATCTAATGATGAAAAGTTAGATGACCAAAAAATGGTGTACCAGATTGCCCCCCAGCGTGCGAGTGTCAGGAGCAAATCGTATGACCGAAGTACGTTGTAAGAAGACAATCACTAGACAACAAAAGGGTATGTCAGAGAGAGAAATATGAGGTAGATAGTGTGCTGAAGGACTAGACCCCGAGGAGACGAGACTCGCAGGTGCAACAAGTCTCTGTTATGAGAGGGTACCTGTGCTGAAGGCGGCGGGGGAGGCATACCTATGCCCGCCGTGACAAAGTACAAAAGAATAGTGTGTCCAGTGAACAAGGGACCGAACCATAGAATACAACTGGCATAATCAAGAGCCAGATAAAAATACAATGAATAGTCTCACATACATGCTGTGCCTGGGATAACAGCCAGGACTAGTACAATATCATCTGAGTACATGAGATAAACACAACCCAAATGCCCCCTGTAAATGGGGAAGGGCTCACAAAATCTGACCGGTACATGCAAATCATAGAGGTGCTGCAAGTGGCTAATGCCAACATCATCAAAATCTGGAGCGGCATCAAAGGCTGCAATGAAGAGGTCATCCGGGCATGTGGGGGGCTACCTGCAGGGCCACCCCCTCATGAGGGCTGAGACATCTCACACACGCCCGTGAATCATCAAGAGCTGTTGCTGGGTCACTGGACTGTCCAGTATACGAATCTCGATCATGCTGAAAGGAGTTGGAGAAGCAATCAAGTCAAAGGGAGGTAAGAAATCCCCCTGCCTGATCCGAGGCACCGAACAAAAATGGAAGCTGGAACCAAGGTACACCGCCCTCTAGACCTTGCTTCTGGAATAAATGTGCTGAGGTCGACAGAAGGAGGTCCGCCGTAGGTGAGGCAGTGAGAGATCCTCAACTAAGGCACGAGAGAAGAGCAATAGAGCGACGGACAGACTGACACTAATGATGATGGTGGAAATGGGAAGGATGGAGTGGCGAATGGACGACTTCCCTTGTTAGAGCATAAAGGGCATGAATGACATGGCAGCGACCGACACAATATCGAAAGGGACAGGGGACAGTGGGGCTGAAGGTCATGAGATGCGACACAAGAGAGGAACCAAGCAAAAAGAATGGAGGGCTATAGTAGGGTGTAAAAGGATGCAGGATAGACTCCATGAATGCAATGATGACTCAACTCGGATGCTCTAAGCAAGGGCGACTAGATAGTGCTGCCAGACAATAAAGGCCCCAATGGGGGGTCATAGAAGCATGAGTACAAGGTGGGTACTCATGACGAAAATCAACACGAACATGGACAAGTAAGGGGGCGATATGGTGCCCCAAGTACAAGTGTCGTAAGTGAGGAAATTCGATTTTAAGGAGCGGTGAAGTGATCCTTCGTGGAAATATGTGTCCGGGTGAAGTATCAAATCACCAAAAACTAAGGAAAACCCATTTGAGAGCTCGGTGAGATCTATCCAGCGGTGCTGACGGTTCGTCGAACGGGGCTACGGTGTGGTCGCAGCAGTCGAAAGAAGAAACAGGGGTTCTCTTTTAATGAGGCGGTTTTCCCTCCAAAATCATTCATTTGCTATTGTGGCTGTGGTGAATGTGGAGAGGAGAGAAGGCCCTAAATCTTGCGGCGAACGTAGCGGACAAACCGACCGTTGGATTCGAGATCTGTCAGTTGGAGGCGAGAGGCCTAACCTTGCTCTTGCATTTTGATGGATTACATTTGCAGTTGAAGGCCCAAAACCCCCAGAAACAGCCCCTCCTTCATCTCTATGGCTGGGTCGCACTTTTTTGGGGCAACAAGTACGACCCAGGACGCAGGTATTAGGGCAACAAGTGCGACTTGGTCCAGAAAATGGCAGAAAACTGCGACCTGGGAGATAAGGGGGGTTTGGTGCTGTTTTATGGCTGGGAGTTGGATTGTGGTGTGTGGTTATGGTGTTCCCGATCGGTACCCTGACAAAAAGAATGTGGTTGTGCAGGTATGGCAGAGTTGCGGGTCAACTGGAGGGAGAGGGATCTGGGAACACTTCGGACAGAGATCCAGGCGGATCAGGGCGTTCGTCGTGTATTGGCCAAATATAGGGGCATATGGTGCCCTCTTGGATGTGTGTAGGGGCAAGTGGTGCCCCCTAGAATGTATGGGGGGGCATATGGTGCCCCCAGTTTTTTGGATTTTGTTTGTAACATGCTATGGGCATGTCGGATGGATATATATGGGGGGGCGTATGGTGCCCCCAGTTTGTGGAACATGCTATGGGCATGTCGTAAGTATATGTATGGGGGGCGTATGGTGCCCCCAGTTTTTGGGAACATGCTATGGGCATGTCGTATGTATCAGAGTAGATGGACTCATCAATATATGGTTTGCGACACATATTATGGATATGCATCGTCTTGTGATGGTTGATTTAATGTTATTGTCTTCTATGACTTGTGTGTGATAAATGCCAATCTAGAACATGGTTTGCAATACTATCTACGTAGTGATTTTGGTCTCTGGGTACATGGTTGAAAGTGATGGTTTCAAACGTACGTATTAAGACTTTCACTCGTAAATAGCGTCTGAACAACACAGGGTTATGCACATGATAGACACCATTTAGTTGCATTACAAGAAGCAGGGAATCCAAACGAACGTGCAGATGGCGGATGCGATGCAACAAGGCATCGGCTAATAGGCCACGCGCTGCATCATATTCGGCCTGATTGTTGGTGGCAGAACCAATGCATACCCCGTTAGACAGAACGAGGTCATGCAAGGGGGTGAAGATGGCCCACCCTGCCAAGGCAATATTCCTGGAGTAGCGACTTGCACCGTCGGCGTAACCGATAAAGGGTGTGGACGGGGGGTCCTGCAAAATGGTGTGACAAGACAATAAATGAGGGGATGAAAGGAAATGACGGCAGCGTGAGGGTACAGAAGTCATCGAGCAGTAATGGCAGGGGGAAATGGCAGGATGATCAAGGCTCACACAAGGTGATGTATGAGAGCTATCAGAAACATGGCGAGGACTCGGGCTGCGGAGGTCAACGGAGACACAAGTGGAGTGATCTCGGGTATCAACGGACACAATGGGGAAGGCTGCAGACGGGCTAGGCTCCGGGTGTCGTGCAAAGGAGGATAGGTAAAGAATGGTGACTGTAGACTCCGTCATCTGAACATCAGGGGGGGGGATGTGGATCGGAGCGGGGGGATCCTCAGGCTGGCCTGAAGCATACTGCGCGAGAATGGGAGAGGCGAATTGATTTTGTTCAACCTCATACTCGCGGATCACCTCAAGGGAGGCGCGGTAATGTGTCAGGTGAGGACAATAATGGGAGTAGTGGCCATGGACACCGCACAAAGCACAAGGCTTGTTGGTGCGGAGAGTCTTGGCGTTCTTGGGGACGGCCGAAGAAGGAGTGGGAGTTTCAGGGACCGTAGTGTCGGGGAACGCGAAGTTTACCATGGGTCGGATACGAGGTAACTCGGGACAAGCATGGGTGGCATGACCAATGACATCACATAAGGCACAAGGCTTTGGGGGTGGAGAAGGAGCCGGGTGGGTCGTGGTGGTTTGGTCTTTGGTTGCCCCCTTGCGGGCTTTGCCTTTCTTCCCGGGAGCCGACCCAACAGGAGAAGGGTCCTGTGGAGGTGCTGGGGGCACAGTGGCTATGGAGGAAGCGAGGGGGACCGGTTGAACCGGTGTCAAAGCCATGTAAGGTTTGGGGTGACCAGGGGGGTGGCGGCTGGGGGGTCAAGGTACCAAACCGGAATACCCAAGGTCAAGTTAGGGAGAGAAAGGGTGGCCATGACGGGGACGGAATATACTCCGGGAGGGGGAGCCAAGAAGGGGATCTGTCCAGCAGGGTAATGACCAGGAGGTACGGCGCCAAGATGGTTAAGGCCAGGGGGGGACCGAGCCTGGAGGATAAAGAGGTTCGGGGGCACCAGCTGTAGGGGGAGGGCCAGAAAGAGGAGGTCCGGCTGGCTGAGATGGATGGCTAGGAGCGGGTTGCGAAGGGCGGGGAGGAGGGTGCGGGCTAGCCGAGGCAGGCCGTTTATGGGCAGCCTGAGACGATTGCATCATGCAAACATTCGACAAGCTGGGATCAGTAACAGGAGGGGGAGGAAGGTGAGGAAAAGTTCCAAGCAGGGTGGAATCTTTATAGACGCCGGGGGAGACACTGGTCAAAGAATCGACGGTTTGCTTGTTGGCTACAGAAGAGATGGTCGTCTCGGAGGCGGATGGAGACGGCGGCTCATGATACGATAGCCGGTCAATGGTGACTATCTTTCCATTATGTGGAAAAGACATCTTGCGGAAGACCGCGGATGGGACAACAGACATGGCATAGGTGTAGCTTCGCCCCAATAGGATGTTGTAGTCTAGAGGGGCGTCAATGACTTCGACATCAACGCAAACAGTCTTACCGGCGAGGGTGATGGGACAGTTACGAAACAGGCCAATAGGCTGGGAGGCATGACCATCCCACGCTCAAAGGGTGATCGTGGAAGGGGCCAACTCAGGGGATCCGAGTTGCTTCCAAACCGAAGCGGACATCACACAGGTGGATGCCCCCTCATCAATTATACACCGGGATACAGTGGCGTTCCGGATTTTGACGGGGATTTGGAAAGCAACGGAAGGAGGAAGAGGAGGGTGGTCCGATTGAGTGGCGTCGAAAACAATCATTTGGTCATCAGCAGGATCAACAGCGCCCACGGCAGATAGTAGAGCCTTCCGTTGGGAAGCGCACGACTGGAGGAGTTCCAGTGTGGAAATGGCAGCAGGGGATTGTGCCAAATCATCTACTATACTGTACGATTGGGCGGCTCGACCAGAAGCATCATTTCGGCGTAATGGACCCTTTGGAATCTTTGGGTGAACCTCAACTTTGGGTTGAGGGATGTGTAAGGGGCCACTGGGTGTCGAAAGAGGCTCTGTAGAACCTGAAGATGGAGGCTTGGGAGCAGACTGAGCAGGAGGCTTGGGGTACTGGCGAGACCGAGTTTGAAGGTGAAGGTCGACAGAAGGGGACGAATCGGAGCGCATCATAAGGATCTGGTAGTCAGAGGAACCAGAAATGGACAAGGGTGTGGCTGCATGGCTGTCGGGGGGTTGGGTAGCCACGAATCCCTGTTGAGGGAAAGGATCAGTGAACACAGCTGGCGGGGTAGTGGCCACATTAGGAGGAGCGTGAGGGGAGGCGTGTTGTCCGCGCAATGTGGCTCGAGACTCCCACATCTGTCGCATCTGGGGTAAGAGAGGACAATCGTGAGTGTAGTGACCGTAATCACTGCAACACGAACAGGGCTTGTTTGTGCGAAGCGGCCTGTCCGGCCTGGGCGGGATGCCCGGAGGCTGGTTGCTAGTGTTAGGGTCCATACCAGAATTGGGTCCTCGGTTACCGGGGGCAGATGGGTTCTGGTTGCCTCTCCGCCTTCTTTGAGAAGAAGGGGGAATAAACGCACCCTGCTGTGCAAATACTTGCCCTGGAGGGGGTTGTAAGGGCTGTTGCAAGTGGTGAGGAGGCAAGGGAGGCGGAAGCGCATATGCTGGAGGAGTTGGCGCACCAGGCTGCGGATAAAAGTAAGGGTTGGGTTGGGCAGCATTGAGGTAAGCAGGAGGTTGGGCAAAAGGAGGAGGCATGCCGTATCCTGGATACATGTTGCCGGGAGGGGGCAGAGTGCTAGAGGTGCTGGCCCCTCCGTGAGGGAGGCCATGGCTCATAGGAGGGTGAGCAGAGGGGTGGGAAAGAGATCCAACAATACCGTCGGCGGAATGAGATGCCCCCGGGGCGTTAGCGCCACCGGGCCTGGGGATGTCAGGGAGAACGGGATAAACATAACCAGATTGAGCGTAGATCAGGTCATATTTTAAAGCTATTTGGAGGGCGGCTTCTTCAGATTGAGGAAAGTGAGAGGCGACATCTTTGCCGATGGGAGACGGGAGAGTGCGAAGGAACCAGTCCATGTAAACCCGACCTTCAAAGGGAGGGGCTCGACATAAGCTCCGTCTTCGTCGCCATTCCTGAACATGGGCAGAAAGGCATGTGGAAGAGGATTGCTTAAATGAAGTCAAGAGCTCCGTACCAGTGTCGTATCGGAGAGGGAGCTGGAAGTACGACAAGAAGGCTTGGGCAAGAGTCTCGAACGTGGTATGGGAGGAAGTGGCCTGCTCGACATACCATTTAGAAGCTTCGCCGGTAAGCGTGCGTTGGAACAAACGAAGACGGATGGAGTCATCGGTAATGGAGTTGGAGGAACACCACATGTGGAAAGACCGGACGTGATTGGTCGGGTCTTCGCCATTAAGGCCCTCGAACTTAGGGATATCGGAGGGTAACTTGGTAGGCATAGTGGGCCAGGTAGTATTATGGTGAATGGGGTCGTTAATCGACTGATGGAAATCGGGGAGGCTGAGGCCTGCAATGTACGGCAGCACAGGGGTGGCCGGAGTAGTGGTTGTGACGGTTCCGCTAGAAGGAGGGCCGGTATTGGGGCCGCTAGCATTGGGCCCTGATCCAGACATGGTGAAGGTAAAAGGGGGGGAACCGGGAGGAGAAGGGGGACCTGAGGAATCAGGAGAGGAGTCGGAGTGCGGACTCGAAGGTGGACTGGCTCGACGACGACGGTGCGGAGCAGGTCGATCAACCGGGAACTGAGGATGAAGGCCAAGAAGTCTCCGGGAAAGGCGCCTTTGGGGCGCAATGATGACAGGAAGAAGGAAACCGACAAGGGCAGAAAGGGGCAAAATCAAGAAGGTCAAGGGCAGATAAGGTGCAGTGACGATTGATTTTAGAGTCTCTGCCAGGCGGTGTAAACCAGGCGCTTCTTCACTTAAGGTCAGTGTGTGGTGTGCGTTAATTTTAATTTTTAAACCCTTTCCGTTGTTGAGAGCAAAAAGTGTGCAACGTAGCTGAAAATAAACCTACAGAGAACAGAATAAAAATGCTGAAATAACAGAAAAATAACAGCTACATATGCATCTATCAAACCCAAGAAAGTGGGTCTCTCAAAACTATGCTGAAAAGAAAGGGAAAAACAATGGAAACACACACAAACGAAGCTCAACAGATCTAGGGTCAAAGGGGACAGAGATCCGGAGGATAAAGCTGCAGATAAGGGGTGCAGATCACAGCCAAGAGACAGGGGCAAGGTGGCTGGAAAAAAGGGAAAACAGCAAAAAGTCGGGAGGGGCAAGGCAGAGGCCTTTAGGGGAGGTCCAAACAAAACGACAAGAGGTGATTTGAAAGGAAAAGAGGCTGATTTCGATGGATCTGGAAGTGAGGTCACAGATCTGGAAAAAGAAAGGGCTGAAGCTCTGAAACCGACGGCTGAAACAACTGAAACTCTTCCACAAAAAGTGGAGGGTACTAAAGCCCTAAGGGGCTGGGTTCCCACTTAGATGAGTAAAAACAGATCAGATCTTGGTCAAGGCGGGTTGAGACAGAGGCTGGAAGACCCTGGCAGAAGCTGCAGCAGAACCCAGAAAAATTGCAGAAAAAATGCTGGAAAAAAGTCAGGTCGCAGTTTCTGACCTGATCTGAGTTGAGGTCACAGAAAACAGGCTGAAAAGTGCGACCTGGAGGTCCAGGTCGCAGGTTTTGGGCCAAAAAGTGCGACCCCCCTGTTCCGGTTGTCTCGGCGGCAGATTTTCTGAAAAGTTGCCGTCTCAGTTGCGGCTGGTGTCGCTTACCTGCGCAATAGGGCCAGAAACACACGGAAGTTAGAAATTTTAAGTTTTTAGGGTTTTATGTGAGAAAAAATGACATGAAAAGAGAAAAACTAAGCAGCTGAAAAGAAGCCCTAGGGCCTGAAGTCGCTGGATATGCAGGAATATGAAAAACGACAGCGGTCGTAATTTAAAACCCGTGTGGAGTAATATTTACAAACATATTACAAATTATAAATAATAATAATAATAAAAGGAAATAATAGGTATATATATAATATTTACAAACATATTTATTTTGTTATGTAATTTATTTATATACATATATGTAAATATATTGATAGATAATAATAATATAAAAATATATATTATCTGATTTATATATATATATATATATATATATATATATATATATATATTTCAATATAATATGATTTATATATACAATAAATTACAATATTAATATCATAAAGAATAATATTCCAAAGAACGATGGAATTATTTACAAAAAAAAATCAAGTTTACAATATAAAGTTACAAATTTTACAAAAAAATTTCTTTAAATGCAAATATGCCAAATGAAGAGTCAAAAAACGTTACCAAATACAAAGTGTGCAAGGTGATGTGGCAACCAAAGGTGGCACATCACCTCCAAAATACTATTACCATGGAGTCATTATGCATCGTCATGTGAAAAGAGAGAGTGAGGGATTGACTAATGGAAACTAATATCGATAAAAACAAATTTTTATGTACAAATCAAACAAACGAAAAGCACACCTTAGCGAAGCAAAGCAAGTTTTACAAAAAATTCCTTTTTTAAATGCAAATATGCCAAATGAGGAGTCAAAAAACATTACCGAATACAAAGTGTGCAAGGTGATGTGGCAATCAAAGGTGGCACGTCACCTCCAAAAGACTATTACCATGGAGTCATTATGCATCGTCATGTGAAAAGAGAGAGTGAGGGACTGACTAATGGAAACCAATGTCGATAAAAAAAAACTTTTATGTACAAATCAAACAAACCAAAGGCACACCTAAGCAAAGCAAAGCAATTTTAGCTAGAAGAGTAGATGGGTCCCATTTATTATCAAAAGAAAAGATAGAAATGGGGGTTGTTGTACCTACAACAAGGCGCATCATTGAAACATACCTCTAACATCCTCAAGTGCAAGTAGAAATCATCAATATGGTCCTCAAACTTTGTTGCCTTGTCAAGATCATACTATTTCAAAAGCTTCTCTGGATGCTTCAGTAAGCGATGAAGTTGACCTAGAAGAGAAAGAGGCCATTGAGCCATCCAATCCAACTAGTCGTCAACCATAGTTTCGCTGTTCTCCACCTCTTCACTATCTAATTCAGAAGACTCTTCCTCTTCACTATTAAGATTCTCATCACTATTGAAATTGTCGTTATCACTCGGTTCTTCATGATTTTAGAAAATATGAATGTTCTCTCCATCTCCCTATATAGTTTTAGCGTTAGGTGATGTGGCATTCCCTTGGTGTAATATTTTTTGAAGTGAAACAAATAAATTGTCAAGGGAAGTGCTAACCAAGTCTTGAACTGAAGACACTAGCACGCCACCACGAGTTATCTCTTTCTTTGACCACTTATGGGGAAGAATAGATGTGACAGGGATTAATCCAAGTGCCCTTGCAAACTGACGAATGATAGGATGCATCTCTCAAATTTGATTGTAGGTAACCTCATAAGCACATTGTAGAAATTATATAACTTATGTGTTATATGTCCAAGATTCTCCTAATCTCACACTATTTTAACTTCATGCAAAATACAGAATCTATTCCACCATTGATCATTTGAGGAAATTAAATCAAGATTGCAGTGCACACATGAAACAATAAAAATTCACACACATTAACACAGTTGTTTAACGAGAAAGCCTGAAGCTGAAAACCCCAACTATATGTATATAATATATTTCGCAGAGATTGTTGAAGATTACAACAAGCTTGATGAAGGAGGCATCACGAAACATCATTCACGATCCTAGTTGGAAAGTGATCACCTAAACACTAATTGGGGCCCACATAGGTGGATTTTTGGCACAAAGTCTATTTTTAGATTGTCTATTTTTAGACATGTCGATCATATTCTATGAGTTGCAGGATGCTATTTGTGGATGGTTGGTCAAGTTGGAAAAATAGATGGACTTCTATTTTTAGACATATTAGGCGGAATCTATTTTTAGATTGCCAGTCTAAAAATAGATATGTCGAATATTATTAGCTCTTAATAATATTTGGACTATAAACATTATCTTATTCTCTTGGAGCACTTCGGTTAAGTGCACAGATGTGGCACAGGAGCTGACAGAAGGAATTACGCTATTCCTGAGGGTTAAGTGGAGCTATTGCATGGATACTTCAGTTAGAACTCATGTGAGAGAGTTTGGTGGAGTTGATTGAGGAAGTTAATGGAGTTGTGCTCGGTTTAACTAATCTAAACATAGTTGAGCTATTTGTATCTAGTCTAACTGATTGATACACTAGTGAGAGTGGTGTGAATTAATTATTAATTAATTCACTAATTATAAACTCATTAATCAACTAAAGAATACATCAGTTAACTTCAGTGCATGGACAGTTTCAGTGGAGACCAATGAAGAGATAGGTGAAAGAGTAGTGTGACTATCATTTGTGACTATAAGTGATGCATGGTTTGCATCCAACACTCAATAGAGATGCCTTTAAAGACTATGTGAGCAAGGCTGGGGAAATTCAAACTCATCTAGAGCTATTCTTCAGCAGGGATTGTGTAGTAGAGGCAGGCTATCAGGTGGCAGAGATTGGAGCATGTGTTTTGCTAGATCTAGCTAAAATAGTGTTTGATCAGGAGAATCTCGGTGAATAATATATCAGTTATTCAAATTTCTACATGGTATCAGAGCGATATTGATCATTGGAGAAATTGCAAAGCATTGAAGCGGTTGAGTTTTGTGCTGGTGGAATTCGAAATTGCTGCTGTGTTTTCTTGGTGTCGAAGTTGAGATGTCTTTCAACGGATTACGATTGGTGTATGCCCTTGAGGGCAGCTCGAATTATATTGCATGGAAGGACAGGATGGGGGCGATGCTGGATGACAATGGGTTGAAGGAGTTCATAGATGCAAAAATTCCAAAACCTGCTTCTAGCGATGCTACCGCACTTGACACATGGCAAAAGAAGGTAGCAAGGTGTCAAAGGATTCTGTTGGAAGGTGTGAAGGATCACATAGTGTCCAGCCTTCATGGTAAAGCTTCTCCATTCTTGATGTGGAAATATTTGACAGATCTATTCCATAGCAAGAGCGACTAGAGGAAGTTGGCGCTAAAGGATAAACTCAGGAAAATAAAAATGGAGAAGAATGACACTATTCCGGTATACTTGACAAAGTTTGTCCACTGCAGGGATGAGCTTGGGAGTGTAGGAGTTATTTGATGAGGAATTGGTGAGCTTGGCTCTCCTTGGGCTTCCGAAGAGTTGGCATTCCTATCAGGACTCTGTCAATGGTCGGGAGAAATTGCCAGGATGGGAGCGACTTTGGTCGGATCTTGTGCAGGAGGAGATAAGGCGGGATACCAGGGATGGATCTTCATCAAAGAATGATGATGAAGAGGATTGCGCTTTTGCTGCCAAAGCAAGGAAGGGGAAGGGAAAGAAAAATGCTTCTCAATCCGGTGTGGATGGTAAAGAGCATGACATGTCCAAAGTGAAGTGTTTTCACTGTCACGAGCATGGGCATTACGCCACAAATTGTCCACAGAAGAAGAAGAACAAGCAGGTTGCTAGAGCTGCAGCTGGTGAGGCTCTTGCCTTGCAATTTGAGCTGGACTTCTCATTGATCGCATGCATGGTGTCTAGTGCATTGGGATCGGGGTGGTATTTTGATAGTGGCGCTTCCTTTCACATGACGGGAGATGTGAATCTTTTCAGTGAATCTTAGAGCTATTCTTCAGCAGGGATTGCATAGTAGAGGCAGGTTATCAGGTGGTAGAGATTGGAGCATGTGTTTTGCTAGATCTAGCTAAAATAGTGTGTGACTAGGAGAATCTCGGTGAATAATATATCAGTTATTCAAATTTCTACAAAGATCATGTAACAATCCTCATACAAAGCTGATCATATCAAGTTCTCAGTACAATACAATCGCTACACACTAATCAAGAACAATCAGCAAAAATTTGCACTGATTTTTGCCCTCCTTATAGCTTGCCTCTACTGCGCAATCCCTACTGAAGAATGGCTTTGGATGAGTTCGAATTGCTCCAGCCTTTCTCACGTAATCCCCATTGGCATCTCCAATGAATGTATGGTGCATACAATGCAACACTATTGTCACACTTGCTCTTTCACCAATCTCTCCACTGAGTCTCCACTGATCTGTTCTGCATTGTAGTTAATCGTTGTCTCTATCCAGCTGAATAATGAGTTATTATTTAGTGAATTAATTTAACTAATTAATTCACTCAACTCCACTGAAAGTATCGATTTGTTAGAAATAGACACAATCAGTTCAACTGAGTTTAACTCCACAAGTGTAGTTAAACTAGAAACCAACTCCACCAACTACTTCTCCAACTCCACCAAACTCTGCCACTTGAGTTCTAACTGAATTCCTCCATGCATGAACCACTAGTAGCTCTAGGAATTGCGTAATTCCTCCAGTTGGATGATCTGAACAATCTGTTAATTGAATGTCAGTGCTCCAAGAGAATAAGATAATGTTTAGAGTCAAAATATTATTAAGAGCTAATAATATCCGACATGTCTATTTTTAGACTGGCAATCTAAAAATAGACTTTGCCCAAAATGTCTAAAAATAGAAGTCCATCTATTTTTCCAACTTGACCAACCATCCACAACAGCATCCCGCAACTCATAGAATATGATCGACATGTCTAAAAATAGACTTGCACCAAAAATAATAGCCCGTGCGCCCACTTAGTGAAGGTGACTCTTTCACTAAGCTCATCATCTTGTTGAATTCAACACTCCCTCTCAACAAGATAGGGATTATCTGCCACCCCGATCCTGTCTCTATGGTATTTGAATTTGCTCCTGGTGAGCGCCTTCGTCAGAATATCTACATCCTGATCTTCCGTAGGAATGTAAGAAAGCAACATGATCCTCCGCTGCACACAATCTCTGATATAATGGTACTGGATGTCAATATGTTTAGATCTATCATGAAATACTGGATTAACCAAGAGTTTAATGAAACTCTGATTATCAAAATATATCACAGTAGGATCTAAATGAGAACCAAACAAACCGACCAGGATCTTCCTCATCCATATAGCCTCGCATGTAGCCAAACTTGCTGCCATGTACTCGGCATCCACTGAACTGAGTGCCACAGATCTTTGTTTCCTACTATACCAAGAAATTGCTGTAGATCCGATACTGAAAATCCCTCCAGATGTGCTCTTTCTGTCTGTTGGGCTTCCTACCCAATCTGCATCCGTGAAGCCATGCAGCTTCACCTCATCCGACTGTCTGTACCACAATCCATACTCATATGTTCCCCTAAGATACCTCAAGACATGCTTTCCTGCCTTCCAAAAGAGCTTGGTAGGCTTCACCATCACTTGTGAAAGCTGGTTCACAGCATAGCATATGTCTGGTCATGTATTGACTAAATAAATGGGCGAACCAACCAACTGTTGATAAACAGTGGCATCCACTACCTCTGCCGATGTAGCATCCTCCTTCCTCCAACCACCAGGAAGAGGAGTGTCAATAGGCTTGCAGCCTTGCATGTGAAACTTCTCCAGTATCTCCTGGGCGTACTTGCCTTGAGCCACAAACAATTCACCTTTCTGCTACCAAATTTCCAATCCCAGGAAATAATGAAGGAGGCCCAAGTCCTTCATCTCGAACTCCTTTGCAAGATCTGCCTTGCATGAGTGTATCAACAGTTCATCACCTGTTAGTATTAAATCATCTACATAAAGCAAAATGATCAAAAGTTTACCCTCCACCACAATCTGGTATAGGTTAGGATCTGCCTCACTCTTGGCGAAACCAAGTCCGGTGAAATAGCTGTCTATTCGTGTGTACCAAGCATGAGGTGCTTGTTTCAGCCCATACAATGCTCTTTTGAGCCTGCACACATGCGACTCGCTGCTGAAGATTTCGAATCCTTAAGGCTGCTCAATGTACACCTCCTCCTCAATGATTCCGTTGAGGAACGCAGTCTTCACATCCATCTGATGAATGTGCCAACCAATCTGCGCTGAGAGAGAAAGGATGGTCCTTATGGAAGAATACCTTGCGACATGTGCAAAGGTTTTTTCATAGTCGATCCCACTAGATTTGTGCCTCGGGCAACAAAATCTTGCCTTATACTTCTCAATGCTCCCATCATTAGCTTGCTTCACTTTGTAGATCCATCTCAAACCTACCACCGATTTCCCTTCCGGCCTTGGGACAATATCCCATGCACTGTTTCTGACACTGGAGTCATACTCCTCCACCATGGCATCTACCCATGTGGGCTCCTGCACTGCTTCTTCAAAAGAATATGGCTCGGTCACGATACACTTGCTCATGAGAGCCATGTATCCAGTAAATCGGTCAGGTGACTGTCTCTATATACGCTGATTGTCTCTATATACGCTATGATGTAGGAACTCCTACATTCTACACTGCATCAAGATTCAGTAGCTCAAATTATGTAGTGAACTTCCGCCCTCTGATGTTTGGCGCCGCATGAGTGGTTTCTTCCACTCCATGAACCTCCTCTTGTGGCTGATCCACATCTTGAGGCTCATCTTTAGGAACAAGTAGCTCCTCCTCTGCATGCAAGTGTAGCTCCCTCTCAAGTGACAACTTCATGGCTTTCTCCTCATGAAATTTGATATCCCGTCGCACGACAGCCATTCGACTATCTGGAAAATACACACGATAATTGTGGGGTGTTTCTGTGTACCCCTAAAATACCCCAATCTCTGCGGTTGGCTCTAGCTTCTTCCTGGCATCCTTCGTCACGTGAATGTAAACGGGTGAGCCAAAAATCTGTAAATGAGAAATATCAGGCTTCTTACCAGAAAATGCCTCTTTGGGTGTACTCATGCCAAGTACTCTATGAGGACAATGGTTTTGCACATAAACCATAGTGTTGCATGCCTCAACCCACAAGTGTATGGGAAGGCCCTGATCATGCAACATTTCTCGTGCAGCAACCATGATCGTTCTGTTCTTTCTCTCTGTGACCTCATTTTGTTGTGGGTTATGAGGCGCTATGGGTTCTCTTTGAATTCCTTCTTTGCTACAAAATTATTTGAATTTTCCATAGATGTATTCACCACCATTATCACTCCTTAGAGCTTTTACCTGCTTCCCCGACTCTTTCTAAACTAGCACCTTGAACTCACAAAACTTTGATTATGTCTCTCTCTTCTTCTGCATGAAGAAGATCCAGCACTTATGAGAAAATTCATCAACAAATATCACATAATACCTGTGCTTTACTGTTGAAGCAACCGAGAAAGGTCCACACACGTCTCTGTGAATTATCTCAAGGATCGTCGAAGCATGACTATCCTTCTCATGAAAAGTGGTCTTCACAAATTTTCCCAAAGTATATCCCTTGCACTGATCTGACTGTGCAAGTGTACCTTTGGGAAGCCCGGTAGAAATCTGCTGCAAATTTTTCAAAGCGCCATGGTGAAGATGGCCCAATCTCTTGTGCCACAATTCACCCTCATCTCTGCTCACCACTCCTTCTGCTTTGCCTGCCATTGTAGCACAACCATCTACCTGCAATTGATAAATATTCTTAACTCGAATCCCTATCCTCCTGGTTTGACTAGTTGTTTTATGGTGCAGGAAAGCTTTTCCCTCACTAAAAACAACATCATAACCCTTGTCTTCCAGCATCACCATGAAGATCAGATTCTTCTTCAATCCTAGAACATGCATGAAATCCTTCAAGACGAAATGTTTACCGGACTCCCTCTCAAAGGAAATGGTCCCAATACCAGTCGCACTATATCTACCATCATCGCCCATCTCGATGTGCACTCCAAGATCATTTTCCTCCATATCACTAAACAAATCTTTTTCTCCGGTCATATGGAAAGATGCAACACTATCAAGAAACCACACCGATCCCATCACACTTGAAACCAAGCATGCAATCAAAGAAAAGTCAAGCTCAAACTGCGAGGCTAAGGCCTCTCCTGCTGCAGAACCAACAACACTTTTATTCTTCTTCTTCTGTGGGCAATTAGTGGCGAAATGCCTGTGTTGGTGACAGTGAAAACACTTTACCTTGGACAAATCATGCTTCTTGCCTTTAGCTTCGGATTTGGAAGATTTCTTCCCTTTTCCTTTCCCAGCTTTGGCAGCCAAAGCAAAATTTTCTTCATCTTCATTCTTCGATGAAGATCCATCCCTGGTACCTCACCTTATCTCCTCCTACACAAGATCTGACCAAAGTCACCCCATCCTGGTAGTTTCTCTCGTCCATTGACAGAGTCTTCGTAGCTATGCCAAATCTTCGGAAGCCCAAGTAGAGCCAAGCTCACCAAGTATTCTTCATCAACAGTAACCCCCACACTTCCCAGCTCATCCTTGCAGTGGAAAAACTTCGTGAGGTATTTTGGAATACTATCGCCTTTCTCCATTTTTATTTTTCTGAGCTTGTCTTTAAGTGTCAACTTCCTCTGGTCACTTCTACTTTGGAAAAAGTCTGTCAAAGCCTTCCACATTAAGAATGGAGTGGCTTTCTTGTGAAGGCTGGACAAAATGTGGTCCTTCACACCTTCCAACAGAATCCTTCGACAATTTGCTACCTTCTTTTTCCATGCGTCAAGTGTGGCTGCATCGCTAGAAGCAGGCTTTGGAATATCAACATCTATGAACTCCTTCAACCCATTATCATCCAGCACCGTCTCCATCCTATCCTTCCATGCTATGTAATTCGAGCTGCCCTCAGGGGCATACACTAATCGCAATCCGTTGAAATACATTTCAATGAATGCTCAACTTCGACACCAAGAAAACACTGTAGAAAATTCGAATTCCACTAGCACAAAACTCAACCGCTTCAATAATTGCAATCTCCTCCAATGATCAACACTGCTTTGATACCATGTAGAAATTATATAACTTATGTGTTATATGTCCAAGATTCTCCTCATCTCACACAATTTTGACTTCATGCAAAATACAGAATCTATTCCAGCATTGATCATTTGCGGAAATTAAATCAAGATTGCAATGCACACATGAAACAATAAAAATTCACACACATTAACACAGTTTTTTAACGGGAAATCCTGAAGCTGAAAACCCCAACTATCTGTATATAATATATTTCATAGAGATCATGTAACAATCCTCATACAAAGCTTATCATATCAAGCTCTCAGTACAATACAATCGCTACACACTAATCAAGAACAATCAGCAAAAATTTGCACTGATTTTTGCCCTCCTGATAGCCTGCCTCTACTGCGCAATCCCTGCTGAAGAATGGCTCTGGATGAGTTCGAATTGGTCTAGCCTTGCTCATGCAATCCTCATTGGCATATCCAATGAATGTGTGGTGCATACAATGCAACACTATAGTCACACTTTCTCTTTCACCAATCTCTCCACTGAGTCTCCACTAATTTGTTCTGCACTGTAGTTAACTATTATCTCTGTCCAGTTGAATAATGAGTTATTATTTAGTGAATTAATTTAAATAATTAATTCAATCAACTTCTCTAAAAGTATGAATTAGTTATAAATAGACACAATCAGTTCAACTGAGTTTAACTCCACAAGTGTAGTTAAACTAGAAACCAACTCCACCAAACTCTGCCACTTGAGTTCTAACTGAAGTCCTCCATGCATGAACCACCAGTAGCTCTAGGAATTGTGTAATTGTCTAAAAATAGACTTTGCCCAAAATGTCTAAAAATGGAAGTCCATATATTTTTCCAACTTGACCAACCATCCACAAATAGCATCCTGCAACTCATAGAATATGATCGACATGTCTAAAAATAGACATAGTCTAAAAATAGACTTGCACCAAAAATAGCCTGCGGGCCCACTTAGTGAAGGCGACTCTTTTCACTAAACTCATCATCTTGTTGCAATCTCAACAAATAATTGCTGAGAAAAGTTTAAATATTAAGATGTGAATTTTTTATTTTAAAAAAATGTATTGATAAATCACAGAAACCGAGTACACTTTTTAACTATACCATTTTGATTTACCGCTTAAATTAAATAAAAGAAAATAATTATTGTATAATTTATAATAATATTAATCTCCCAAATTTATATATTTCTCTATGTATGTACATGAAAACATGTTATCCTCCAATTTTTTCCATACTTTGTGTCCGTATAAAACAAATATATTCCTTCCAATTTTGTACATGCTATTCGATGCAAAACTAGGCTTACTACTTAAATTAAATTGAAGTTAATAATTGTACAATTTCTAATAATCCCAACCTCCCAAATTTATATATATTCTTTATATATATACATGCAAAAATTTTATCCTCCAATTTTGTGCATACTTTGTATCCCTAAAAAAAACGATTCCCTTTCATTTTTGTACATTCTATTCGATGCAAAATCATGTTTCTCGGAAAATGGTGCATGGTTTTCCATGATAGTCTTATGGATTTCCTAATGAATTATATTTGTATCAATGCATATTGTGTGAAATAGAATTTTTAATGCTACAGTTGGGAGGCACTAATTAATTGTGTCTATGGAATTAGCATTTCTATGTATTTCCACAACATTGCTACAAATAACACCACCTATTTCATTGTATTAAATGTTTGATTCGTTTGTATAGAATTTCATATATGATAAAAATGTTTAGCAACATCTACAATATGCTTTGTTGTAGTGTTGGTGTGACTTTTGAAGAAGCCATGATTCCTCTCCACTATCTAGTGTAAGCCTACATTAGCTCTTGTTAAGTTTTGTGATAAATATAGACATATGGCCTATACAAGTAATACACGTTATTTGTGAAGCATAATTTCATTTGGAAAGGAGATAAACAATCCTTATTTTTAACCATACAATGTTACATCTAGTTGGTAATATTGTGATTTTGTCCTAGAATGAGTAATGTATCTAGAAAGTATTTATATGCCCTCATGCAAAGTGTGCTTGAATGCAAAGGAAAAATTCACCATTTAACATGAGCAAATTTTTATTTCAAATACATATATATTAACATTTATTATTTTTTTAATTTATTAAAATATTAATAAAATTGTAACATTAAATTATTGAATAAAAATTTCACTCAAAATTACATAATGGCAATGAAATAAAGTAAAATGCACATATTATGTGAGAAATGTACGTATCAACTTTCCAGTGGCACAACATGTGGAGTGACTTGACCCAAAGTTAATTTAAAAATGCATACACATAGTTGGAAAACAAATCCATACACCCTAATTGTATTAATATGTTGGTGCACTATACAAAATCATAAAACTAGTACATTGAAATCATAGGCACTTGATTAGAATGAAATTTAGAAAAAAAATGTTTTGGCTAATATTTAATGTTCACCATTGTTTGATGATTTTCTCCCCTCCAATATCCAACACTTCTATCCATGGTGGCACTACCTTGAAATATGGTGCTTTTAGATTGTCGAATTTAATCCCCATTTTCCATCTGTGATGGATTGAAATTCTCAATTTGATTTAAAAATCCCTTCAAAGGGGTTTTTACATTTTCACAGGCATTCCTCATCAATGATGGAGAGAAAACCAGGTAGTTTTTTTTTAGTTAGGACTTCCTTTACATCTTTATGATTTTTTTTTCTTTTACTGTATAATTAGGATTTTTTCCCCAAAAATAATGTTGAGCATGCATCTATACACATTTTTTGTACAACATTATGGGTGCATGCATAGTGCACACTCATACAATACTTGTTATTTTTGGTAGTGCACCACACATTCATTTATGGTGGTGTAGCATAGGAAGAACCACTTGTCGTGCATCCAATAAAGTATAACACATCAACTAGAGCTATGAAGTGATTTTAATTTCACTAAACATGTGTGCATCTCAATGATTCGATGCTAATGCATTATTCCTAGCACTATTCATCATGCATATACGAAACCTTAACACATTGCTAAAGCAACTGCATACTATGAATGATCTAGTACTTTGTGGTGTATAAGGTGCCTCATAGTCTATGCAAGTATAACACAATATCATACCATTTGTCAAGAATAGAGCATTACTAACAATGCATACAATCATATGAAATGCATTGGCTACAATATGAAGTCAATTGAATTTGTTTTAATACATGCACATGTCAATGTGTTGCTTCTTAAAACACATATTAATAGTGTTGACACAAGGTGAAGAAAGAAATAGTAACATGGATTTTCAAGTGCATTGATATTTCCTAGGCTATCCCTTATCAGTTTAGGTAGAGTGCATTGAAATACATGCCAAATAATCACTAGGATAGTGCCCTTGTATGTGCACTATACATGGGGTGTCTAGAAAGCTTAAGCACACCAAATAAAGGATGGAAAAACAACCTCTACTACCAAATTCCTTTAGGATCAATTGATGCACCATCTATGTTGCAAGAAGACTGCATAAAATTGCTAGCACATAACAATTTTCAATGCATTGTTGGATGCATAGTTCATGAGGTGTCCAATCAATGCACCATAATACCCAAACAACACTTGTATTTTTAGGATGGTGCACTCATTTTTCTTGGATGCACCTTTCACAAGTCTTAAAAACACAATTATTACATAACAATGCATCTTATTTATTACAGTGCATTATTGACAATGCTGTGTATGATTCTATACTATTTTGGGAACATCAAACACATGGTGATTTATGTATGGTACTGAACTAGATCCATCTTAATATCATGTCTATTAAGCACCATGTGAGATAAAATATTTTAAGGTGCAAACCTTTTTTAGAGTGCAAATACTTGAGTAAAGGTTTGTACCTCGATGTATTTGATCCCTCTTAGATCTTGAGATATTTGGGGTTAAGATGGATATATGTTAGTTCTAGTCATAGAAAATCGTGTCAAAATTCTATATTTGTCAAAAATTTATACACATTCAATTTATTAAGTATCATTTATAATCTAAAGAGTACTATTAATAATTCCACTTCAAAAGTTACATGAGGAATAAGGAGAATTGTAAGAAAATAATATGATGCATATACTAAATAAATAAACATAAACACAATGATTAATCTCAATTTTTCTTCTTTATCTTTTATTTAAACCGCACATGCTATATTTAACCATCATTTCATATTCATCATATGATAAAGGTGGTTTCAATAGAATACCTTTCAAATATTTAACTAAATATATTGCAATAAAGGGACACCCTATCTTTCTTTTTTTATGTTGACGATGTTGGAAATCCTTCAACCATGGGGATCTCTCGGATGTGAAGTCCCAATTATACATCGCACCGTTTGGAGTTGGAGCCCCATTCACAATATCGACCCGACTACCATAACTTTAAGTTTTTCCTCAACTACAATCAATAACATAAGAGAGTATGCACATAACCTTTGAAATCTGCAAGAAAATTGACATCGTGAAACAAAAACTACAATGTGTAAAATGAGGCTTTCACGAGAGGGAAGTAAGAGTGGGTATATATAAGGAAAGAAATAGTACTATGCTAAGAGAGGTATATGAGAGAAAGGAAAGATTCATTAGTTATCTAGTGAAACAGTTCACATAGACACAATGAACATTACAGCAAATACAACACACATTCAACAAGATAAGTACCAAAGCCAATTGAGTAGTTCAATTTCCTTAGGAGATGTGAAAAAAACACATACTACAAACATATAAAGAGTAGTCTTACAATATTCACGATACATGCATGAAAACATGTTGGATCAATGAGCTTCTGATTATTAGGTGAAATATTGAAGTACACAGTTACAATAGTGAGGCACTAGCTCTAATAGTGGAAAATTAAGTCACTTCTTGCTTTTGCAAAGAATTGTCTTCTCTCCTATGCTAAGCTAGAGAAGCCAAGGCTAGCTCTCCAAAGGGTAAGCCTCCAAAAGCCATTTTCTTGAGTTATGAGGTTTCTTTTATAACAAGAGGAATGACCTTTCATATCCCCTATGACTCTTGGGTTAACCTCATGACTCTTTGACTTCTAATGTGACCTTTGGACTTCTATATGAATTTTGGACTTTTCTTAAAGACTCTTTGTCCATATATGATTATATGAATTTTTATATTCGACATATAACTCTTCGACTTCCACACATTACATATTCCTTTCCCTTTGATAATTACGTCATCGCATCCACAAATGATGTGGCAAGACACATGGACACACATGAAACTATGATGACAATCGTACAAGTCACAACTTGACAATGATGACATGGACTTCATGATGAGGTGGAAATGCCAAGCTATTCTTGATTTTTTTTCTTCAATATTTGTGAGAGGTATGTTCAATACTTCATCAAGTTCATGAAAGATATGTTTTTTTCTTCATATTCACCCTCTAAGGGACTGGATGATATGGAGTCTTCATGTGGTTCTGATCTTTGGTATTCCGTGGTAAACTATTGTACCTTCTTTTTTAGTGACTTATTCATGGTTACTGCTTCATAAGTGTTTTCTAGCATAATATCTTTCTCATCCTTTCTAAGCATCATCCAGTCATGTAAAAATACAATACCTGTAGATGAAATTCACTCATGACAAGATGACATCTGCTCAAAATTCTCCTAGTCTAACCTTCTTGAAGAAACCACTAAATGTACTAGAACTAAGTACTGGACAAGGAGGAAGAGTAACGGATTGTGCAATGTGCAGTTCCAGAGGCCAAGAGTGAGGATTTAATGCTTCTAATTGTGCAATGCGCAATAACTGGAGGGATGAGAAGCAATATTGCACAGTTGAGGGTCACAAGGAGGTAAGATTTCCCACCGTAATTGCGAAATGTGTAGTTCAGGAGAGAGGGAGAGACAGTGTATTGTAAAATTGTGTAGTTCAAAGAGATAGGGTGGAAGACTATTGCTCGCAATTGTGCAATGCGCAAAGAGAGACTAGCTAGGAGGAAAAACAACAAAATTATGAGGGGCAGGAGGAAATAGTTGAGCACTGTGACTACGTAATGCACAATACTTAGAGGCAATGACTGTGCATTGCACAGTTTCAAGAGGCAGGACCGGTTGATCGAGGCTTGAGATTTCATAATGCACAGTTCAGGGAGGGAGATCTAAAGGAGGTTGACCAAAGAAGACTAAGTGTGGGACCAGAAAGTAGAGAGATAGGACCAGAACATGAATTAAACGTGATCACACACTTATATATGATAAATCACTCGAAAATGAATCATTTACCACCGAAAATTAACATGTCCTCATCAAAACGACAATAAAACAACACTTACTTCCAAGTGCGACACTTAAGATACACTTTGCGACGATAGTGATGACACTAGTGAAATAATGCTTGGGACTTTGGGGATGTGTATAATGAATTTATTTATGATGAATAGAAAATAATAGTGCAGGATAATGCAACAGAACTTCCCTTCAATAATGTACAATTGACTACCTTTTACTAGAGGTGACACTTAAGATACACTTTGCGACGACAGTGACGACACTAGTACAACAATGCATAAAATTTTGGGAATGGGTCTAGCACATGTCTACATAGTAAATAGAACCCATTGGTACCAAGTTTTCCTCTCACAATGAACCACAAATATTCTTTTACAAGGTGTGACACTTCCCATGCCAAAATACAACACTTGCGACAGTAAGAGAAAAGTGCAAATAACACTTGCAAAGGCTTAAATAAAGTGAAAGCAACACATGCTAGAGAGAAGATGACATGAAAGAAACACTTTTTAAAATGAAATCAAGCCAAAATGACAGTAAAAAATGTGAAATCAACACTTACGAAAACAAAGGTGCGCCAAAGCGAGAGTTGAGAAAACTCATCGAAATAGAGTACAATTGCAATTGAAGTGAGGAAGACTTTCAATGGAGAGTGCATATTGAATGTTGACATATGTTGTGTAATACAATGTGCTTATGGATTATGCAATCATTGTCACTAGTGATTGCGCAAGCCTTACCTTCAAGAGCTGCAATGCCTATCCAAGCTTGCAAAGAAAGATGTGTTTGTGAATTCATCAAAGATAGAGCATGTGTGAGCAAGTGAATTTGACACTTAGAATTTGAGGGAGAGTCAACTGAACATGAAGAAGATATGAATGATCAAGGAATGACAAATCCTAGGATCACAAGTAGGATCCAAAATTCGAGTGTAAGAAAAATCTTGGAGGGTGTTTGTCGTAATGACAACACTTTCCAATATCAATAGTTCCCTTCTCCAACCTCATATGCTTGCCATAATTATACTTACATTCTTTTGCATGATATTGGTTTTAATGGATTTTATATATCATTGTATTTAATATATCTATGACAATATAACAAAAGAACATGATGAATATAATGCTTTTATTTTGAAAATACTAATAGAGGATTCGCACCCAAGCAAACAAAATGCTGGACGCTATCTTATAATTAAGAACCTATTTTCCAACATTATAATATATATTTTGAAATTGTTTTGCACCATATTTTTATTGAATTCGTTTCATTAAATACTTCACATTATTTCATTATCAAAATCAATACACCAATTCAATTTTCTTTTACTATTTCTTAAATCAATGCACTTAATCATTTTGGATTGCATCATTATTGAAATCAATGCATCATATTTTGTAAATCACATATATTACATCATTATTAAAATAAATAGACAAAAGTAGTGCATTGGAATAGTTTCTTCTTCCATTATAAAAAGTCCATTCTCAAAACTTCGCTATTTTCGTGATAAACAAATGCAAATCCTATATAATGGAGGGTTATCTCTCTCTAATAATAAATTATGATTTTTTTTTTAAATTTCATTTCACCTATATTATACTCACCCTGATGAAAATATCTAATGCTCTATACTTTCCTAATTACAATTTCTAATGAAGTAATCGTAATTCCTAAAGATGTCAATATATTTCAAATTACAATTGAGAATGCAATGCTAAGTGAAATAATTAAAATTAAAGTCACTAAACTTATTCTATGAGAGCAAGATTTAATATAGAATAATTAAATCGTATTTAAATTTACCAATTATCATCTATGATCTCAAGAAATTTCAAGAATGCAACTTCAAAAAATTAAATGAGGGATATAGTAAATAATAATCAAGTAATGAAGAACGTGATTAGTAAGAAAGTAAGAGGACGCATACAATAAAAAACGATTTATACACAATGATCAATCTCAACATCTCAATGTATTCTTCATCTTTCTTTTACGGAAGCCACCAATTATCCTCGTTACCGCGGAAGAACCCAACAGTGGACCTCGCACTCCCGTGACAAAAATTTCTGGTTTGTCAACCTACTGGTTCTCAACTGATGGAGCTTTAGAGAGGTTTTAGGCCGGCCAGACATGGTGACGCTGTGGAAGAGGGTAACTGCTGCTCAGGTTGATGAGCTTGTCATGGTGTCCTGTCAGAAAAAATTACTGATACTAATCATAAACTGGTAACCTATTAAAGTGTGCAAATGATCCTCATCCGCGATAAAATGACATCCTGTTCTGTGCTGTTCTTGACTCTTCCGCCTCCCATGGGCTGCCTGGCGCCCATTTCAGTGACTCAAATGCAGGTATTCTCCACGTTTTTGTATTCGAAGGCTTTCTAACATTTGAATTCTGCAATTTCACATTCTCTGTAACAGCGGACAACCGACAGTGTAACAGCGGACAATGTGGCTCGTAACAACAGAGTTGAAAATACGCAGCATCGTGTAGAGCTACTCAGCAAACTTTTTTTTTTTTAACAAAGAAAAAAACCACTGTATTATATTATGTATAACCAGTACATTTTCAACATCTATGTGTCATAATTCAACTCATGAGTTTCTAAGATCATAAGAGGATTCTCCCTATCTTCATCTTGCTATTTTAACAAAATTTTCATTCATTGACCACTGTTTGTCTCCTATGGATCTTAACATCAATTCTAATATTCAATATCAGTGTCTTCATATTAGTTCCCATATTACAGATAGAAAGGGATAAAAAGCCAAGTCAACTACTGTAACATAGGATTTTTCAAAATTGATTGATATCTCATATGTTGCTTCCCGCATAATATGATTCTCAGGCTCGCTTGCATATGTCCAACTGGGGTACCTAAAAAACAGAATTATCAGCTCCGGCTCGCTTGTCCCTTTCCGTTCGCCTTTTCCACCTTTCAAAATGAACAGATATGAATTGCCAGTCTTGTTTAGAGATTATCATGTACATATTGAAGTGCATCAGGATCGTTTGAGTTATTAGTCAGGCTCAATTGATGATAAATCTGGCTCGCTTGCTATATCTGTTTGGCTCTCTTGATGAATTCCTGTTCTCTTGTTAGCAAATAGACCAGGCTCGCTTGATAATGTATTCCGGCTCGCTTGCTATATATGACTGGCTCACTTGATGTAGACCTGTTCTTATATTAGCATAAACACCAGGAACTTATTAAGGATTAAGCAGTAAGATAAGATAAACATTTCGTTTTAAAATGCAACCAAAAAAGGCCCCTTGAAAGCTGGGCCATCGAAGTCCCCTTTTCAGGCTCATGGAATGGGGATTTCACTCCACCAGACCTTGATGTTGTTAACAAATTGGGACACTTGTAGACATCCAAAATTCTCTTTTAAACCCATCTTTGATAAGGAATCTGCTCGGTAGTTGTTTTCTCTAAAAATATGAAAAAGAGGTGGGGCATTTAGTCTCTCCCATCGGATTTTTTCCCTTTTGTACCAACCATGTGATGTTAGAGAAGCATTAGGCGAGAGACCCTTGAATAGATCAATGATCAATTTTGAATCTCCATATATAGATAACTGCTGAAGATTCAAATTGTTTGCAACTAGTAATCCTCCCCAAAGACACATCAACTCAGCCAAATTGTTAGAGCCTTTGCCTCCATTCCAGAAAAATTGAATCCTTTCCTCCTTTGATATTTTAATCTAGGCGCCACATCCCATGATCCCGCCTTGACAGGCTCCGTCGAAAAATAACGCTGGTAGGGAAATGGGATGGGGTTGGATCCTTTTGGATTTATCCTGAATACATTTAGAGTGTAGATCCCTTTCCGAAATCCACTTCATGATAACGCTGTGTAATTGCTGGATACAGATAGGGGCCCCCTCAAAAATGTTCTTGTTCCTACAGCGCCATATTTCCCAAATGGAAAAAAAAGGAAGGGATCGGAATTTACCAGACAACTGATCCCATCTATTAGTTGTTTCTATGAAGTCAATAGGCATCCAATGGCTGCTGAAAATGTTATTACTGAATAAAGACCACAGATGAACAACAAAAGGTGCGGTTACAACATTTTGTATGTCAAGCATTTTGACAAAATTTCCACGAGAATGAATGCCATCTTTGTTTACACTAATTACAGGCATACAGAATTGAGGAATTTCTCATCTTAAAATTGAAAGCAAATTAGTAGCAAATGTTAAAAATGGCAAGGAAATATCAGATTATGTGGAAACCAATCATTTAGGTCAAGTCAAAATTGTTTCAACATACAAAACAAGGAAGTGGATTTGGGTAAATACAAAGAAATATCGGGGCATTCTAAGGCGTAGACTTGCCCGCCTCAAATGGGAACAAGGACAAAGACAAAGAAAAAGAAAACAGGCCAGAGAAATAAAATAAATAAGGGCAACAAAAATAAAAAAGAGTCAACCATTTACAGTCCCACATCCACACCTCTCATTTGGTCATCAGATCTCTCTGTTGAAGAATTGATGAGGGCCAGGACAAGGCTGGAGATTTTGGAAGCCAAAGAACAAGAAAGGGACCACAAAATTTCAGAGATCACATTTGCAAATCAACGTTTAATTTAAGGAAATAGAATTTTAAAAGAACAGGTAACAATGTTACAAGAGGCTCTAGAGACAGGAAACCAAGAATGGATAAACATGAAGACATCATGGCAAACATGACAAGATAAGGGCAACATACAAGGATGTGATAATTCCTAAAGCAATTCATGTAGATACTCAAGTATTTCAACCAACAAATCTTTCAAAAGAGAAGACAAAAAATAACAATATGGATGGCGGTCCAAAAGGAATCGAAGATAGAGTTGAAGACGCTAATGGTTACATAAGGACGGGGGAAGAAAAAGATGCAAGTGCTCGTAGAGCACAAGAAAAAGAACACAAAGAAAGGAAAGACAGAGAAACAAATTTTATTATCAGGGGAATAAGAGATTATGGGAGGAATGAAAGTACTCTCAATTTGGAAATTGACTTTCTGAAAGAGAAACTACATTGGAAAGGGGAAATTTTCCAAGCAAGGAGGATGGAGAAGATATGTGAAGCGAGGCCTTGCCCCATAAAAGTCACCATGGCAACCGTGCACGACAAACACCATCTCTTGAGAAAAAATAAACCCTTGAAAGGCTCACACTTCTTCCTAGATGAAGATTTAACTAACAAACAACAAGAGGAGAGAAGGGAAGAAGTGAAGAAAATTAGGGTAGCAAGAAATGAAGGGAAAAGGGCATGGTTGTACAATGGTAAAGTAGTTATTGCAGTGTTTGAGACTCAGGAAAAAATAGGGCAGCAAGCTGACGGTAAAGAAAAACAGAGAATTAAATAATAGGGAGGAAAACAACAAGAGAAACATGGATGGAAAGGGGCGAAGACTCAAAGTTGAGTCTTATGTGTCAAACTGCGTAGCAGTCAAATCCTACCCAGGTCTACCTAAGTTTAGTTTGTTGGAATTGTAGAGGCTATCCTTGGAGGAGAGGACCTGGGTTATGGCCTATTGCAGAAGGTAGAGACATAATCTGTCTCACACAAACTCATGAACATGATGGTTGCAAAACTCCTTTGTTTGACGGTTATTTGAAGTTAGCAGTTTGGAACAAGGTAGCATAAAATGGCAAAGGGTATGGGGGAATACTGGTTTTAGTGAAAGAAAAAGAAGGTCGTCACATTCAGTTGATGAAAGAAGATGAAAACAAACAATATTTATGTTTCAAAATATCAGAGAATGAGAATCACATAAGAATTGCAGCATGCTATTTTTCCCCTCAAGTCTCAAAAGCTTACAAAAATAAGGGGATAGATAACAAGGATCCGTATGCAGCTTTAAAGCAAGATATTACTGCATACTATCAGCAAGGAGAAGTGCTTTTTGTGGGCGATTTTAATGCTAGAACAACAAATCAACAAGCTAGTATTCTTTGTTGCAAAGAGGATCATAATCCTATTTGGCTCACTGAAGAGGAGAATCCCCAATGGGTGAGATGTTTAGAAGATGACAAAGTTAGCAACTATTTTGGAGAGGAATTGCTTACACTGTGTGGGGCTTTCAACTTAATTATTTGCAATGGTCTGGATAGATGGAAAAGTTCTGGGAACTTCACGTGAAACTCATTTAATGGGGCAAGTGTCGTTGATTATGTGATTTGTTCACAAAACTTGATAGAAAAGATAGATGAAGTTAAGATTGGAGAGCATAATTGGGACTTAAAATCAGACCATAACCCAATTTATATGAAGTTATCATGGGTAGAAGAAAGGCAGCATAAGAGAAAAACTTAATGCTCTCGGTAATCACTACCAAGGGGAAACATTTTTCTAACGCAAGAAAATTGTACTATCTTCAAGACAATGCTAGAGAGATTAATTCAGAAAGATAAAACGAGTTTCCAAAGCTTCAACAGTCATGAGTTAACAAATATAATTCAAAGGACACTTGAGAAGTGCAAAAGAGCAAAAAATAGGAAATCAGAATCAAATTGTTTTCCTGTAATTGTTTGGTTTGATGAAGAATGCAAAACGACAAGGAGAACCTTGAAAAAGACAAGCAATGAGAAGTTATATAAGCAGATATTAAAAAGGAAAAAATATAATTTCATGCAAACAAGGCAAGAAGAGTTAATATATCTAGGAAAGAATAACCCAAAACTTTTCTGGCAGGAATTTCAACCAAGGAAGAAGCAAATCGAAAATAATATTACAACTAATCAATGGTTTGAATATGCAAGACAATTCTATGAGAAAGAATCAGAGGTTGAGCCTCCCCCAGGGCTCAACACAACTACAAGGCTCTTCACATTACAGGAGGTGGAGATTGGAATTAAAAAGATGAAAATAGGAAAGGCAAAAGACTTGGTCGAACTTCAAGCAGAGTATCTAAAATGGGGAAGGAACACTCTTGCACTGCATATCATGGAAATATTCAACAACATCATCCAACAAGGATTCCCAAGAGACTGGAAAAATAGCCTAGCAATACCCCTTTTTAAAAGTGGAGACATTAATAATCCGTCCAATTATATAACCATTATGATCAACCCTTTGTTTTCAAATCTTTTCGGCAGGATGGTAGAAAATAGAATCAATAAGTGGGTAGAAGTGAAGGAAAAGAGGGCAAAAGGACAAGTGGGTTTTAGGCCGAAGCATTCTACAGTGGATCACAACATCAGGTTGAGACACATTATTGAAAAGGTTTGGGGGGATAAATAAGAAGTATTATGTTGTTTCATTGACTTCAAAAAGGCATTTGACACAGTCCCTAGAGATAACAGTGTGGCGTAGAATGGAAGAAATTGAAATTCCTTTGCATTATAGAGCTACTGTCCATAGACTTTATGAAGAGGTGAAAGTCAAAATTAGAACCTCAGCGGGTATTTCAAAAAGCTTTAGAAGTGACATTGGAGTCAATCAAGGTTTTCTGATATCCCCTACTCTTTTTGGTTTATATATTGATAAACTGGAAGAGTGGCTAAATTTGCAAGGAGGGGATGGTGTTCGATTGGGGGGGTTTGTGATAAAGCTTCTTTTATATGTTGATGGTCTTGTTTTGATTTATAAATTGGCCCATGGATTGCAGATGCACTTATATTCCCTTGAGCATTTTTGTAGAGTAGTGGGGATGCAAGTCAATATTATCAAGACCAAGGTAATTCTTTTCTCTAATAAAATGAAGCAAAGTCAGCATATGTTCTTCTTTGAAGGTAACACTCTTGAAGAAGTAAATGAGTACAAATACCTCAGGATCGATTTCAACAATAAACTTAATTGGGAGGACTGCAGAAAGAAGATAATCTTAGGAGGGTGGAAATCATTGTATGCTCTTCAAAACATATGCAAAGAATCAGAGTTATGGGATTGGAAAACGATTAAAGTGATTTTTGGACTCCTAGTTTGTCCAGTGATGCTATATGGGTGCGAATTGTGGGCCAGCAACACCCCTATCTTAAAATGGAAGCAAATTGAGAAAATTAAAAAACATTTGATCATGAGCAAGTTCAAAATAAAAATTTCGGTACTTTATGAGATAATGTTGAGTGAAACAGGAGCAATTACCATCGAAGCAATTGCTACGGTGAAGCTCATAAGATATCTAAAAAGAATTGAGCAAGTGGGAGTAGGTAGATGGCCTAATGTTATCTTCAAGGAAGGCATGAGTGAAAGAAAGAAAACATGGATGAAACAAAACTACACATGGATGCAAAAATGGAATATCTACCTCAATGCTTGTCCCACAAATAGAAAAGAGCTAAAGAATTTTGTTATGGATAAATTTCGTAAACAGGTATGGGGAAAAGAGTTGGGTAGAAAGAAGAAGTACTACATCGAATAATTCAACCCTATGTATGATATCTAACAAAAAGAGTACATTGTATCTACCATTACGTGGAGAGAAAAGGTTCTTATTTCTCAATTAAGAACCAACTCGCATCATCTTTGGTGTGAAACAAGGCGATGGAAAAGGCCTAAATAAGCTTGGGAAGAACGAATGTGTACATTTTGCACGTCTGGAGAGGTGGAATAAAAAAAACATTTCATTTTGGAATGTGATGCGTTCAAAGACATCAGAGAAAGTTATGGGAATATGTTAGCATCGATTTCTTAGCAGTGTATTTTTAGCGATGAGATAGTTGAAAGGTTGGGCCAGCTCATCATCAATTTGAACAAGAAGAGGACTGAAATGCAAAAGGAGAAAAACAAGGAACCCATAGTCCCATAGGCTATTTGTAGTCTCATGGACGTTAAAATTTCATTCATTCATTCATTCATATTAAATTTCTCATCATTTCATATTGATAAAAAAAATGGTTGAAAACAAGACCATTCAAAAATAAAAGAAATTGTAGTAAAGTTATATGGTGAATATTAATAAAAGTAACAATATTTAATTACAAATAAGGTGAATAGTAAGTAAGTAAGAAGCTGTATACAATAAGTAATACTTATACATAATGATAAATTTCAATGTGTTGTTTTCATATTTTCTTTTAGCCATTTTTTCTAGCTTTCTCATCATTTCATTTTGATTATATGAGAAAGGGTTTTGAAATAAAAAATCATTCAAATCTGTAACTCAAGATATTGCAATAAAGCTCCCATATTTCCATTATTGGTTTCCAAAATTAATAGTTTCTTTTTTCAATCTCATATGTTTCTCATTTTGTTCCATGTAATGTATTTCCTAGGGAAATTGGTTGGGAACCTCTCCACATTTTGGTGATGGTACCCAAAGTAATCTAGACTCTAGAGAAGCTTGAATCTTGGTCATGTCACTTACATGATTGAAACCTAGGCGGGGAGGATAAGATTCCATAACACAACCATTCATACTAAACCTAATAGACACCTCATATGTTTCTTATAATTATATTTAATTTTATTGTGTGTTCTTGATTTTAATGCATTCTATATATTAATGCATAATTGTCTTACAAAACACTTTGATCTTTGATTTGTATATATTTCTAATCAATTCTTTATGTATATCAATCACATGAACTGTAGATGTATTATTTGATGTTACAAAGTTTGGAGGCACACAAAATGGAGTGGGAGAGATTCCCACATCCTATTCAATAGGCCTCGTGTTCTCTCTTAATGGATGTTGGCCTCCTTAAGTGTTATGGGGAGGATACATGATACATCCCTCAAGGGGAATGATTAGTTCTGATTGAGTTAAACCATTCTTGTGATTAGTGTTGATGGGAATTTAAGGTTGGGCCACACATTTGGTACAACCTCACTAACGATGATTATACTGCATTATTGGATTATTTAGGAGGGGGAATTATGCTCCCCAAAACATCTAGAGGTTGCATGGGTTTCCTGCTTAGATCTTACCATTTTGTGTGACTCATCATGTAATCCCCATGGAAACTACAACTAATGATTTATTCATTGTTAGGGGAAAACAATGTATTACCTTTTTTAATAATGAGAATTTATGATTTGTTTTCCAAATCCTTGTGTGTAGTATATGAAATCAATTCATTTTTTAGATTATGTGGACACTATCATTAAGAATATGATAGTATGTATGTGGTCTAATTTGTTTGTTTTTCTTTTCTTTTGAGGAACTTTTGTCATCCTCTATATCAAGCTTTCTAGTTTGGGCCAGGGGAAGGAATGTTTTCCTATATGTATTCAAACTTCTTTGTTTATTTTTTAAGAGTTTTCTCATGACTTATCCTACATTAAACCACTTTTCGAGATATCTGTTGACCATTACACGTATACATATATGCGATACAATGTTTCCCAGGAGAGAAGTTTGGGTTGTACTATGTTAGGTAGTGGGTTTTATGGTCTTCAATATGTTGTCTACTGTGGATGATCACATCCTTGAATTTTTATATTACTGTTATATAGGGATAGACTAGTGGATGATAACGAACCTACTATTTCACCCATATGAGCTAGCAAATGAGAGGGGTAATATAGTCATAATGATTTTATTCAAGATAAATAATTTTTTATGGTTTTTAATGTGCATGTTAGTAATCCTATGTTTGTGTGTAAATTATCTAATTGATTCCTATTTAAATATATATGATTAATTGTAGATGACATGCCCCCAAGACATGAGGATGTCTACATGGTCTGTGTTGATGATGTTTCACTAACATTTCAACATAGCCATGAGTTCCATCAATTGGAGCCAATAACATATATATATATATTCTAGCTCCATGTAGATAAGCTTTGTGACTTGTTATATGTCTTTAGCATTAGACCAATAAGATCTAGAGTTGTCATATGGAACATTAAGCATTGGTTTCTCCTAAGGAACCATCCTTTATACTTGACATAGTTATTCTATATTGTTTGGGTCCCTTGCATATTGATAGTTTCTCCTTGTGAGAAATACAAGAAACATGGTCATATTAATGATAAAGATGCTCCTATTAGTGTTCATATTGATGTTGTCGAGTGTACTATAGGGACTTATCCTGATATTCTTATTGGTGTCCATCCTGATGTTATAAAGGAAATCATTGTTGCTTATATTGTTTATGGTATAATTGTTTCATCTATTCATGTTGTTAATTATATTGCTATCAATTTTGGTGGTTCTACTAAAGGAGATGACTTTTATGTTCACATTTATATTGTTGATAATGGAGTTGGTGATTCTATTGAGGGCCTTATCCATGATGCTCACATTTATGTTATTGATGCTAGGGTTGGTGGTTATGCTTAGGTTCATGTCTGTGATGTTCATGTTTATGTTGTTAATACCATGACTGATGGTTCTATTAAGGACCTTAGCCATGATGTGTGACAATTTTATTGTTAATATTGGGGTTGGTGGTTCTAATAAGAGCGTTGACCTTCTATGAATGGTATTATAGTTTATTATTTTTCTTACCACTAGAGCTATATGTAGCTCTAGCTCTAGTGGCATTCAAGGTTGATGGTTTTGTACATTAATTTTTTTTAATGCATTTAGATATGAGAGACATTAGTTTTAGATTTATGCCCATTTCATAATAAATAGATGTTTGATTGATGTCATTTTAGGTCATTATGGATGCTTGATTTACATTTACAAATGTTTGATTGATATCATAGAAATTTGATTTCTAATATAGATGTTTGCCATTAAATTAACAATAAGTTGCAATTCATCAATTTTAATACATTACATAATATATTAAATTTGTGCATCCAATGTTACACTTTGAATACAAATTTGATATAAGAAAGTTAAAATTAAAATTAAAATTAATTCTATTGCAATTTTTCTTTTACAACAAAAATTAGTTATAAATAATTACAAATATTATAATAATAACTTAATATCAAGAAGAAATTGGACCTACTTATAATAACTTATACCAAAAATACAACTAAGGTTGCTTAACAATAAATTTATTAGTATACTAAAACAATGACATGTATATTTTAATATGGTATTCAAAATTAATTAATTATGGCCAAAAATATGTAAAACAGAGAAATATTACATTGTGTTTTATATTATTATCATTATTTTTTTATTTATTTTTGTAGGTTTCAATTGTATTACCGTCACAAAATCAAATAGTCCAATACAGAGGTCATCCATCTACTATCAACATACTTTATGGCAGATGGTCTCAATATACCCAATGGGAAACCAAATAATTTTTACCATCTGTCAGTAGAATAAATCTAAGTCCAAAACCGTAGGTTTTTTAATAACTATAAAATTACTAAAGAGTTTACTGCATGATCGTAGTACAAAAACCTGCCTACACTAATAAAAAAATTAGGAATCAGAAGAGGTGAAGGGAGTTGGATATTTTGCACTAGAGCTAGGAGGGATTGACATAGTTTAGATATAAGAAATGCGTCGCTTTATTCGAACCAAAAGAGCATCCATGGGTTCCATAAATAACCTTTGGTTTATCTGCTCGTGCTTAACATCCCCAAGACTAGTAAAGACATACCTTTTTCTTCTTGCCTCCCATTAAGGATCCCACCCAAGAAGTTTTTCATATGCTAGTAAAGAGATAAAGCTTGAAAGTATTGTTTTTTTCTTCCCCTGGTATTGACAGGATAGGGAATTCATTATTAAACATCCTCCATAAGCTCCAAATCATAAAAATATTGCCTATCTCTAACTATTATAGTTTCCATTTGTTGAATTTCTCTGTATGTTTCTAGGGGGAAGACCGAATGGTAGGTCTCAATAGCATTCTGGGCCTATTGTTGGTCTCAGTTATAGCCCTGGGGGCCTTGGAATCCTCCCCTACCTTATTCTTTTGATATGTTGTCACTGCATCTAAACACACATGTAGTGCCTTCTAGGGACATCACAAAATAGGCCAAGAAAAGAGAATTTGGGGAAAAAGACACCCAGAAGAATAAACCAAAATTGGACTAGCGGAATAGTACTTGATAACAACACGAAACTTCTCCAACCAATAATAAACCAATTGTACAAGGGGGAAATACAATGAAAAAGGTGCAAGATGACAAAAGAGAAAGAAGCCCACAATTAACATAGAATAGAGGACCCAACAATATTTCAAACTAGACTAAATAGTGACCTCATATAGAAAAACATGCATCCCACAGTGTGATACCATAAACCATGCCTAGAATTACAGTCACTTGCCTAAACAAAGAGCTGAAATTATAATTGTAAAAATTAGAGGTTTGAAAAGTTACCTGAAAAGGAAAAAATACTAAGGGATACAAGCAGAAGGCCAAAACAAGTCTCTGCATACCATACGTTTTGAGAGAAAACATGCCTCAAAATTATTTTGACTGCAACCAAATTAATCTCCTACCATTCCCTCTTCTCCCAGAGCTTTGTAGAACTAGAACACTTAATTCCTCGATGCAACTTGGTAAGGACTTCCCTCTGATTTTATGGCCCACTAGAAAAACCATTTGAACTTCCAGACTACCAAATATCCAATTTAATCTATAGTCGTTACCACGCCATGGCCTAAAGTTTGCCTTAAAAGTTATCCATTTCACTCTTACTTTAACAACAAACTAGTTCTGCCCCCCTCTAACTAAAATAATCGAGACCTATAATCAATTATTTGATATTTTCTTTCTTTTTCATAAAAATATTTAACTTGAAACATACTCTTAATAGATTTGTAAATTAATTATTTCCATCAGAACAATACTTGTGCATCTCTACCTTTGTTCTTTATACATACAACAATTGTAGTCAAAAGTCACAATATTTTCACGTGTTTAGTCTTCGGTAAATACAAGTTCAAATCAAATTAGAAATAAAAAAACCATCATTATTCTTGGCTTTTAGTTTGAATTTGAGTAGTCCCTTAATAGAGAAATTTCATTATTAATTTTGTGATTTTTTACCATCAAATTCTATGAAATTATTTTTTGGAGAGGAATGTTTTTCATGAACATATTATGCATTTTTTAAAATGATTTAAAGCAATGGATATTAATTCCAACCATAGTTTTTATTTATTTTTTATTTTTTATTTTTTGTATCCTAGAGGAGCCCAATAGCCTACCTGACACATAACTACTAGTAAATCTCTGGGGGTTTACACCCTGTCCTCCTTGATGTAAACCGAGTCACTTCAGGGGGGATTTGAGCCTGGGTCTTCCTTGTTTCAACAATTTCAAAAATTTTGAATTAATCAATTGCGCTGACCCCCCCCGAGGACAATGCCAACCATAGTTGACATTGACTATAATAAGAATTAATTGAGAGGCTTCACAAGCACAATGTGTATCTTGCTTTTTTAAAACATAGTCTTGATTATCTAAAAAGTCACATGGAAATAGATTGGTGTAGTAATAATTCATGTAGAAATATACCAGTGTGTCTAACTAAGGGGATTTAGACTAGAAACCCACTGATGTGGCACTAACCAAAGGAAATAGGGGATTTGAACTGGGTACCCATTTTTGTGAAACTAGCCAAATACCCTCAAGGATTTAAACTGGACACCAATTGACATGAAATTAGCCAAATAACCCATGGGATTAAATTAGGAACACATCAACACAAAACTCACCAAATTCCCCAAAGCATTCAAACTAAGCACTTGCTAGAATGAACTACACAAATATCCAATAACATTGATGAGAGATAATTAAGCTAATGGGGAATAAATTCCCCTTATTATGAAGATGGTACGCTGACGCAATTTAGCCACATAATGAAACCCTTACCTTGGTTTGTTGGAGCGATTTAGTTCTCAGATTAATGAACCCATGGTCCCATTCTTTCCCCATAACATACAACTCCTAGGAACTACACCTCACTTTTGTCCATATTTATTCTCGATAGTGTGATCACAAGTAATTGGATTCAACAACCTTTTGTTACCACTTGGGGGGAGGGGGCAAGAGGCGCAATGGGGCTTTTCCCCACAAATAATTAGACAACAAGATTCCTGTTACAAGTCAAAATACCTCCTCATCAGCTCAGAGGAGAAGATAAATATGGAAGGAATACAAAGACCTAAACTAAACCTATTTCTGCCAAGGTAACGCCTCACTATAACAACACAAGAGCGTTATAATGCACCTGATTAGTGAATAGGTCGCGTTAGTGGCTACGAAAACACTCTGTTTACACTAGAGGGTAGCGTTACCCGTGTTTTGAGTTTGGAATGGGAAAAACCCGCGGATAATGATTTGAATTTCCAGCTTTTTCTCACAAGAGAGTCTGTACAAAAATGAAACTGCAAAGCACTAATCTCTTATTGGGCCTTCCCATAAACAACTGAACTCTCAAGGAAGGAAAAAGCATGGAATTTGAGGAAACATCTTGGTTTTTTCTATTCAGAACTGGTGGAAAGAGAAAGGCAATGGTTGCTCTCTCCATCTCCTATAAAATGGAGTTGAAGGGTCTTGGTTCAAGGTCGAAGGATTGTCAAATTTTTTGAATACTTGTGAAGTAGAGATCATTGTTGTAGTGTGAAGGCCAAAGGTCAAAGAGGTTCATTGAGAACTTTTTGGTCAAGACATCACCACTTTGAGAGATAGAGATATTGGAAGGCTGAAGAGGGCTTGGTACAACCGACGGTTGTAATCCTCCTTTTTATAAATCAATATAACTGTATCTGTTTTGTCCATTCTATGCGTTGATATTGTCATTATTATTTAATCACTTATATAGCATGAGATGAATGGCTTAAATGTGCATTGTTTAAATGTTTATCATATATTGACTTAATTGATAGGAAATGTATGTTATGGTAGAGATTACACGGGTGCTTTGACTGATTGCAGAGTCGAGATTTGGAGCTGGTGAAGAAGGATCCCTGCTTCGCTGTCCAGTGCTCTCCAAAAGAATCCAAGATCATTAAAGAGGTAATCTTCCATCTTATTCCATCAAGTTGCTTTAAGTTAATATGAATATGTATGTGCCATCTTTGTGAACTATACAACCAATCTTACTGTCTGCCTCGGGCACCGGAAAGCCCTGAGAGGGATATTCGATAACCAGCAACCCAAGAATTTTACCCTATAGCAGAATTGGCGACTCCGCTAGGGAGTTTACCCATAGTTTAAGGAATATTTCTTTCCTCCTTTCTTCTTTCCTCTGTTCACAGACCCTTCTGACCAGTATTTATGCTCAGTAGACATTTCAAAAGCTCGCAGAGTTCAATCCTGTTTCTGTTTGACCATCTGAAGAAATTTACCCTTGCTAACGCTACCTCTATTGGCTTTCCAGTGCGTTATAACACTGGCTTTGCTTAAATACAGTGCGTTAGTCTCTGGATTAACGTTGTCTTTACTCAGAGACAGTGCATTACTCAGCCAAAATTTGTTGTTCACCCCTGTGATTGTGTTTTGGTTGCAAAGTTTTTTGGCCATCAGTATCTCTCCTTGACTGAATCCCTATGCTTGTTTACTAAGCTAGCATTTCTATTTGTTTGCTCTTGTTTGAAAATTTAGTGTCAAAAGCATTTAATTTTTAGAGAAGATTCTTTTTTTTTTAGTTTTTTTGCATCTAACTGAGTTGATTATGAAAATTTCAATTCATAGACTGTTAAGAAGAGGTAGATAGAAGTCTGAATCTTTAAATTTGAACTATGCTATTTGAATGTTAGTGCATGGATGTTGAAAAGAAACCTCTCCTTGTAGAAATACTCTTCATTGAATTGAATATTTAGAGCATATTTTTGCATGATTTCTTGAGTCAGAGTCTCATTACATTTCATACATCCACTCCCCCTCCGCAAGACTAATAATCAAGTACACTAAGAATCAAGCGATAATAAAATAAATCACATTACTCTTTTTGAGCTCACACCAACATTAGTTCAAGCTAGGATATTGGGTTAGGAAAGGTGAGAAAATCACCCAAGATCTCAAAACTTGAAACTAGGGTCATTAACGAGCGAAATCCTACTGCACTCATATTATCGGGACCGTTCCTTTACCAGAGCTCAGTGCGAGACAACACTTGGGTGCACAAGAAGGTAGCCCACCTTTGACTACATTCGGTGGGTGTGTTATATATTGGGGTTCCATTCGGGGATGTCGAAACTAGATCAGGGATCTAGGTATTCTGCCCATATAGCATGTTGTCCTTGACTGTGGACCCCCCTGATGATGTCTGTGATTTGAGGTATCTTTAGTGGCCATACTTTTTAGGGACTTACACAAGGTGACTAGAACGGGTTGTCCTGGTACCTGAAACAAATGGACCCCCTCTGTCTTCAGTCTTTAGGAGGGTACTCGTCTTCACTAGATTGCTTACACCTATCGTCTAAGGTTCGGGCGAAGCTCTAGAGTGACCGTAACTGTACTTTCAACCAACCCTCTCTGTATACTATTGTGACACTGGATTTCATCACCAGCAAACAGTAGTACTCAGATAGGGCACCCTCTTCTGGCTGCTTGCTGATTGATTTTAGAGAGTCCTTTTTTATTTTTTATTTTTTAGGTGTGTGGTTACTGTCATTGAGACTTTATAATACATCATAATTTATTAAAATTTGTTAAAAATAAACAGGTCACTGTGGCGTCATCTGACCCACGCCGTCTGTCTCGACGACAACAATTTCTACCTCATCTGCCTCTTGAGGAACAACTAAACCTTGGTGAACCCGTGCCTTCTACGGAAGATCAGTCTCCATTGACAAACACTTATTTTCACATAGCCTCATATCATATGGAATTTCTAGAGGACCCTTTAACAGAAGGGGTTGTACCTCATTACAATCCTCCACTCACTGATCCATTGGGGCCTGTGATAGTTCATATTCCACCACGCCAAGACATGTCTTCGGCCGCACAAACATCCATTTCAAAACTGGAATCCACAGGGTTGATGCCAATGGCAACCATCCTAGGTTCGCCAACATCCTCCCCGCCGGTTCTCAGTTCTATGCCATCACTTGGCAACCCCAGTAGTCAACATATACCTAATCCCAACCCTACGGTCATCACAACTATCAGTAGCTTTCCGAGTCCTTCGGGATCTACTCCTACCATATGTTGGGACCCACGGTTTCTCCTCCCACGAGTGTGACTACTTCGGTTCCTTTTAGCAACCCTTTCGGTTGGGACCCTTTGCTGAGTTCAAACCCCTTGGCCACTATACCAGGGGGCAGTGTCACCAGCGCACAGGTAGCAAGGAACATTTCACTTCCCCTACAATCCTTAGGACAAATGGGACAACCTATTGTTAATACTATTCCCTTAAGTGGTTCAAATATAGGTGTAGGGTCTATGCCATTGCCGAACTATGCAAGTAGTAGCATGCCTCCGGGACACTCTATTGCATCCATATGGACTAACCCACCCCAACCTCCATCTGGAATGGGAGGGCACTTTTATACTGGGGGCAACCAACTGTTCACCCCACAATACAATATACCCTATGGACAACAACCATATGTCCCTACCCCTCCACCTATAGGAAATTTTTATCAAAGTCCTACTTATACTCCTGGTAACACATTGATGGGCGGACCCTATGGTCTAAATAGTCAGCCCATACTTCCTTGGTTAGATTCGGGGGAAAATCCACAATTGCCATTTTTGGCAGCTCTGGACATCCTTGACATCCATAAACTGACTAATGATCCCATCAATCACAACCCGCTCTGGCCTCCAGTACCGCACAAGATTCCTTCTGGCATCCCAAAGTTCGATGGGAAACAAGGGGACGACCCAGCCGCACACATCACTACATTTCATCTATGGTCTATATCTAATTCCATGGTGGATGATAGTGTCTGGCTTCAATTGTTTCCCCGCACCCTTATAGGCAATGCTGCCAAGTGGTATATTGAATTGCCACACGTCGCCATCAACACTTTTTGCGCTTTAGCGACGGAGTTTCTAAAGAACTTCCAATTACCAATCAGATTTGAAACCGAAACGTAACTGTTAACCTCGCTGCGCCAAGACACCACCACCCACATCTCCTATCACATCCATGAATGGAGACGTAGGAGGAGGCTAGTCAATGCGCCAATCCCGGATCATCTCTTAGCTAATTGGTTTTGTAAGTCTCTCTTACCCCACATCTCTAAAGACATTGGCCTTTCCGGTGCAGTTACAGAAGATCAATGCATTCATCGTGCCCAACATTTGGACTTAATCTATTCACAATCTGGCACGCTATATGATTTGCTCCCCAATGCCCCTGGTAACCCAAATCCTCCAGCTACTAAGAAAACCGGAGCTCATGCTGACGGTCTCGTTGGCACAATCTCTAGTGTAGCCACAAAACAGTCTCGGGGGAAAGCCTCCCAGCCGTCCTCGGCTGCCACCGCCCCTCACCAAAGACTACTCTTCCTACCGCTGAGGTAAATTCTGTGCAAACTTCACAAAAACCTAGTGGGAAAAATAAGAAGAACAAGAAAAAGACATCTTCTTCGGAAGAGCAGTCGAACAATCAGAATAACCCTAATCAGAAAAACGCTGCCAAATATGACAAAGGGAAGGATAAACCCATGAAATTTCCTTGCAAGATCTATGTGGAGGACCACTTGACATACAAATTTCCTCAGCTGCAGGAATGCACCGATTTTATCGCAAACAAGGATTCTGGGCGAACACTTGTCGTTCTTCATAATCCTTTCCCTAATCAACAATAGCAACATCAACACATGGTTGACAACTCGCCACAACCCCAGAAACGGGGCAATGGTGGTTCACATCCTTCTGGTGAAGGACCCTATGCCATTTATGGCATTGAGAGTGTTGAACTTCAAACATGAGCCAAGCTTTATGGAAATCCTACCATAGAGGCTCAAGAACCTGGTACTAGTTCAAATCCACTGCTGCCCAACGATTTTCATATCGAACTGCCTACTGCTGACCTAGTGATTCGTCCCCCCAAAGGGACACTTCGATGCACGACTCATAACACCTCTGCACATGCAGCCCAAAACTACAACATTGTAGAATATTTGGTGCAGGCACCGTCAGCTATGTCTACTCTCGAAGTATTGCAAACTTGTCCAACACAAAGGAAAGCCTTGCTTTCGGCCATTGGTGGAATAGACCCCCAGGATTCCATGCTAGCTATCTTTGATATGGAAAAATCTAAACCTCGCCTCTCACACCAACTCACATTCCAGGTGTAGGTTGTGTCGAAAGGGAGACCAATCCATCGCATTGTCATAGACAAAGGTGCTTCGACCTGCGTTATGTCACAAGCTTGCTGGCTCAATTTAGGTTCTCCTATCTTAACACCGCCGTCGAATTCCCTCAAAGCTTTCGATGGCCACATGTTCCTCCCAAAAGGATACCTTGCTAGCTTTCCCATCACTCTAGGTGGGAAAACGGTAACCGTGGACGTTGAAGTCGTAGATCGTCATCTCGACTATAATTTATTGCTTGGTCGCAGTTGGTCTTACGCCATGACTGCCATTGTTTCTTCGGTCTTCCGACTCATCATATTTCCATTGGATGGGAAAATAGTCATAGTGGATGAGTTATCATTCTGCACCCCTGATTATACCACGTTACCAAGTAGCACTGTACCCCTAATAGGAGGCTTTCCTGACTCTTACGTCAATATTGGTACTGGTCTTCTGAAGGCATCTTCCTACTGGGTTATTTTCCTCTCCTGCCGCCACAGATCCCAAACACGGTTGCAATGATATCCACCACTTTGGATGGCTCTATCGACCGATGGATCCTTCTGGCACCTTCAGACATCGATTCCTACAGAGATCATATGCCACTCTCACCAGCCAAGTTGGCCTACCAAGCCATCCAAATTACATCTGAACCCTCCACTGCTATGGTTTCGACCAAAGGTACAAACCTCCCACCCATCATAGTTCTCTCTAAGGATCTCCTCAATGAAGTGTTGCCTACAAACGAAGTTATTTGAGAGATCATGTCTCTAGAAGAACTACCTTGGGGAGAGTTTCACCGTCATGCTTCGATGATTGACTCGGACGTGATAAAAACTGAAATCCCATCCTTTGACCCACCTGAGATGGTTCCCTCCGCTTACAAGATTGTTCAAACTATCGATTCAGAAGGGAACATGGGTAATATTTCTAAGACAATGCTCATTGATATCTCGGTCAAAACGGGTATCGTGGAAAATATTCAGATTGGAGCCGATTGCAATCCTGAGGAAATTGCATGCTTCACATCCCTTTTCAAGGAATTTCGCGATGTGTTTGCTTGGTCTTATGACGAAATACCCGGCATAGATCCATCTATAGTCGAGCACGAAATCAAGATTTATGACAATGCCAAACCAATTCGGCAGCGACTCAAGCCTGTTCACCCGTGCAAAGCAGCCGCCATCAAAATTGAGGTGGAAAAACTTTTAAATGCTGGTTTCATCTATCCCGTTCCTTTGACGGAATGGGTTTCCAATCCGATTCCCGTCGATAAAAAACAAGGCACCATTCGAGTTTGTGTTGACTATCGCGATCTGAATGCCGCTTGTCCCAAAGACAATTATCCTACATCGTTCATAGATCAAATTCTCGACGATTGTGCCGGATGCGAATATTTTTCCTTCATGGATGGATTCTCGGGCTATAACCAGATTGCAATTAAAAAATGCAACCAGCATAAAAATGCCTTCATCTGTCCTTGGGGCACATTTGCGTATCGCAAACTCCCATTCGGTCTGAAGAATGCTGGAGCAACTTTTCAGCGGGCTATGGACTACGATTTTCACGACATTCGACATATTGTACAGGCTTACTTGGATGACCTTCCGGCCCATTCCAAGAAACGACCTGATCACCTCGCTCATCCGAAAGAAATTTTTGCTAGGTGTAGATTCTATAATATACGTCTGAATCCTCATAAGTGCGTATTTATGGTTGAGTCTGGGCGTCTGTTAGGTTTCATTGTCTCCAAGCACAAGATTAGGGTTGATCCCGATAAGGTTAAGGCAATTGTTGAATTTCCGGCACCAAAATCCATCCTTCAACTCCAACGTTTGCAAGGGAAGGCAAACTTTTTACGTCGATTCATTGTTAACTATGCCGAGATGACGAAAATATTTATGTGATTATTGAAGAAAGGAACACTATACTTGTGGGATGACCAAGCTCAACGGTCATTTGACGCTTTAAAACATGCACTTGTTTCAGCGCCACTCCTTAGTGCCCCCGACTACTCACGTGACTTTCTCCTCTACTTGGCAGCCTCACCATCCTCACTTGGAATGGTTCTGGTTCAAGTTCACAATGACGACAGTGAACATGTGATATACTATTTGTCCAAAGGACTAATCGGACCTGAACTACGTTATTCACATGTGGAGAAACTTTCTCTGGCGGTAGTTTTTGCCGTCACCCGTCTCTGACACTATATATTGTTGCGACAAACTACGATTATTGCTTTGGATAACCCCATGCGACACATCCTGTCTCGAAAAATTATTGGAGGAAAATATTCCAAATGGATCATAATCCTCCAACAATTTGATTTGGTCTTCACAGCTGCCAAAGCAAAGAAATCCCTCGTCTTCGTCGAATTATTATCGGACCTTCCCAGAATCGACCCAAGAGAAGTATCTCATGATCCATTTCCTGATGAATCTATATACTTGGTTGATTCTTCGGACCCATGGTATGGAGACATTTTGGTCTACCTACAAACCCAACGCTTCTGCCCAACTCTCACGTCTGATGACCGTCATCGTATCCGCCACCATGCAAAGCACTACCTCGTGCTAAATGATACACTATATCGCCGTGGTGTCGATACTATTCTCCGACGTTGTCTCACTTTCGATGAGGCAGAACGCATTTTGAATGACTCCCACGTAGGGGCATGCGGTGGTCATCTTTCGGGCATAGCTACTGCCCAAAAAATCTTGTGTGCTGGTTACTATTGGCCCACTTTGTTTAAAGACTACATTGCAGCGGTCCAGAAGTGCCATCCATGTCAAATTTTCACAAAGAAAATACGTGCTCATCCTGCCCCCCTTCATCCAGTTATCTCCATTGGTCCTTTCTCTAAATGGGGAATTGACTTCATCACCTGCAATTCCGCTTCGGAAAATGGACACAACTACATCATGGTTGTGGTCGACTATTTTACGAAATGGGCGGAAGCCATTCCCACTTTTAAGGCCGACGGCGAAACCGCCGCTCTCTTCCTATTCAATCAGGTAATCTGTCGATTCGGCGTACCCCTATCTATTGTCACAGATCATGGATCCCACTTTCAGAATCATATGATGACCGAATGAACATCCATGCTAGGTTTCCGTCAAGATCAATCTTCGTCTTATTATCCTCAAGCTAATGGTCAAGTCGAAGCTGTAAATGGCGTCCTCAAAACCATGATTCGTCGACTGGTCATAAATCATAAAACCACATGGCATCAGAAGTTTTATTCCACATTATAGGCATACCGAACGTCAGTCAAAACTGCCACAGGCTTCACACCATTCCAACTTGCATTCGGCCTGGAGGTAGTACTTCCAATCGAGTGTGAAATTCCATCACTCAAACTCGTCGTTGAAATCCTGCCTGGCACCACTGCCATAGAAGAGAACTTTCTCTCACTCCATCATTTGGATGAAACTCGTCGAGATGCTACACTAGCACTCAAAGCTCACCAGCGTCGAGTCAAAGTTCAATACGACAAACTTTTCAAGCCTCGTTCTTTCCAAGAGGGTGATCTTGTTCTACTCTATGATCAGAAACATGACCTCTTGGGGGTAGGAACACTCCAACCATTATGGCTTGGTCCTTATATCGTCACTAAAGTCCTTTCAAAAGGGGCTTACGAACTTCAGGACTGTAATGAAATTCCACTCGCGGAGCCCCGTAACGGGCTCTATCTAAAGAAGTATTTTTCCTAGTTTCGCACTAGGCATATGCTTTGTAATTTTATGTATACAAGTTTTTCCTATTGTTTTAATGTTTCTAGATATTTTTTTGGTTTTTGAGGTGTTTTTCTCATGTATAATATTTTTCTTTCACACAGATGTTGTCATCCTCCTTATCATACGTCAGATATGCGGACGGTGCTAGTCGTCACACTAGACGCATTGCTTCAGCTGCTTGGGTTCTCTATACTCCTGAGTCGGAACTTCTTGGTTCTGGGGGAATTTTCCTAGGTAGTGCCACAAATAACGTTGCTAAGTACATGTCAGTGATCCATCTCCTCACGGAGGCGGTGTCTCGTGACATCTCTAATTTAGTGGTCAGGTTAGATTCCCAACTCGTCATTATGCAGTTAAACAATCATTACCGTGTCCGTCATCCAGTCTTGTTACGTTATTTTTTAAGGGTGCGACTTTTAGAATTTCAATTTCAAACAATCACATTTGAGCACGTTCCTAGAGAATTTAATGCATTAGCCGATTCTTTGGAAAACTATGTGTTAGATTGGCATTTGTCACATTTATTATAAAAGACTTATACATGAGTATATATATTTTCATCCCATTGAAAAATACATAAAAAATCACAAAACACAAAATCACCAAAAAGTATGTATATATATATGTCGTGTCCAATACAATAGTTACATAAAAAATTATTCCAAAACTTGGGTGTTTTACAAAAATTTGGCTATACTAAGCCACGCTATGACACTAATACATCCGCTCTACCAGCTAGGCCTGATGATCATGATAACATACAACTACTCTGGCTATCCTCCTCAGAGGCACCAGGTATCTCTCCGACACACCTACGGTATGCCGTTTCAAACGAACTGGAACCTCTCGCATAGGAAGGGGTGGTATACCCATACTCAAACCCTCCAAGTTTCTGGAGAGTTCATGTAAAACCTGGGCATCATCATCCTCAACGGCTTCCGCATCCTCTGCTGGTGTGCCAGCCCCGGGTAGTTGCAGTCCTCGCCGTGCATAGCGAGGGGCCCCAACTGGACGGACAGGTGCCACATCTGTGTCAAGCAAAAAACGCTTCATGTCAAAACATAATTTTCACCCTATTTTTCAACAAAAAAAAAATGCGTAAACATTCAAAAGACAAAAAACAAAGTACTTCCTTGAAATACACTGATCTTTTCCTTCTTACCATCGAGTCCCCACTTGGTGCCAGGGGGCAGCACTAAATCCGAATCGCTTGTGAAGTTCATCCCTACATAGGGATAATCCTCAATCATAATAATATGGGAGTTTAGCCAATAAAAAAACCCATCATCAAAACAGTGGCGGACGGGACCCTCTCCAGTCCGCGGAAGCAAAGCTGCCCACCGAGCCTGCCTCGGCTCGCGTGGGCCCAATGGCGCTGTAATGATCCTGGGCCTCATCAATGGTACCTTCTCCAGAAAGAAAGATAAAATCTGTGTACCATACCCAAACTCTTGCTGGGTACGGGTCTCACATGCAGTAAGCTCTGCTTGGACCCGATGGACAACTCCGTCACACCAGTCAAACACCTGAGGCTACATACAGTCCAAGGCTAGTAGCATCTGGGCCTTGGTGGCCACATGCTGACTCTTGGCACCTGCCAAGCGAACACTCATCCATAATATAGACCTCAGTGGTCTCAAAGTCACCCTTGTGATCGGTACCCAGTTGCTCACAGCCTGTGTCTCACGTATGCAATGCTCAAGAATAAGATCGGCAGTGGAACGCGGGTCAGCTCTGGACCCCGTCAAGTTGGGCCTCGGTCCACGACATGATAGGCTGGTCAAAAAGTACACATCATCCTTCTCGATTGAGAGCTCATTGCCCCCAATCCGAAAGACATGGTGCCGCTCGTCCCATTGCTGGATTAGCCACCTCAGGAGCTCCTCTTGACCCCTCATCAGTTCTAAACGGGCATATATTATGAAACCACATCTACGGAGAGCCATCAAACTTGCAGCATCCTTAATCATATCTCGTTCTTCCCGTTCATGTTCTCTCTCACACCAAATACTCATAATTAACAACTAAATACCTGCAAATGCAACATTTTTAACCAATTAAAAATTTCCTGGACCACTGCAAAACGATGGGAAATGAGTTTCCAAAAAATGCGGTGCGCCTAACACTGGCTATAGTGTAAAACAGAGCGTGCTAACGCGACATCCCTTCATGGGAAGTGCGCTTAATGCGGCTCTAACACTACTGGCCCGCGTTAGCCGCAAATATTTTTTAGGGCCTCACAAAGTTCCCATTTTTAACTAGCAAAACTTACCAAAAATACAATTAAATGATACCAGGAGGTTCTAGATCTTACCTGGATCTCGCGGGAAGGAAAACCGTTGCCTGGATTGACCACAATCGTCAGCTAAATATTTCACCCCTTTTCACCCCAAATCTCCTTCACAACACTCAAAACAGTGAAAATGAAGGTCTTCTGACCTTCTTATAGCCAATTCTAGGGCATGACTCTCTTAAGCTAGTCAGAAAAAGTCGTGAATTCTTACTGCATATGTGTCGCAACTATTGATATTTGTTACTGATGTTCTGATGAGTGATCAAGATTCATATGTAGACATACACATGTTTGGTCAAGCATTCTTTTTACAGTATTTTTCTTTCTCGTTAATCTGAAAAACCTCGAGTTCCCTTCTTCGGACTCGTTAAACTTATACGAAGTTGATGTCGAGCGTTATTTTTATGGTCTTTTTCTTGCTCGTTAATCTGAAAAACCTAGAGTTCTCTTCTTCAGACTCGTTAAAACTGATATGAAGAAGCACTGAGCTTCCTTTTTAGGGACCTTTTTCTCGCTCATAAAACTGAAAAAACCCCGAGTTGACTTTGTCGGGCTCGCTAAACTACCATGACAGAGAGTAAGGAGCCATTCTTTTCCTCTTTTTCAAAGCTCTTTAAACTGAAAAAGTGACCGAGTTTTCTCCGCGTGACTCGTTAAAATTTCACAGAGGGAACTGAGTTTTTCTTTGTTGGACTCGTTAAAATTTCACAAAGAGTACTGAGTTTACTCCGTCTCCTCGTACTCATAACAAAATGAGGTAGACATCCATCGAACATATATTTCTCACTTTTCCAGCTTCGATGGACTAACTCACAGAAAATGAACTATTTCGGGCTTACTATTTTGCCTTTGTCGTGCCCGGTTATCAAGACATGACAAAGGTACCCAAATGGAGTTGTATTTTATGACATTTTTCAGACTCTCTAAACATGAAAAATTCCTCGAGTTTACTTGTCTGGACTCGTTAAACCTAATCAGACGGGGCTCAGAGTTGTCTTTTATGATATTTTTCAGACTCTCTAAATATGAAAAATTCACTGAGTTTACTTGTCTGGACTCGTTAAACTTAATCAGACGGGGAAAAATTTGGAAAAAATGGATACTACCTCTATTACATTTCAAAAAGGTCGATTTGGCAGCTAAAATCTTGAACATGGCACTTCCTAGAAAACTCTTTCGCAGTTAGCCGAACCCTACCATCTACGAGTATTGGCCTTCATCTCCCGGTGTCCCTACACCGGTAAAATCCTAACACACTCTTTGGTGTTCATTAAGTCTCAGCTGCCTAGTACCCTGTTACAGTGCCTTCTATTGTTCAAGCAGATCTCGCTATCTACTGCTCCTCTTATCAACCAAACCGCTCATTATGCCAGAAATTATTTGTCGTCCGACATCCCCATTTAATCTTCATTATATCCATCACAAATAAAATCAGTTGGTTTCCGTTTCATGTTGACTGATGTAGGACGCCTCAGTGCCTACCTTTCAACAAATCTCTTCCTATCAACTTCAACATCTTATCTAGGAAGATGATCCAGAAACCCATTAGTACCTGGATACTTGCAGACATCAGTGGCAGGTAGTCTTGTGTTTGATCAGGAGTCTTCATCATTGTCTCCTGATCAAATGATTCTACGAGTGTTCGACTTCAACTCTTTTTATTCACACTCGCTAGATTGTACTGTGCATCTTAGGGACCATCATCATTATCGGTGGCCACCTTCGCGTCTGTTAACAGTTTTCATTATTGACTGGTAATCAGAATATTTCTCGCATGTTCGACGACAGCTCCTTCATTCACATGTTGAGAAATATGCAGTTTAAGTGAATTGGCGGTCAAGACCTTGGGGCAAAGGTTACATCATTAAAGTTGTGTTCCCTTCCCCAAGTTGCGATATTTTTTATGGAGACAGCTTCTTCAGCCTGATCCTGTTATGACAGACACTTCCACATTGTGCTTATCGGTGGACAGATTCTTCATATCTCTATTCTAGAGAAATCATGTTGTTTAAGCTGTTAGCGCTCAAATCTACCTTAGGCTGAAATAAGGTAAAACTCAAGGCTACATCAAACCACACTCAACCTCGTAGCTAGCCCTACGAGGACAGGAGAGGGCTCTCTCCGGGTCTATCTCGGCAAAGGATCTTCAAAGGGGCTGAGATGACTTATAATGAACAATGAATACTGATTTTAGGCTAGTAAAGAGATAGGAATGTTTGATTTTGATTTTTTGGGTTTTTGTTGGATAAATGAGAAAAAACAAATTTGGGTCCGAGGATAAGGCTAGATCTTTGCAGAATTCGAGTTGGGGCGAGGTAGGCAGTAGTCTTGATGCTTTTGATCGAGTATATGGATGGATCAGAAATATAAGGAGCTGAAAAGGGCAAGGATGAACATGGATCCTCTTCAAACAGGCGAAAACATACAAAACTAAACGAATTCAAAGGCAGAGCACTGTAAACAATGGATTCAACCTCATCTACTCATTCATTTTAGTTTCAGAAGCATAAGAAGGGATGGCATAAATTAAACATGAAATAAATTACAATAAAATGAGAGAAAACACCATCAAGAAACTGAAAGCCACAAGGATCCCAACAGGTGCTGCAAAACCTCTGATCTTTCCTTAGCCAAAATATGAAAAATATGTACAATAGTGTGCCAAAAGTTTCCCAAGAGTCCAACCTGTAGAATGTCTCAAAAATTACAATATATAGATCACTCTAACCCCTTCCCATGCCTCTAGGGGTCGAATTCCTTCTTCAGGGATCATTTTCAACCAAATTCTAATCAAGGAGCTAAAATCTAGGCAACTAACAACTTGCCTCTAAAAGAGTGGAAACTGATTCATTTACATGATTTTCACTTTTTTGAGAGTGAATCTTCTAGAATAGGTAAAAATGAGCCAAAGTTACATGCCAACCATCAATTTACATCATGAAAACCCAAAAATTTCATCCACAAGCAAAACTGGTCCCAACTGGCCGAAATTCTGAGCTGGAAGTTGAAAAATCATCCAAAAATCTATATGGGTAGCGTGCCTGAGCTATATGGGTAGCGCGCCTTTCAGCCTGATTTTGAGGCACTTCCCGGCATCCAAATTGAGCTCATGATAGCTCGTTGGAAATCCCTGGATGTTGGCTATCCAACCCAAGTGTAATTTCTCAATTTGGAGCTCATTTGACCCTCCAAAACGTCATTCTCCCAGAAGTACTTCCTGCTGGTGCAAAAGGTGGCAGCAAGGTGGTTTTCATGGTGTTTTTGGGCCTTTTGACCATCCATAACCTGATGAAATGCTTTGGAAATGCCTGAGCATGCATAACTTACCATGAAAAACCAAAAAATGCAAATATTTCCTTCAGCAAGTGTCCCGAACAAAAGTGAGCATATTGATGCGCTACCCGTATAGCGGAAAAATCTGTTTTTGGACCAAAATATTTCAAAATAACAAAAATTTCTCCGAATTTGCTCAAATTCGGAGTGAAGACCCTACATCATGTATCATGCCCAGCCAACGAAGCCTCGGCCAAAATCCGGAGTGGATCAGGCCTTTTCCGCCGTTTTAGTGCTTCGCTCAACCTCCTCTTCAGAATCTTCATTCTTGCTTTGCAGACATGCATGCGAGCCCAATAATGACCTTTCATGTGATGAAGCATGTCTTTGTCTCTGTTGGCCTTTGCCAAAAACTTCTCCAGATGAATGTTAACATGCGTGAGGCAAGAATCTCGGTCAGCCAGTGTCATATCACTAGGTCTCTTCCGGGCCAATTGTCGATCCTCACGGATTCGCCGCAGCTCATAAAGTGTGTGCTCATCCTCTAGCTGTTACGCTGGTCCAGGTAGTTTATCACCCACTGAGCCTTCTGCAATTTATCTTTCAGCGTGTCATTCTCGGCCCTTTTCTCCTGGATGATCTCTTTCAGTTTTGAGCTAGGAGAGCTCGCATCAACATCAATGATCGTGAAATCCGTGTCCCGGCCTCCTGATGGGCCCTCATCATGCATGGGCTTCTTGCCCCTGTCCTGGATCTGTACCTGTGCTGAAGAAGAAGGTGAGACCCCTTCCACATCATGTGGAGATAATACTCGCTCTGCTGATGGAGTCGGCGAGACCCCTTCCACCCCGGGTGGAGATAATACTCGTCGTGTAGCTGCAAATAAGGCCCTGTGGCCTCGCTGGTATGTCACATACAATGGAGCACTGATATGCTCAAACTCAGGAATGTTAGGCTGGTGTGAAGGCTCTCCCGCATCATGAACTATCTCAAGAGGCGGCTGTGGCGTTGTGAAGAAGTCACGGGAGATGAAATCCTCCCAAGTAATGCCCTGCTGTGTCAACTGATGTACCACTACGATCTTGATTAGAGCGTAATGATATATACTCCTATGCTGCTGTGCTGGGGTCTTCTTTTGTACAAAAATCATCATCCTCTCTATGTTGCGATACATGAAGTACAGAATGTTCATCATACGTACCCTCGTGAAGTGCATCAAAAAACGGACATGGTACGCAAAGAGACGCGAGAATCTGCCCTCGCAACTGAAATACCGAATGATGAGTTTCATCAGTGGTGCAAACTCATCCTTCAGGAATCTGAAAGGAAAAACTCTGCCCAAGTGCCTCATATACCCAGGTTTGATGTATGGCTCATAGTGGAATTTCTCCAACTCCTGACGTTTGTTCCATTCCTCTCCTATATTTGGTATGCCGGTGGCCTGAGCAATAGTCACTGGTGACAGAATGAAATCTACTCCAGCGAGGTTTACACAGCCATCATGTAAATGTAGAACAAATAGATGAGCTAGTTCACGATGAAGCTGGGTTTGTGAAATCATCTCACAGAATCGAAAACATGACTGATACCGAAAACAATCCATTGCAAGCGGACATGCCTGCAATTGAGCCAAATAAGTAGGCTCCTCCCTGAGATGTTTACCACCTTTGCCACCTTTGTGAGGCCTCTGTGGCACATTACCCTCTGCTGTGGAATCACTGTCAGACTCCTGCTCATAAACTGAATCTGTCTCTGACATAGCTTTGAAAACAAGTTGTCTGCAATATGTGTGTTGATATAGGTGTAGTGAATTCAAAGGCTTCAATGCATTCTCAAAACCCAAATATATTGCATATGTACCAAAACATCATAAGCAAACAAGTGACAGTGGTAATAGCTCTGTTTTAGTGGCATAGAAACAGTCTCTGTTTTTGGATCACAAGTGATTTTGACAAATAAGTACCAAATGCAAATGTAGTATACATCCTTTGTAATGCTGGCCAAGGATTTGTTAATGGACTGTGTTTGTGTTTGGCAATGAAACAATAGCAAGGACAGAAGTGGTAATATTATGGCAAAAAACTATGTGAAAACATGAGACTATATGGACAAGTCAACATGAAAGGATGTGACAGCAGTGGTAGAATGGAAAAAAGGCATGAGGATGATGTACATAATGTGCCAGGGCGCCACAAGCAATATAGGTATGAGCACATATACCAATCACGAAATTTTACAAACCCTTCACTAAACTGTCACTATATCTTTTAAAACCCTGAGAATTGAATTTGCTATGAAAATAGGGTTTATAGATTTCTCCTCAAGCAATGCTTGTTTCCCAACTTCAAAAAATACCAAAACCTCTTTCAAAAATCACCGAGAAATGATTAAAAACCTGTTTGCAAGTGGATGGAGGCGTTTGAGCTCGAAATCGGACGCAAAGACAAAATTGTTTGGCTCTGTCACTGTATGGGTAGCGTGCCTACCCAACGCGTAGCGCGCCCTATACGCGTAGCGCCCGTGTTCTTTGCAAAGGGCTGGGGAAGGTTAAGTGCGTAGCGCACCTTATATGGGTATCGTGCCTCCTGTATGGGTAGCGCGCACCTTCAATCACTGTCCACGGCTATGAAAACACGGCTTCGGCCTTCAAGAACACAAACACGATTTCTGCCTTGAGGTTTTCGAGCAAATGAAATTGTTTGCCATGATTTATATGTGAAGAAAATATCTCATCAAATCAGATTTGATTTAAATTTGTTTGCTAACCCACTTTATAATGTTTCAGCACTTTGACATTTGATCTTTTAATACAACGCTTTTCTTTTGGCTTTTCTGAGTTTTGGACTGATAATATTTTGTTGTCTTTGCAGGGATCTGGCACTTGGCTTAGGAAAAGATCAGAGGCTTGCATCTGAAATTTCTTATGGTGAAATAGATACAATTATTACAAAAATGAAATTAGACAATTTCTAGTTCCAAAACAGAGTTTTGGACTAGAAATGTCTTCAAATGCTTTTGATAATAAAAATATGAAACGAGAACTTTTTGGAACCAACCTCATGGCCTGCGGGCTTTTATGACATGTATGCAAAGGACTTGAAAACCCTAGACTCTAGGACTAAAGACTCTTTTTTAACGAAAACAATCATTAATGACCATGAATGAAATGACTATGAACTTCAGTGATTTTTGAGGAATTCTAAATAGCCCTGCAGGTACAAGCATGAGGAAACACAAGACAACCAGACCCCCTTGTCAGTCAATGGCATGCTCCTAGCGAAATGCAACGAAGTGGAACAAGCGAGACACCTAAGAATGATATGCAAAAAGCGAAATGATCTCTGACGGAGGGCTGTAAGGACCGACTCTAACATTGGCTCCAATGGGGATGGTGGCTCCATGGAGATGCCAAGAACGACAGATCTCTGGGGGAGTCAGAAAGTGCCTTCATCCATTGGGCGATGGAGTCATTATTTCAACAGATAACACAAAACTTTTGATACATTTATTGACTGCAAACTTGACTGAAAAGCAACCGAAACTTGATCAAAACTAACTCGACTCTAAAACTGAAAAGATTGATAAAACTGATTTGACGAACTTCAAACCAACCAACCTCCATCTCCAGAATTATAGCCTTCGCTCCGGGCCCCAGACTGAAGATGAGAGATCAGTACACACTTGCAATAAAACATAAGTAAAACGATATGTACAATGATGATGAAATCAACAGAAAATACTTAGAAGTGGTATCACTTTAGCAGCCGACCATTGATCGGCCCTCCAGGACAATCATCTCCATTCATTTCCTTGAGAAGAAAGGCGTTTTGACCACGATACGCTGCAATCTTAAAATGACCCTTCCATAAGTTTTCAAATTTACCGTGCTTTCCCTTATCTTCATTCCGAGCATCCCATTTCAAAACCACCTCATCCAGCTGAAACTTATCTGCTTTTTCCTTTCTGTCGTAGATCTTCTTTATGTGCTCCTGCAACTTGAAAGTATTTTGAAATACCTCCTCCCGTGTCTGCTGTAAATGAATCATCTGATTAATCCTCCACTGCATGGGATCTTCCTCACTACCAGCTTCCTGAAGCAATTTGACCACCGGGACAGCAAGCGAAGTAGGAAAAACCGTGTCTATCCCGTACACCAGCTCGAAAGGAGACATGCCAATAGACTTTTTCTGACTTACCCTATCAGCCCACAGTGCATTCACTAATTTCTTGTGCCAGCCCTTTTTTTTGATTTCCAGCAATTTCTTAATGATATTCACCAAGGACTTATTTGAAGATTCTGCCAAGCCATTTTTTTGCGGATGGTAGGCGGTCGAATGTCCCAAGATGATATTGTACTTATAACAAAATTCAACCATCCTTTTCGATTTGAAGGCCGCTGCATTATCTGTGATTATTTTACTGGGACACCCAAAACGTGACAGAATATTGTTTTCAAGAAAAGAGATAATTACCGCATCCGTGGCCTGTCGAGTGGGAATCGCCTTGATCCACTTTGTGAAGTAGTCCGTAGCTGTCAATATCCATCTATGCTGTCCGGAAGATGCTGGGTGGATTTTCCCGATAAAATCCAATCCCCACTGCTGGAATGGTGCATTAAATTCAATTGGTTTGAGAGGCAAAGGCTGTAATTTTTGCTTCCCTTCGAAAATTTGACACTCGTGACAATTCTTAACAGCCTTATATACATCAGAAAACAAAGAAGGCCAATAATACCCTGCCCTTAGAATCTTATTCGCTGTGGTCTTCCAAAACAAATGGCCTCCGCAGTCATCTCTGTGAAAGTCCTCCAAAACTCTTTGAGCTTCCTCCTCTACCAAACATTTCAACAACACTCCCCCAGGGTCTTTCCAATACAATGCAGAATTCAGAATGCAAAATTTTTCAGCTCTCAACTTCAATGTTCTACTCTTATTTCTAGGCATCCCGGGAGGTGGAGATAAATTCTGAAGCACGTATAAAATGTCAGCATACCAAGGGGAAGAAACAAAAATATCGGATACCTGAACTGACGTACTTTCCTCATCTTCATCGGACATGGCAGCGATCAAATTTATATCTAGAGCATGCAGATTTGTTTCAGCCATGAGCTTGGCGAGTCCTTGTCCTTTGATTAGCTTGGTCGGTTTAATCTCCACATCGTATTCTAACAACGCAACGATCCACTTACCCCGTCTTCCTTCTGGATCTGCCTGTACCAAAACATCTTTAACTGCTGCGTTAGGAACGTATGCTATAATGTGGGAATGCAGTATATACATACGGAAATATTTCAAGGCCTTTACAAGCACAAGTGCTTGTTTCTCAATAATATTGTATTTCAATGCTCCGTCCCTTATAATCCGACTGAAAAAAGCAATGGGCTTCTCAACTCCATCCCTTTTCTGCATTAAAACAACTGCCAATGTGTGCTCAGAAGCAAAAGAAAACAAAATGAAGTCCTGTGTGTAGTCCGGGCTTATTAAGATAGGGGCTGAAGAAAGAGATAACTTTACCAAATTGAATTATTTCACCGCTTCTTCTGTCCACTTTACCTGACTGTCCTTCTTCAGCATGTTCTTGATTTCTCTAAGATGCTCTGCAAGATTTGGAATGAAACGACGCAGAAAATTCATTTTGCCATTAAATGACTGTATTTCTTTCTTGTTTCGGGGCTGTTCAATCTGCTGTATGGCTTCAACACGTGCAGGGTCAATACGGATGCCATCTTTCGATATGATGTGGCCAAGGAGCTTGCCTTCATCCATGGCAAAAAGACTTTTTTTCGGATTCAGCGAAATGCCATATTTTCTGCACTTCTGGAAAACAATTTTCAAATGATATAAATGTTCCTCATCAGAATTTGAAAACACAGTTAAATCATCAAGGTAAACAACCAAAAATACATCTTTCTCGTTGGCAAAAGCCATGTCCATTGCACGCTGAAAGGTGGCACCTGCATTCTTCAAACCAAACGGCATTTTTGCATAATGAAACGTTCCCCATGGAGTGGTGAACGCAGTCTTGTCACGATCATCTTCATGCACTAAAATCTAATTATAACCTGAATATCTGTCGAGTAGTGACATCCTTGATGCTCCAACTACTCGCTGCAATATATGGTCCATTTTTGGCAGCGGATAATTGTCTTTTAATGATACCTTATTCAAATTTCTGAAATCGATACATAAACGAATCTCACCTGTTTTCTTTCTCACAGGCACCAAATTTGATATCCAATCTGAAAATCGGATAGGCACAATGATTCCTGACTTATACAACCTGTTTACCTCTTTTTCAATCGATGGTAGCAACTTTGGATTGATTCTCCTCAACTTTTGACGGAAAGGCTTCTGATTTGGTTTAATGGGGATAGTATGCTGAATGATGTTAGTGTCATATGTTTTTAGATCTGAGTAATCCCACGCAAAAGCATCAGAAAATGAAGACAACAATTTCACATACTTTGCCTTTACCTTTGGTGACAATGACTTTGATAACTTAACCATCTTCGGATTCTCAGCTGTCCCAATATTTACCTCTTCAACCCCTTTCTCCGTCGGCCTCAATGTCGGTTTGCGGGCTACATCGTCTTGATCAAACAGTTCTTCCAAAGGAATAAATCCCTTAGGAATGATGTTATCTTTAAGTTGTAGCACTTCCATTTGGTTTATTTGTATGTCATCATTACCATCATCATGTTCTGTATCTATGGAGGTGTCTTTAAACTTACCCTTATTCTGCAGAAAATCACTAATCTCCTCGTCATCCTGAAAGACTTGCCAACATCGCTGATTGTCTGGAACGGTGGGGCGATGTTTCACATGAATCTCGAACTTGTTGTTGGAATTCATTGGAATTTTTAAATTGCTTGCTGCCTTAGCAAGTCCATCAGCAACACCATTTTGTATGCGAGGCACACATGTCAAGGTATGATCAGAAAATAATTTCAGAATGTCTAAAACTGCATTACGGTAAGCCCTCATGCGAGGATGTTTGGCCTGAAACTCACCTTTAACCTGCTTTATCACCAACTCTGAATCACCATACACTGCAATCCTTTTCGCTTTCAGCTTTTTAAGAATCTTAAGGCTAGCAATTAGAGCCTCATATTCCGCTTCATTATTAGAACAGTCAAATGCTAGCTTGTAGGAACACACTCTCACATTGCTTGGAACCTTATCCGGAGCGGAAAATGGACTACGAATCCAAACACCAATTCCAGCACTGTCACTACCCACTGCGCCATCAAAATCCATGGTCCAAAGAGCATCTTCATCCTCCTCTAAATGCTGAAATTGCGCCAGCTCTGTTTTTCCTGTTTGCTGCCCATTGTCTTCAGCTGATTGCTCCATAGTAGCTTGTTTTTCTCTTTTTTATTTTTGCAGAACTTCTCTAAAATTCTCAGTGATTTCTGGTATATCTTCCGCCTGAACTAATTGACTATCTATATCATTAAAACTATCAGCAAATAAAACAAATGATTCTAAGTCGGTATGTACATAATTTACAGGATGATTGATTGGCTTCTCCTTGCTGGTTATCATGTATTTCATCTTCTGCTCTCGATATAACTTTCTCATTTGACCAAAGACTGGAATTGTAGCATAGGAAAAATCTAACTGAAGTGTACCTTTCAACTTTGCTCCCCAAGATCTTGAAAGGAGCATTCCAAATCGCGGGGGAATGTCCGCCACAACCACATCCATCAAGACATTCTTCGCTGGAATTTGATCTAAGCTTACAACCAAATCTTTGATGAGTCCTATACACCTCACACGGCTGGAATCAAATGAATACAAATCATGATATTTTCTTGTAATGTCTAGTCCCAATTTTTCCATGATCGCCTTTGGCATCAAATTGTGCGAAGCACCCGAATCGAACATGGCATTGTGCAAAACATATTCATGCAACCTCAAACTGATATAAAAGGGAGGAACATCACTGTCAGGGGACTCACCATCTAATGCAAGCTCGAAAATCAATTCTGGCTGATCATCCTCAACATTTACCGTATCGAACATTGGATCAAAGTTCAGAATTTTGGAGACTTGACCGCGGTAGCTGCTGTTCTTCATGATTTCTGTCAAAAGAATAGATATTTTTAATTTGGAAATTTCATTTTCCAAACTAAATGCTGAAACTTTTTCGACTTCTTTGACCAGAACTTCCTTCTTTTCAGCCTTATCTTTCACTATGTTTGGCTGATTTACCTTTTCTGCTGATGATACTTTACTAGCTACGGGATCAAGTGTCTCTTTTCCTTTCTTCTGTGGTATCGGTGAATTTGCCTTTGGTGCTGAAGCTTCTTTTCGTTTCTGAATTGGATTTATGGGCACATCTCGGTTTCTCAATGAGTATTTCTTCTGTTGAGTGGACAAGGCATTCAAATATCCTCTTTGGTAATCATCTGACTCTCCCTCTAAATCTGCATTATTTGCTAAAATGAAATCTTCATCTTTCTGTGCAGCTGAACTTTCTCCATATTCTTCATCCTCGGTAATATAAATAGGCAGATCGTCGGGAGTGAAGAAATGATTTTTCTCACCTGCTACATCATCATCATCATCTGAATCTTGACTCACAAAATTCTGCAAAAGAGGTGTCTTAATCTGCTGCTGGGCTGCCGGCTCTTGTGGTCTTTGTTCACGCTGCTTAATTCTGAACTGTGGCTGCTGCTGGCCACGGTAGTTTGGATTCCGAATCTGCGTTTCTGGTTTGTCAAGTGTCATCCTTTTGAACATTTTTTCCATCTCACGAAGCAAGTGTTGTTCGGATGTAGATGTGGAAGGCTCTTCCTTTATAGTCACTCTTTTCTCTGCTTTCAATCGTGCTCTTTTATCGTTCAGATTCGCCTCAACACTAACGGCAATATTCTGCATATCTTCTAAGGTAGGCGGATCTCTGTCACGTAGTGAATAAGCCATCTCCGGATCAAAACCATCCGGGAATTTAAGAAGAGCTGACTTTTTAGACGGTCTTAAGTCATCTGGAATTGCATTATACACTGTATTGAATCTGATAATATAATCCTGAACGGACTCACCAGGATTACGCTTAATGTTTGTATACTCTGAAGTGATCTGCAGCGGATCTTTTTTCATCTCCCATCGATCTAAAAATTGTGTTTGAAGCTCTTGCAATGTATTGATACTTCTGGCCTGTAGAGCTCTGAACCATTTACGAACCTCTCCTCCAAAAGTCTGGGCAAACAATCTCATTGAAACATTTTCTGCATCAACTTCATGCAGGTCCAAAAAGTCTGTCATCCGGACAATATGCTGCTGAGCTGATATACTCTGTGGTGTGCCATCAAATATGGGAATCTTGCTATGGTAATCAGCAGGCATAGGATCTAAATTGGCTGGCAAAGCAAGAGGTGCAAATCTGGCTGCCATGACTCTTGGCGGATTTATAATCTGTTGTCTCGGAGAAACAGGAGGACTGGGAGCAGTAGTTGAATGAGGTGTATGCGGTGGAGACGGAGGAGAAACTACTGCTGATTGCTGATTAGAAATCTCAGGCTGAACAGGAATGGTAGGGATAAAGGAAGGTTCAGTGGGAATCCGTGAACTAGATGCAACTTCAGATGGTCCAAGAGTTTGTGAAGCAGATTCAGTGAATTCGGGAATGGTTGTAGCCACAATGGAATTTTGCAACTGTCTGTCCAAGTGATATGAAACAAATATGAATTGCAAATCTTCAAAAAAAAAAGGATCCGGAACTAATCTTGATAATTCAGTTTCAGAAAAATTTACAAATAAGGATGTTTCAAATCGTTCATCAAAAGGAATTTCGTCAACATATATAATTTTCACAGGACAAGATGCAGATCTAGAAAGCAATCTGGAACTTCCAGAACTCTCTTGACTTTCTCTTTCAGAACTTTCTTGACTTCCTTGTCTTCTAAGAATCCTAGGAATCAGATTTGGATTTTCAAATATCGTTGGTGGATTAGGGTCAGGATTTGACCTAGTATTCCTTTTTGAAGCTAGTGTATTAATCTATTCGGGAAAAATTTCAAGGAACACAATCAATTATCTTCAGCCTATCGACTTCTAGACTCAATCATTCAAAGGTCTAGCATGAACAAGTATACTGGGGTGATTTGCAAATCAAGTGCTGCATTCACAAGCTTACCAAAGATCGACTGAAGCAGCGTTTATCTACTTCCGCTTATGCATGGAAAAAGCGTTTCGAAAGTTACCTGACGTGACTTCAGACTCCGTCTAAGACTCATGAAACAAACACATCAACAAGCAAACCATTGAGAGTTTCCCCAGTATGGTCGCCACTATGTTAGCGCTCAAATCTACCTTAGGCTGAAATAAGGTAAAACTCAAGGCTACATCAAACCACGCTCAGCCTTGTAGCTAGCCCTACGAGGACAGGAGAAGGCTCTCTCCGGGTCTATCTCGGCAAAGGATATTCAAAGGGGCTGAGATGACTTATAATGAAAAATGAATACTGATTTTAGGCTAGTAAAGAGATAGGAATGTTTGATTTTGATTTTTTGGGTTTTTGTTGGAGAAATGGGAAAAAACAATTTTGGGTCCGGGGATAAGGCCAGATCTTTGCAGAATTCGAGTTGGGGCGAGGTAGGAAATAGTCTTGATGCTTTTGATTGAGTATATGGATGGATCAGAAAGAAAAGGAGCTGAAAAGGGGAAGGATGAACATGGATCCTTTTCAAACAGGCGAAAACATACAAAACTAAACGAATTCAAAGGCAGAGCACTGTAAACAATGGATTCAACCTCATCTACTCATTCATTTTAGTTTCAGAAGCATAAGAAGGGATGGCATACATTAAACATGAAATAACTTACAATAAACTGAGAGAAAACACCATCAAGAAACTGAAAGCCACAAGGATCCCAACAGGTGCTGCAAAACCTCTGATCTTTCCTTAGCCAAAATATGAAAAATATGTACAATAGTGTGCCAAAAGTTTCCCAAGAGTCCAACCTGTAGAATGTCTCAAAAATTACAATATATAGATCACTCTAACCCCTTCCCATGCCTCTAGGGGTCGAATTCCTTCTTCAGGGATCAGTTTCAACCAAATTCTAATCAAGGAGCTAAAATCTAGGCAGCTAACAGCTTGCCTCTAAAAGAGTGGAAACTGATTCATTTACATGATTTTCACTTTTTTGAGAGTGAATCTTCTAGAATAGGTAAAAATGAGCCAAAGTTACATGCCAACCATCAATTTACATCATGAAAACCCAAAAATTTCATCCACAAGAAAAACTGGTCCCAACTGGCCGAAATTCTGAGCTGGAAGTTGAAAAATCAGCCAAAAATCTATATGGGTAGCGTGCCTGAGCTATATGGGTAGCGCGCCTTTCAGCCTGATTTTGAGGCACTTCTGGGCATCAAAATTGAGCTCATGATAGCTCGTTGGAAAGCCCTGGATGTTGGCTATCCAACCCAAGTAGAATTTCTCAATTTGGAGCTCATTTGAACCTCCAAAACTTCATTCTCCCAGAAGTACTTCCTGCTGGTGCAAAAGGTGGCAGCAAGGTGGTTTTCATGGTGTTTTTGGGCCTTTTGACCATCCAGAACCTGATGAAATGCTTCAGCAATTATTGAGCATGCATAACTTACCATGACAAACCCAAAAATGCAAATATTTCCTTCAGCAAGTGTCCCAAACAAAAGTGAGCATATCGACGCGCTACTCGTATAACGGAAAAATCTGTTTTTGGACCAAAATATTTCAAAATAACAAAAATTTCTCCGAATTTGCTCAAATTCGGAGTGAATACCCTCCATCATGTATCATGCCCAGCCAACGAAGCCTCGGCCAAAATCCGGAGTGGATCAGGCCTTTTCCGCCATTTTAGTGCTTCGCTCAACCTCCTCTTCAGAATCTTCATTCTTGCTTTGCAGACATGCATGCGAGCCCAATAATGACCTTTCATGTGACGAAGCATGTCTTTGTCTCTGTTGGCCTTTGCCAACAACTTCTCCAGATGAATTTTAACATGCGTGAGGCAAGAATCTCGATCAGCCGGTGTCATATCACCAGGTCTCTTCCGGGCCAATTGTCGATCCTCACGGATTCGCCGCAGCTCATACAATGTGTCCTCATCCTCTAGCTGTTTGTTACGCTGCTCCAGGTAGTTTATCACCCAATGAGCCTTCTGCAATTTATCTTTCAGCGTGTCATTCTCGGCCCTTTGCTCCTGGATGATCTCTTTCAGTTTCGAGCTAGGAGAGCTCGCATCAACATCAATGATCGTGAAATCCGTGTCCTGGCCTCCTGATGGGCCCTCATCATGCATGGGCTTCTTGCCCCTGTCCTGGATCTGTACCTGTGCTAAATAAGAAGGCGAGACCCCTTCCACATCATGTGGAGATAATACTCGCTTTGCTGATGGAGTCGGCGAGACCCCTTCCACCCCGGGTGGAGATAATACTCGCCGTGTAGCTGCAAATAAGGCCCTGTGGCCTCGCTGGTATGTCACATACAATGGAGCACTGATATGCTCAAACTCAGGAATGTCAGGCTGGTGTGAAGGCTCTCCCGTATCATGAACTATCTCAAGAGGCGGCTGTGGCGCTGTGAAGAAGTCACGGGAGATGAAATCCTCCCAAGTAATGCCCTGCTGTGTCAACTGATGTACCACTATGATCTTGATCAGAGCGTAATGATATATACTCCTATGCTGCTGTGTTGGGGTCTTCTTTTGTACAAAAATAATCATCCTCTCTATGTTGCGATACATGAAGTACGGAATGTTCATCATACGTACCCTCGTGAAGTGCATCAACAAATGGACATGGTACGCAAAGAGACGCGAGAATCTGCCCTCGCAACTGAAATACCGAATGATGAGTTTCATCAGTGGTGCAAACTCATCCTTCAGGAATCTGAAAGGAAAAACTCTGCCCAAGTGCCTCATATACCCAGGTTTGATGTATGGCTCATAGTGGAATTTCTCCAACTGCTGACGTTTGTTCCATTCCTCTCCTATATTTGGTATGCCGGTGGCCTGAGCAACAATCACTGGTGACAGAATGAAATCTACTCCAGCGAGGTTTACATGGCCATCATGTAAATGTAGAACAAACAGACGAGCTAGTTCACGATGAAGTTGGGTTTGTGAAATCATCTCACAGAATCGAAAACATGACTGATACCGAAAACAATCCATTGCAAGCGGACATGCCTGCAATTGAGCCAAAGAAGTAGGCTCCTCCCTGAGATGTTTACCACCTTTTCCACCTTTGTGAGGCCTCCGTGGCACATTACCCTCTGCTGTGGAATCAATGTCAGACTCCTGCTCATAAACTGAATCTGTCTCTGACATAGCTTTGAAAACAAGTTGTCTGCAATATGTGTGTTGATATAGGTGTAGTGAAGTCAAAGGCTTCAATGCATTCTCAAAACCCAAATATATTGCATATGTACCAAAACATCATAAGCAAACAAGTGACAGTGGTAATAGCTCTGTTTTAGTGGCATAAAAACAGTCTTTATTTTTGGTTCACAAGTGATTTTGACAAATAAGTACCAAATGCAAATGTAGTGTGCAGCCTTTGTAATGTTGGCCAAGGATTTGTCAAAGGACTGTGTTTGTCAATAGGAGACAGTGGCAATGAAATAATAGCAATGACAACAGTGGTAGAATGGCAAAAAACTATGTGAAAACATGAGACTATATGGACAAGTCAACATGAGACTATGTGAAAACATGGGAGGATGTGATAGCAGTGGTAGAATGGCAAAAAGGCGTGAGGATGATGTACATAATGTGCCAGGGCGCCACAAGCAATATAGGTATGAGCACATATACCAACCACGAAAATTTACAAACCCTTCACTAGACTGTCACTATATCTATTAAAACCCTGAGAATTGAATTTGGCATGAACATAGGGTTTATAGATTTCTCCTCAAGCAATGCTTGTTTCCCAACTTCAAAAAATACCAAAACCTCTTTCAAAAATCACTGATCAATGATTAAAAACCTGTTTGCAAGTGGATGGAGGCGTTTGAGCTCGAAATCGGACGCAAAGACAAAATTGTTTGGCTATGTCGCTGTATGGGTAGCGCGCCTTATATGGGTAGTGCCCGTGTTCTCTGCAAAGGGCTGGGGAAGGTTAAGTGGGTAGCGTGCCTCATATGGGTAGCGCGCCTCCTGTATGGGTAGCGCGCACCTCCAATCACTGTCCACGACTATGAAAACATGGCTTCGGCCTTCAAGAACACAAACACGATTTCTGCCTTGAGGTTTTCAAGCAAATGAAATTGTTTGCCATGATTTATATGTGAAGAAAATATCTCATCAAATCAGATTTGATTTAAATTTGTTTGCTAACCCACTTTATAATGTTTCAGCACTTTGACATTTGATCTTTTAATACAACGCTTCTCTTTTGGCTTTTCTGAGTTTTGGACTGATAATATTTTGTTGTCTTTTGCAGGGATCCGACACTTGGCTTAGGAAAAGATTAGAGGCTTGCTCTGAAGTTTCTTATGGTGAAATAGATACAATTATTACAAAAATGAAATTAGACAATTTCAAGTTCCAAAACAGAGTTTTGGACTAGAAATGTCTCCAAATGCTTTTGATAATAAAAATATGAAACGAGAATTTTTTGGAACCAACCTCATGGCCTGCAGGCTTTTATGACATGTATGCAAATGACTTGAAAACCCTAGACTCTAGGACTATAGACTCTTTTTTAACGAAAACAATCATTAATGACCCTGAATGAAATGACGATGAACTTCAGTGATTTTTGAGGAATTTCTAAATAGCCCTGCAGGTACAAGCATGAGGAAACACAAGACAACCAGACCCCCTCGTCAGTCAATGGCATGCTCCTAGCGAAATGCAACGAAGTGGAACAAGCGAGACACCTAAGAATGATGTGAAATGATCTCGACGGAGAGTACATGGGGCCAGAACTCTAACTCAAGCTACTGAGCATGGGAATGCCCGACTCAAGGCAGATACTATATTTTCTGACATATGTTGTTGTTTCAGGTTTTCCTCAGTCTTTCAATCTCTTTATCTCTACTACACACATTATAAAGTATTTCGGCCATCGTCTTCATCTCTGATGATCCAGGTGGATATTGGTGGCCACCCACCTATTCCACTTGGCCCCCCACCATTGTCTCTTTCAGTTTTTCCGCTTTTCGGCATAACTTACTATTTTTTAGCGCTTTTTCGGGTCCCGAACTTCCGGGAGCCGTTTTGAGGCCCTAAACGACGTTTTTTGGGCATGAAAGCGCCAAACGAAATTTTCTCGATAAAATTCGTCCCGACAGCTGTAGTCCTCGGATAGAGCTTTCTAATGATGTATCATATGCGTCAAACGGAGATAGTATGCCAAAGTTACGTCCCCCGGGAAGTTGAAACACCAATTTACCCAAACAGGGGCCCATAGTTTTGGCGCTTCATCTCCTAGGGTTAGGTTTTTGGGATGTTTAGGGTTCTCCATTGTTTCTCAATAATAAATAGGCCCTCGCGCCTCATTGTAAAGCGGTTCGGAGGTCCGTAGCCACCACATCTCTTCTCGTAGATTCGCTACCAAAGACACCTAGCTATTTTATTTCCATTATGTCCAGTAAGCATCTTTTCTCGTTATTTGATATTAATGAAATGAAGTGTTATTTCCGCCGCATCTCCGTATTTATGGTTATGTGTTTATTCCGTTGCGTTCTCGCATAAATCCGGATCGGTGGTATCGTAGGGGTCCGATTTTTTCTCGATCCTTCTTTGCATGTCCCCAACGAGGTCGGGGTATAAGGAGCTAGGGCTTGATCCGGTGGAACCTTTGCAAGATCGGCCTCGTAAACCTCGACGGACGCCCATGGGGGGACGAAAAGAAAGATGAGGGAGCAGGAGATCCTATCAAAATATTGCTCGAGGAGGCCCTCGAAAAACAAAGGAACGCGATGATGGATAGTTTTGCTCGTATCCTTCAACGGCTGCTCACCAGCGGCGCATCCGCATCCGAGTAGCCACTCCGGAGTTGCGACTCCCTTTAAGGTACAAGTAAATTTTGACATTCCCATATTTGAGGGTCAAATAGACGCAGTATGCCGTAGATAGATGGTTGAATCTATTAGAAGGATATTTCTCTGTTCATGACTTTTCGTACCGGGAGAAGATTATTTTTGCACTCCTCAAAGCTACCCCCCATGTTAAGGACTCGGTGGGAAACCTATCGTGAGAACAAGGACCGGCATGTAACCCTCTCCGTTCTCGACCGTACCAACTTGGAATTCTTTCCGAGACGCCGTCAAGGAACAAAGTACTATCCCGTGGGGAGATATGAGGACAAGTACATCCAATGGACCACGCTCGCGACAACAAAGGGATCAAGATGTGCACGAGCCGACGAATCTGTTCCATACCCCCGCGCACAAAGTTGGGTATCAAATATTCGGAGAAACATTTGGTGCTAAAGTATCGCAGCTTGTCTCCGTACGTATACATTCAGGGAGGAAATGGAGTTCCTCGACATCTCCTCGCTTGGTACGGCATACCGGTATGCTCGCCAAGATTGAGCGAAATTCAAACGAAGAAGCGAGACTTTGGATCTGCGAATCAAAAGCAAGGAAAAGGTGCTTCCAAACCGCAAAACAAAGGACGAGAGCATGGTGGCTAAAGACAACCTATCAAAGCCACAAGACAAGAACAACACCGTAAAGCCAAAGAAGGACACGGGAAAGTGGTGTGAGTTCCATAAGAGCTCCACTCACAACACAAGTGAGTGTCGGGCCAAGCCCGACCGCTAGTGGCCGAGATGAGGGCTTCGAGTCGATGCATGCTCCGACTCCGAATCGAACTCCGAAAAGGGGAATGAAAAAGGGGAAACGCAGTTATTGATGCGGAGCCCAACGCCACCGTTGCCACTACAAAGGTCCGGGAAGGAGGAACCGGAAGATCCGGAGGAGGAGGAACGTCTCTTCCACTCCCGCATGTGGGTAAAGGGCTCCCCCTGTACGGTTCATTGTCGACAATGGGAGCCAAAAGAACCTCATTTCAGCGTACGCCGTGAAGCGGTTGGGCTTGCCGACCACGACTCACCCACATCCATACACCATCGGGGTGGCTTCACCAAGGACGAGATCTCCGTGTCGGCCCAGATAGCTGCCGCCTTCCCTATAGCATCAAGCCCTTCACGGATGAGGTATTATGTGACGTTGCTCCTATTGATGTTTCCGATGTATTATTAGGACAACCATACTTGTGGAAGCGTCATGCTCGTGTATGAGTCTCGACCTCGTGTCTGTTATTATTACTTTGGGAAATAAGTTGTACGGATACCGGAGGTACCACCTCCTATGACTATCTCTTTGGTTACTCGCAAAACAATGTAGTAAGCTCATTTCCCAAACCAGAAATTCGTTTTCCCCGATGATCCGCCCCCAGGCAAGAAGAAGATCGTGGCCACGACCTCCGGACGCGGGGCCCTCTCGCACGACAACAACAAATGGATAAGGTCGTGGAGGAGTACGAGGACATCTTCACCTCACCCACAGGGGGTTCCTCTCGCATCTGCCAGGGTCAAGCACCCGATTGATCCGACCCCTGTGTGCGCCACTACCCAATGGACCGATCTATCGACGCCTCGTTTCCGGAAAATGATGAAATCAAGAGGCGTATTCGTGAGTCGTTGCGTAAAGGTCACATCGGACCAAGTTCATCGCCCGTGGGAGCCCGATCGTGTTGGTACTGTAAGAAGGATGGGACGTGGAGACTCGTATTGACTATCGGGCGCCGAACAAGATCACCGTCCGGAATAGGTACCCAATCCCACGGATTGATGACCTTCCGGACCAACTCCAAGGTGCAAAATATTTCGCAAGATCGACCCGAAGTCCGGGTATCACCGAGTACCAATTGAACCCTCGATGTGTGGAAGATCGCCTTCAAAGCTAAGGAAGGCCTTTTTGAATGGCCGGTCATGCCTTTCAGGTTGACGAATGCTCCCGCAACCTTCATGAGGATGATGGACGACATCTTGCGGCCATTCACCAACTCATTCGTAGTGGTGTACTTGGATGACATTCGATCTTCAAAGAAGACTTGGGAAGAGCACCTTCATCACATCCGACAAGTCCTCCAAACACCGCGGCAACACAAGTTGTGTGCCAATTTGGAGAAGTGCACGTTTGGCATGACCCGGGTTCAATATCTCGGGATACATTATTGATGAAAGGGGGTGCATGTGGATCCGACCAAGATCCAAGTCATTCGGGATTGGCCAGCCCCGACTACTATAACAGAGCTTCGCGGCTTTTCTCGGGTCTTGCTAATTTCTACCGTAGATTCGTGTTGGGATTCTCTCATATCACTTGGCCCTTGAGTCAAGTCACCAAAGGAGGAGCGAGAGAAAAATTCTTTTGGTCGAACCTCAACGTAAGGCATTCAAAGAATTGAAAAATCGCCTCCGTTCGCGGTGCTCACCTTACCGTGACTTGCAGGCAGCCCATTTGAGATCGAGACAGATGCCTCCGACTATGCTATTGGGGCGCTCTTACTCAACAGGGGACATCCAGATGGGCATATCACGATGAGACATTTTTCTGAGACAGCTTCGCAAGTATCCCACTTATGACAAAGAAATGTATTCCATTGTGCAAGCTCTGTCGACAATGGAAGCATTACATTTTGGGGAAGGAAACAATCATCCACACGGACCACCGCCCCCTGCAGTTCATACAGACACAAGGGAAGTTGCGGAATGATCGCCATCGAAGTGGTCCACATATCTCGCAATGGGCTTTCATTTGAACATCAAGTACAAGAAGGGTAGCACCAATAATGTTGCAGCATTGCCTCACCCGACCACCGATCGTGGCGCTCACCACCGTGCTCAACTCTTGTGGGCACGAGACTTACGATTGGCCGCTTCTCTATGAGAGTGACCCGAATTCGGCCACACTTACAAGGCACTCTTTGGGGGGGCACACAAGTTCCAAATTTTCACCTCCAAGATGCACTTTTATGTCACCCGGGACACCTTTGTGTTCCTTCAAGCGAGCGTGCCAAGATGATATGGGAAGCACACTACGCCGTAGTCGCCGGGCATTTTCGGGGTCGAGAAAACAGTAGCAATACTACGTAGTATTTCTATTGGCCGAACCTTCGAAAGGATGTCGAGAAGCACATCGGATCCTCGCATCGCTTGTGCCATTGCCAAACCGACCATCAAGAAGCAAGGCCTATATACTCCACTACCTACCCCCTAGTCGACCGTGGGAATCCATCTCCATGGATTACATGCTCGGGCCCTGCCTTCTACTAAGAATGGAAATGATCGTGTTTTCGTGGTCGTTGACAGATTCTCGAAGATGGCCATCATGGCGGCTCGTAAGAAGAATATCACAGCCAAGCCACCTGCTAAACTCTTCTTTGAACGAGTGTGGGTGCACTTTGGGATCCCACGATCTATCATATCGGATCGAGATAGCGGGTTCCTCGAAAGACATTTTGGTCCAAATTTCTCCGGTCAATGTTGGACACAAAGCTCACCAAGTCCACGCCTTTCCATCCCCAAACAGATGGCCGGACAGAGGTAGTCACCGAATGATTGTACACATTCTGCGCATGTACAACTCAAAGCATCCATGCACATGGGACGAGAGCCTCCCCTATGTACAACACAGTTATAACCGGGGCTCTCCACGGTTCAATTGGCCATAGCCCCCTTTCGGGTGGGCTTGGGATTCCGACCACTATGTCCCATTGACATAGCCATGCCGTTTGCAAAATTGCTCAGCCGATTCAGCTCATGTCCGATCCGAAGTTGACAAAGCAAGTAGCTTCATCGAGCGCATTCAACACATCCGCCAACAAAGTTCATGATATATTGGACGAGCCAATGCGAAGTACAAACAGCGCCATGATCAACACCGGTGCCACACCACTTCCGGTGGGCGACAAAGTATGGCTACATTTGCGTAAGGAGCGCCTCACCGGACCTCACCGCAAGCTTCGCCCGCTCCGATACTGGGGCCGTACACCATCACCAAGGGTCGTAGGGTAACAATGCCTTCGAGCTTAGTATTCCACCATTCCTTGGTCCGCACCCGTCTTCAATGTGGATCGCCTTCGTCCTTACTTTCCACCTCTATCGGACACCTCTGACATTGCGGAACAACTCACACCAACAGAGTTAAACCCGACCGCATGGAACAGGCCACCACGGATTGTATCATGGACATGCAAATCAAGAACACTCGTCAACGAAAGCAGATCCAACCGTATCGGGTTGTCAAAGTCGGCCAACTCTCGCACCAAGGAAAGTGGTTCACTGTGGGACCAAGTTCAGCAGAAATTTCCTCATCTCATGGAGGAACTTAACGCAATGGGGACCATTGCTTCCTAAGGGGGGAGGAATGATCCAGGGTGGATATTGGTGGCCACCCACCTATTCCACTTGGCCCCCCCCCCACCATTGTCTCTTTCGCTTTTTCGCTTTCGGCATAACTTACTATTTTTTAGCGCTTTTTCGGGTCCCGAACTTCCGGAGCCGTTTTGAGGCCCTAAACGACGTTTTTTTGGGCATGAAAGCGCCAGCAAATTTTCTCGATAAAATTCGTCCCGACAAACTCGTAGTCCTCCGGATAGAGCTTTCTAATGATGTATCATGTGCGTCAAACGGAGATAGTATGCCAAAGTTACGTCCCTGGGAAGTTGAAACACCAATTTACCCAAACGGGGCCCATAGTTTTGGCGCTTCATCTCCTAGGGTTAGGTTCTTGGGATGTTTAGGGTTCTCCATTGTTTCTCAATAATAAATAGGCCCTCGCGCCTCATTGTAAAGCAGTTCAGAGGTCTGTAGCCACCACATCTCTTCTCAGAGATTCGCTACCAGCACCCTAGCTATTTTATTTCCATTATGTCTCTAAGCATCTTTCTGTTATTTGATATTAATGAAATGAAGTGTTATTTCCGCTGCATCTCTGTATTTATGGTTATGTGTTTATTCTGTTGCGTTCCTGTATAAATCCGGATCATCTGACCTCACACTTTAGGGGGCATCTGTTACAGGTCAAAATACCTTCTCATCAGCTCAGAGGAGAATATAAATATGGAAGGAATACAAAGACCTAAACTAAACCTATTTCTGCCAAGGTAACGCCTCACTATAACAACAAAAGAGCGTTATAATGCACTTGATCAGTGAATAGGCCGCGTTAGTGGCTAGGGCAATGCTTTTTTTACACTAGAGGGCAGTGTTACCCGTGTTTTGAGTTTGGAACGGGAAAAAACCGCAGAGAATGATTTGAATTTCCAACTTTTTCTCACAAGAGAGTCAGTACAAAAAGGAAACTGGAAAGCACTAATCTCTTATTGGGCCTTGCCATAAACAACTGAACTCTCAAGGAAGGAAAAAGCATGGAATTTGAGGAAACATATTGGTTTTTTCTATTCAGAACTGGTGGAAAGAGAAATGCAATGATTGCTCTCTCCATCTCCTATAAAATGGAGTTGAAGGGTCTTGGTTCAAGGTCGAAAAATTGTCAAAGTTTTTGAATAATTTTGAAGTAGAGATCATTGTTGTAGAGTGAAGGTCAAAGTTCAAAGAGGTTCATGGAGAACTTGTTGGTCAAGACATCACCACTTTGAGAGATAGAGAGATTGGAAGGCTGAGGAGGGCTTGGTACAACCGACGGTTGTAATCCTCCTTTTTATAAATCAATAGAACTGTATTTGTTTTGTCCATTCTATGCGTTGATATTGTCATTATTATTTAATCACTTATATAGCATGAGATGAATGGATTAGATGTGCATTGTTTAAATGTTTATCATATATTGACTTAATTGATAGGAAATGTATGTTATGGTAGAGATTACACGGGTGCTTTGACTGATTGCAGAGTCAAGATTTGGAGCTGGTGAAGAAGGATCCCTGCTTCGCTATCCAGTGCTCTCCAAAAGACTCAAAGATCATTAAAGATGTAATCTTCCATCTTATTCCATCAAGTTTCTTTAAGTTAATATGAATATGTATGTGCCATCTTTGTGAACTATACAACTAATCTTACTGTCTGCCTCGGGCACCGGAAAGCCCTAAGAGGGATATTCGATAACCAAAAACCCAAGCATTTACCCTATAGCAATTCCTCATTGTTGAGATCCACGATTCTCGTGGATTTTTTGGCGGTGGGTGGCCCCATGATGTAAGCGAGTGGTGGGTGGGAGGGGGGCACAATTGGACTTTTCCATCATGCCAAAATCCGAGTATTCCTCCTTGGATGTGAAACCACATATCGGTTTTCACTCTAATGCTTACACATTCGAATCGTTTAGTGGATGACCAAACTAAACATGATTTCTACCATATTGGGTTTCCTGGACATCTCAAATTTTACCATCCTTCAAGCTATCAACAATATTTTCATAGTATAGGAAGTTGGAACACCAACCAAGTAGTGTGGAATTCTCAACCAACTGCTGATGTAAACTACAAACAATTCTCCTCCACAATGGGTGATTTCCCACCCTATGGAAAGAATGATTCAACGATATTCAAGTCGATGCAAGTGTTTGGGTTTGATCCCAAACCTTACAAAAATATATTAACATGAAGACTAAGAAAAAATATGGAGTGCTTAGATCTTTGCCATTGGCTCTTCACAACAACATTAGTTTAGGTAAAAGGTTAATTTGACAATGTTTCAACAACTGCCTATTTTTCAGACTCAGAATTAGACATAATATTAAACATACAAATCACTTTTTAAAAATTTGCATTGAAGGAAATTACATAAATAGAGTGGCATTTCATGGGCTTGAGAGAGTTCTCTTTACACGAGATCCCTTTTCTTTGTTTTGTATCTCTTATCCCTAGAAAAATATCTCCATGAGACAAAATGGAGTTGTAACTGATCCATATTGGATCATTATATTTTTTTTCATCCATCGCAATGCTTCCAGAGTGGAAAAAGTGGAGGAATCATCTCTCAAGACCATTTTTACTTGTGGGACCCAGTTTGGAAAATTGAGATTTGAAACCTTTTAGGAGCATTTTAAGGCATCAAATGACGTTTTTTGGGGTTAAATCATTCCTGATTTATTGCAACACCTTTTTTTCCTATTTTACACACAAATACCTTTGTAAGGGCTCAATAATTGCATCAATCATAGTTTGTATGCAAAATTTATGCCAATCAGAAGTTGAACTTCCCATTTTCATCACCATAAATTGAGAGGATGCCACATCAACCCCCATTATTCAAGGAAAAGGGTCTATCCACGTGATTATGATCTAGAATACTTTAGAAGAGTCTATATTGTAACTTTGGTTAATAGTTGAGGTAGTAAAACTTAACCACTAGGCGGCTACGGGGTCGTGTTATAACCGGACCACTAGGAGGAGAAGGGGTTCCATTATTTTGAGTGCATTTATTCCATAGCTGCACAAATTTGTGTGTGAGATTTTTTCTCACTATAATCTATTTTATGCATTATTTTATTTCGCATGCATGCATTAATAACAATAAACTATAGATCTATAAATATAAAGAGAAATAAAATTGTAATAGTGCAGATCTTGGATTTTTAAGTATATTTTGTCAGATTTATTGTGATGAACTGTCCAATGGAATATCCACAACATTTTACAAATCATATTGGTATCAAGTAGGTTTCTTTTGGTATATTGTGGATATTTGCAGGGGATCTAGATTGGCTGGGCCAACAGTCATAAAAGCCTAATTATAACTGACGAATCTATGAATAACCCTCGTGATCCTACAAAAGAGAGGTTTTCACGGGTGGAAAAATATCACAGATATAAATAGTAACGTAAATATCCTCATGAAAGCCCTGAGCAATAAGCTTCATATATTTGGAGAATATTAGGGTTCTAATGCAGAGATCAAATCAGAAGGGGGATCAAGAGATCATGAAGAAATGGAGAACTTACCAAAGAAGGAACCCATAAAATATCAACCCAATTCGTGTCATGAATCAATCACAAACCCTGTTCAAAATGGAAGCGAAGGCCGATATTAGGCCATATCATAGTGAGATCGACACTATGAAGCTAAATCATTGGTTGCAACAAACGGAAATTTATTCAATGTCCATAAAATTGAGTAAGAATGGAAGATTTCATTTGCACGACTAAAATTAAAGGGCCATGCCCTAACTTGGTGGGAAATCCACATAAAGACCCCGAGGTTAGAGGGATAACATCCAATGACTAAGTGGGTAGACTTAAAAACCATCATTAAGTCATTGTTTTACCCTATTGGGTATGTAGAGGATCATTGGATCTGGTGGCACTACTTCAGGCAAATATTGGGGCAAAGCATGTAGGAGTAAACCACATAGTTCAGAAATATGGCCATAATGTTGTGTATCTCCCCAAAGAACCCAAATGTACTCCTCAAGTATTTTGGGGGTCTACACCACCATCTACGGCAACAAGTGATGTTATTCAAGCACAAATTAGTGGATGAGGCTTGTGTATATGCATAATACCTAGGTGAATTTGAGTAGCCTTCAACAACATGAAGAGAAAGAAATGACCAAACTCTTTCATATAAAGATACAGGTCAAGAAGACCAAGATTGATGATCTATTTGACTCAGGATCGCAAGCGAATCTCACCACAATAAATCTAGTCAATAAATTGGGATTGAAGGTTTGTGATCATCCAAGCCCATAGCCACTAGGATGGGTAATTAAGGATGAAGAGCTGAAATTAACAAAACAATGCCAAATTAGATTTTCCATCAGTGTTGATTTTATTGATGAAGTAGAACTAGATGTGGTTCCCATTGATGTATGTTGAGTCATGTTTGGGAGTCCCTACATGTACATGCGAGAGGCAATATTCATGCATAGAGCCAACTAGTATCATCTCATCAAGGATGGAAAATCGTTCACCATCAATGCACACAAAGGAATGTCAAAAATTTCATTGGTAAGTGCCAACCAAAACAAGAAATTGATTAGTTCCATCAATAAGTATGTTTTATTATTTTTAAGAGAAAATTAGTTCTTAGAAGAGTTAGTAAGAGGTAAGGAATCCCTGGAGGGGTGTACTAAGAAACAAAAACAATTGGAAGAGTTTCTACAGGAATATAGGGATGTATTTTGCGAGCCTAAAGGGTTACCACTTAAGAGGGAAGTGGAACACAAGATCCAAATATTTCTAGACTCCCCATCACCAAACATTGGTTGTATAGGAAGTCTATTATATAAGCATGTGATGTGAAGAAACGATTGCAACATTTGCTGGAATAAGGTGTCATTCGAGCGACTACATCACTGTGTGGGTCACCCATCATCATTATTCCAAAGAAATATGAGAATTGGCAGATGTGAATAGATTACAGGGAATTGAGCAAAATCACGCCCGAGAACATGTACCTCCTTCCCAAGATAGATGATCTGTTGGATCAGTTGCAACAAGAAAAATACTTTGCCAAGCTAGTCTTAAAGTATGGATATCGCTAGGTTTGAGTGAAATAAGAAGATACCTGGAAGACCATCTTCAAAACCAGACAAACATTTTATGCGTGGTTAGTCATGCCATTTGGCTTATGCAATGCATTGACTACGTTTACGAGAATGATGAATGATGTACAATGCCCTTTTATAGATTCATTTGTTATTGTTTATTTGGATGATATACTAGTATACAATGCTACCTAGGAGGAACACATCTCATATTTGATGCAGGTGATGGAGACATTAAAGAAGAAAAAATTGCTAGAAAATCCCAAGAAGTTTGAGTTTAGAAAACAATATTTGGTGTATCTAGGGTATGTGATAGGTGGAGGAGAGCTAAAGATATATCCTACCAAGATGGAGGCCATAATGAAATGGCTGGTTCCTACTAATGTTTTTGAGGTTAGGAGTTTCATTGGGGAAACACAGTACTTGAGGAAATTCATAGCCTCATTTTCAGCAGTAGCAACATCGCTACATGTGATAACAACAAGTGGCAAGAATTTCCAGTGAGGAAAGGGTCGATAGAGGCATTTCAAGGAGATAAATAAGAAGAAGAAGAGATGGAAAACACTAGTTTTGGCATTACCAAACTTGCAACATCACTTTGAAGTGGAGAAAAATGTGAGTGGGTATGCTATGGGAGCGATATTGACGTAGGGAGGAAGGCCTGTATGCTACCATTCTAAAGGATTTCATGGGTAAATTCTTAACTACCCTACCTAGGACAAGGAGCTATATGCCATGGTGTAAGTTGTGAAGAATTAGAAGCAAAGGAAAGGAGTCAATAATCCACACATATCACCAGCCACTACAATACTTGTAGTCTTAAAGTAAGCTACAACAGACCAAACATTACAAGTGGATGGCGTTTCTACAACAATTTAATTTGGTAATCAAGTACAAGAAGGGAAACACAAACAAGTTGGATGGCATTCTCTCAACTAGGCCACCCACAACAAATATCACAACTTTGGGGACTCTTATGCATATGGTGTTATTCACCCATGATGCATACAAAGATGCATATTCAGAGGATGAGGACTTCATGGAGGTGTTTCAGTAATTGCAGAGTCAAATTCATGTGCATGATGATGACAACATTGTTGACTACCATTTCCAAGATGTCTAACTCTACAACCTAGATAAGTTATATGTTCCTAAAGGTGGGCGATCGTAATTCATTAGAGAGGCTCACACCTTTAAGGTTGTAGGGTATTTTGGTGTAGGCAAGACCGTGGAAAAATTGAAGAGGTACATGTATTAGCCCAAGATGTAAGAGTAGGTAAATAGGTTCATACGAGGATGCATGATTTGTTGTACTCTAAATCCTGGCAATAGGAAACAAGGTCTATATCATCTCTTACCCGTACCCATTCATCCTTGGGAAAGAATTTCCATGGACTTTGTGGGAGGTTTACCAACAACCAGGAAGGGACATGAGTATCTATTAATGGTAGTTGACAAGTTCATCAATATGTGTGTTTTGATGTCCTGTAAGAAGACCATTAGTGGAAAAGAATCAAGAAACTTGTTCTTTGGAAAAATTTGGGTGCACTTTGGGATACCAAGGCACATCATTTTTAAGATAGGGAAACATGATTTCTTAGTGAAATCTAGACTACATTATGGGAGAATATGGACACAGAGTTGAAGAGATATACAACAGTCTATCTGCAAACATATGGGTAGACAAAAGTAGTTAACGGGACTTTGGTGCAACTTTTAAGGGGATACAACTAGAAGCATGTAAAACTTGGGATGAAAATATGGTATTTATACAACATTCTTACAACAGAGCATTGCACACTTCTACAAGAAAGTCCCCATTTGAAACTTGTTTTGGATATATGTTGCCTTCACCTTTGGACATTGCATATGGGAAACAAGGAGGAGTGAAGTAATATCCTACAAAATATGCCTTGAGGGATGAAAATTTCATATAGAAGATCAAACATATTCGTATACATGTACAAGAGACATTGTAGAAGTCACATGAGAAATATAAGTCCATGCATGATCAACATATAACAAAGCAACAATTCAAGGTCAAAGACAAAGTATGTCTACAGTTGAACAAGGAGAGGCTACAAGGGCCTGGTAATAAAATCAAGGCTCTAAGGTATGCCACTTAGAAGTTGACCTTCCTACTTTCACCACCATAATTTGAGAGGATTCCACTCAACCCCCATTATTCAAGAAAAAGGGGCTAGTTGCTTGATAATGATGTATAAGACTCTAGAAGAGTCTATATTGTAACTTTAGTTAAGAGTTGATGTAGTCAAATTTAACCACTAGTAGGCTATGAAGCTGTGGTATAATCAGGCCACTAGGAGGAAAAGGAATTAGAGGAAATTTTAGCCTAAAAGTGCCCATGAAATTTTAATGTAATTTCCATGTCAATATATGCAAACCAATCAAAATACTTTAAATTTAAAAAGAGGTATATGTAAATATTTTGGAGGGAAAATAAGAAAAACTATTTTTTTAATTGTATTTTTGGCTGATCTCCTTATAGGTTTACTTAAATTTCAAGCGTAGATACTCGTTGGATGTAGAATTAAAGTCCACATCCAACAAGTACTTGCCATGCATACTTTTGAGAAGACCCACATTGATAAAAATTGAATATACATTAAAAAAGTGTGTTCAACATGTTTATTTTAATGTATCTTCAATTTGTATTATTGTGGGTCTTCTCAAAAGTATGCATGATGGGTACTCGTTGGATGCAAAATTTAATTCCACATCCAACGCATGCCTACACTCGAAATTTGAGTAAACCTATAAGGAGATAAGCCAAAAATATAATTAAAAAAAGTAGTCTTCTTCTTTTCTCTCCAAAATTCATCTCTTATTTTATTATTTTAACTATTTTTTTATTATTTTTCCTTAGGAGGCCACTTTTAGGCTGAAATTTTGTTATGAATATAATTTATACAAAATTAAACTTAAATATATAATCGTAGCAAAGACATGTCCAATCATGAAGGGGAACCTGCCTAGGTATATAAACAAACCCTCATTGTAACATTCATCACACTTGTTGATTCATCTTATTAATAAAAATATTATTTACAAATACATTGTGTAATTTACATTTAAAGCACAAACAACTATAAGTTTTGTCGTTTCAGTGGTATCAGAGCCATGCAAGCCTTTGGACGTTATCCGCCGCACAACATGCCATTAAGTTTATGTCCTAAAATCATTGATAAATTAAGTGAAATGCGATAATCATTACAACAAATAAAAATATCATTTGCAGAATATGTAACATGTCTAACAAAAGAGAACATTGACATGAAAGAGACTAATGATAAAGAATGCTCTAACCAAGAAAATGATGTTGAACATGTTGAAATAGTATCTTCTCAAGTTGACATAAAGGAGGTTGAAAATCAAAGTGAGTGTAATACAATTGAAGATGAAGTAGCTAAAGATGAGATTGTTAGCAGAAAAATTGTTGAAGAAGGTGATAAATATGAGTCTACTAATTGGGAAGCTGTTGAAGATGATAAAATTGACAATAAAAACCAGGAAATAATGGAGCTAGATACTTCTCCAAACACAAGGCATTAAATAGAAAATGAGTCTAATAAAAGGAATATACATAAGGTGCAAATTCCAGTTGGTGTCGAACCGTTCACAAATACTTTCAATCACACAATTCATTTGTTGTCTATTAATACTAAGGTAATTGAAATTCGGAAAGGTTCTTGTACAACACAATCAGTTGTGGAGTCCAATGTGGATGAAAAAGGGGAGCTACTCATGGATGAACTTCCAAATGATTTGATTAAAGATCTGTTTTATGAGTATGGGAGAATCATAGACATTGATTTGAATTTGCCACCATGTCCATTTGATTATTATTTCATTGAGTTTGATAATTATCAAGATGTAGAGGATACAATTAGAGGCAGAGATGGCTACAGGTTTGATGGACATAGACTCTAGATTGAGAGGGCTCATGGAGGGCGAGCATAATTTGTTGAAGCATATGGTAGCTACTATAGTGGTAGTTGTTCGAGTGGTTTTTATAGGCATACTAGAACAAATTTATTATGCATGGACTACTTAGCTCTGCATCATGGCACGATTTGAAGGATCACTTGCGTCATGTTGGTGATGTATGATTTTCTCAAGTTTACCGCAAGGGCAGTAGCACTGTGGGAGTTATAGAATACAAAATCTACAAGGATATGAAAAATGACATAAGAAAGCTTAATGATTCAGAGTTCTGCAATCCATTTTCTCGATCAAACATAAGGGTCAATAAAGATAAAGGATATCAAAATAGTTATTCTAGATGCCGAAGTCGAAGTTACTGTTCACGATTTGGATTTTTCTGTTTTGATCTCGCGAACCTAGAGTGTATGAGTGTATGACATGTGAGGACATCATGCTTGGTACATACATGACTTTATGAATCAAATTTGTGGATATATATATATATATAACAAACTTATATTTAAGTCACTTTATAAAACATTATAAAGTAACTTTTAAAAAGTTACATTATAATAATTTTTTATAAAGTTTTTTTTAAAGCAAAAAAATGATTATTTTTATTAAAAAAAAGAAAGTAAAGTTATAAAAATATATATAAAATGGAGAGTATAAGACAACGAAAATACATGATGAAATGACACAGGCATGTAAAGCCTAAAAGTTAATGACGAGGAAATTTTAGCCTAAAAGTTGCCATGAAATTTTCACGTACATAATATGTACACCAATTAAAATCCTTTAAATTTTAAAAAAGGTACATGTAAATATTTTAGAGGGAAAATAAAAAAAACTGTTATTTTTAATTGAACACGTTTTTTAATGTATCTTCAATTTTTATCAATGTGGGTCTTCTCAAAAGTATGCATAATGGGTACTCTTTCGATGCAGAATTTAATTCCGCATCCAACAGGTGTTTACTCATGAAATTTGAGTAATTATATAAGGAGATAAGCCAAAAATACAATGAAAAAAGTGGTTTTCTTATTTTCTCTCCAAAATTCATAACTATTATTTTATTATTTTTCCTTAAAAGGCCACTTTTAGGCTGAAATTTCCTCTAATGAATTTTCAACGATAACTAAGCTGTGAGGACAAAGATCTTTGAATAGAGGGGCAATGTAATAAATATAATTTAGACAAAATTAAATAAATGAAAATAAATAATAAATAATAAATAATCGTAGCAATATTTTAAATCTTCATTAGTTGAAATGGAAAGGTATGTCTAAAAAGACATGTCCAGTCATGAAGGGGCACCTGCCTAAGTATATAAGCATACCTTCATTGTAACATTCATCACACTTTTTCATTCTACTTATTAACAAAAATATTATTTACAAATACATTGTGTAATTTACATTTGAAGCCCAAATAAGAATAAGTTTTTTCGCTTCAAATTTCCTCTAATGGGGTTCCATTATTTCAAGTACTTTTGTTCCATAACTGAGCAAAAATAACCAAGGGGATAGGAGATGGAGAACACAGAGATATTTTGCACATTGTAGTAGCCCATGAGCCACAAGCCATACTTCTTTGTAACCATAGCCATAATTCCATTCAGAAAAAGATAGTGAAGCGACCTCACCATCTAGTTGGGTTTTTTTCGTGAAATGGTTTTCAAGGTCATATCTTTTGTCAAATGTGCATTTTTTTTTTTTATTTGCATACATGCACCATTAACAATAAACTACATAGCTATAAATCTAAAATGAAGTAAAACTGTAATAGTGTAGGTCTTGGATTTTTAAGCATATTTTATTAGATATGTTGTGACGAACTCTCTAGTGGAATATCCATGGAAGTTATGGATCAATAACTAATAGCCCTCATATATTCCTACAAGTGTCCCTAGTTTAGAAGCTTAGATGCCACAATAGTAAGTGGAATATTTAAACTTCCCACATAAGGACACTTCATCTTAACAACCTAACAAAAACAAATTCCTCTACATATCATAACTGTAGAAATAAAAGATATTAGCCATGTGGAAATGGAATTTTCTTGCCCTAATGCTCTTGCACTAGACTCCCACATATCAAAAGTGTCTCATGGGCTCATGCCCATGAGGTATTTAACTATCATGCCATGTTTTTGGATCTCTACAACACTCATCTAAGTTGCATCATGGGGGGGGGGGGGGTATTTGTAGTTAACCAAGTACTCATAATAGTCCTTTTTGGTTATTTTGACAACCTTCTAGTAAAGGATTTTTCCCATTACAATTTCTTGGCTATAGGTAACCGAGTCTCCCACTGAAATTTCTCTTGATCATCCTTATTCTCGTCTTCAGGTTCCTTGTAGGGGTATAAATATGTGACATTGAATATCGAAAAAATCCCAATTTTAGGTGGTAGTTCAAGTACATAAGCATTAGCTAGAAATTTTGTTAGGGTATTTCCTAGGAATATCTTCTTTAACTTCAATTTATTAGATTCATTTTTTTGAAATATCTCTTTTTATGAAATGTGCCAAAACTAGATCTCCAGTTTCAAAATTAACTTCTCTCCTCCTTAGATCCACCCTCTGTTTGTATCTCTAAATACTATCTTGTAGCTACCCTTGGATTTTCTCATGTAACCTTTGCATGGTTGTAGTGGACTACTCAGCGCTTGCACTCCTTACTTATTATTTTTCCTGATCTATAAGTTCATAAATGCCCCTTGGGTGCATACCATACACTATTTGAAATGGGATCTTTCCTATACTTCTATTGGGTGAATCATTTTAAGAAAATTCAGCTTGTGGTAGAACTTGGTCCCACTGTTTTCCATGTTCACACACAAATAATCTCACTAAATTACCTAAGCTTATATTTGATACATCAATTTTACCATTTGTTTGAGGGTGATAGGATGAATTAAAGGAAAAAATTGTTCCAATCTTTCTCCATAATGTTCTCTAGAAAAGAACAACAACTTTTGTTTCCTTGTCTAAAAATATAACTTTGGGTAGCCCATATAATCTCACAAATTCCTGGAAAAACAAATTTGCAATACGAGTGTCATCACTTGTCTTATAGTAGGGTATAAAATGTGCCATTTTTTAAAATCTATCTATAACTACAAATATTGAATCATTTCCCTTCCGGTTTTTAGGTAGAACCAAAGCAAAATCCATGCTTATAGCATCCCGCAGCCTACTTGGCATGGGTAATGGCTGATATAAACCAACATTATGTTGCTTCCCCTTGGCATAGTGACAATTTTTACATTTACCCACAAACTTCTTAACATCATATCTCATCTGGCTAGAAATAAAAATAACTTAGTTGAGCAAGGGTTTTATCATATCCAAAGTGGCTAGCCAATCCTCCACTATGATTTTATTTCAATAGGTTGTCCTTCATTGAGAATTTTGGGATGAAATTTTGGCTACCCTTGAAAAACAGTCCCTCCTAAATCATATATTCGATCCAAGGAGTTGTATTCCTTAGCACTGGATTCTCACATGCTTCATAAGTTTCTCTAGATTTTGGGACCTCATACATTTCTTTGAGATGCTCAAATCCCAATGTACCCACTTGGAATTATTGTAAAACCAAGCATCACGTACTCAAAGCATTTGCATTGATACGTTTAAGAACAAAATTAAAATTTTTCACAAACTCAACCTATTTGGCATGATTTTGATTTAACTTCCCATGCCTAGTTATAAACTGTAAAGTATGATTGTTATTAAACAATATAAACTCTATAGGTATGAAATAACGTCTCCATTTTTTAGGAATTGTATCACTGCATAAAATTCTTTGTCATAGGTGGAATATTTTTGTTTATTTTCATTCAACTTCTTGCTAAAATAAGCAACATGTTTATCATATTGACTCAGAACAACACCAATGGCCATTCCATTTGCATCACACTTAACTTGGAAAGTTCTATGAAAAATCATGTAGAGCTAATAGCAACTATTATTTTATATTTTCTTTCAATAGTTCAAATGCTCTATTAGCTGCAATAGTCCACTTAAATTGTTGATGTTCCATTTTTATGATCTCAACTATTGGTGCACATATATGGCTAAAATTCCTAATGAATTTTCTACAGATGCTAGCCAAGCCATGAAAATTTATTACCTCTTTAATGTTCTTTGGGGTAGGCAATTCACCTTCTCTGGGCCCATATTTTGTCCTTCTAGAGAGATTATAAGACCTAGATAGGCTAACATGAAGGAAAATTTATTTAGGTTTATTATAAGCTTCTCTTTTTTTATCTTCTTTAGCACCAATTTTAAAAAATTTAAATCGTCTTCCATGGTTTTACTAAAAACAAGAATATCATCCAACTATACAATCACAATTTTTCCAATAAAATCCTTAAGGACTTCATTCATGAATATCATGAATGTACTAGGTGCATTGGTCAATCCAAAAGGCATGACAAGCCACTTGTATAAACCATCATTTGTTATGAAGGCAATATTCCATTCATCTCCCTCTCTCATCCTAATATGGTGATATCCACTTTTCAGATCTAATTTTGAAAAATAATTTGCACCACTTAAACGTTCCATTAGATCATCCATACGAGGTAAGGATATTTGTACCTTGTCATTATATTATTTATTTCTATGCAATTTATACACATTCTCCAACCTCCATCCTTCTTTGGACTCAAAACTACAGGTACAACACAAGGGCTTATAATTTCTCTGATCAGTCCCTTATCCAACAACTCCTGAACTTGTTTTCTTACTTCTTCATTTTCCTTGGGTGTCATCCTATTGGTTACTTTATTTGGAAGACTTCCACCCAAAATCAGGTATATGTGGCGACTGATACTTCTTACAGGTGGTAAGGAATTTAACAACTAATCAACAATGATGTCAACAAACTCATCTAGTAATGCTTGAATTTCAATAGCCATTTCACTCAAATTCGTATCAGTAAGTGCAACTATAGGTTTACCAATCTAAGAAAAGTGTACCTCTTCTTTCTTCTTAATTTATTGCAGCAACTCTTTACCACTTATCATTAACATGCTTGGAATCATTTATTCCTTAACTTCTTTATCTTCTAGTGGTAATAACACATGTTTGTGTCCCTCTTGCTAAAGAGTGTAGGTGTTTCTCCTTCCTTTATGAACAACACTTTTGTCATACTGCCATGGTATCCATAATAAGATGCGACAAACATCTATATGCATGAGATAAAATATCACTTCATCTTTGTAACTTCCAATCTGAAATTATACTTTACACTATTCACTTACCATAATCTGGTGTCCTTTCTACAACCAACATACTATATATGGAGTAAGGTGTGCCATTATTTGTAATCCCAAATTCTCCACCATATTTTTAGAAACAAGATTGTTAGTACTAGCACTTTCAATGACCATTTTGAAACATTAAATCCCTTGATATTTACACATTGTTCAAGGGTAGAAAGTCCCCAATCCAGCCTTAAATATCACCATCTCTTGAGTGAGAAAGCCTCAGACTGAAATCCATCAACAATGCGGAAGTTCCAATCATTTGTATATTAAAATTACCACACACAGAATTGTTTCTAACTGAATTCTTCTTTAGGATACATCAAATTGATCAGCATGGAACATGTCCCCGATGTCACCGTTTTACTATTCCTGGATTTGCAGTGGATTTGTTCCTAGTTTTTATTTTCTTCATTTAATTCAATTTAAACTACTTTTGGCTTCATCCTATGTATAACGAGATGTTTTACTTCAAAAAAGGGTCAAAATCTCTATTGGCATGGTATTGAACAAGGCTTCATAGATAGCATTCCCTGCGACTTAGTTTAATTATTAGAATGAACTCTTGGTCCATCTTTTGTCTTTCTAGAGAGATTATAAAACCCAGACAGGTTAACATGAAGGAAAATTCTTTTAGATTTATTAGAAATTTCTTTTGTTGTAAATTATTTAGCACCAATCTTAAGAACATTATATGTTCTTCCTTGGTTTTACTAAAAACAAGAATATCATCCAACTGTGCAATCACAATTGTTGCAATAAAATCCTTAAGGACTCCATTCATGAATCTCATGAATGTACTAGGTGCATTGGTCAATCCACAAAACATGAAAAGCCACTTGTATAAACCACCATTAGTTTTAAAGGAAGTCTTCCATTCATCTCCCTCTCTCATTTTAACATGGTAATATCCAATTTTCAGATCTAATTTTAAAAAATAATTAGCACAACTCAAACGTTCCATTAGATCATCCATACGAGGTAAGGAAATTTGTACCTTATCATTATCTTATTTATTTATATGGAATCGATACACATTCTCTAGCCTCCATCCTTCTTTGGACTCAAAACTGCAAGTACAAGACAAGGGATTATAATTTCTCTAATCAATCCCTTATCCAACAACTCTTGAACTTGTTTTCTGATTTCTTCATTTTCCTTAGGTCCCATCCTATAGGTTACTTTATTTGGAAAAATGTCACCTGGAATCGGGTCTATGTAGTGACTTATACTTCTTACAGGTGGTAAGGAATTTAAAAACTCATCAACAATGATGCCAACAAACTCATCTAGTAATGCTTGAATTTCAACAGATAGTTCATTCAAATTCGTATTAGTCCGTGAAACTCTAGGTTTACCAATCAAATCAAATTGTACCTCTTATTTCTTCTTAATTTCTTGTAACAACTCTTTACCACTTATCATCAACACACCTGGAATCACTTCTTCCTTAACTTCTTAATCTTCTAGTGGTATTAACACATGTTTGTGTCCCTCTTTCTCAAGAGTGTAGGTGTTTCTCCTTCCTTTATAAACAACAACTTTGTCATACTTCCTTGGTCTCCATAACAATATGCGACAAAAATCTATAGGCATGAGATATCACTTCATATTTGTAACTTCCAATTTGAAATTCTACCTTAAGCTGTTCACTTACCAGAATTGGTGTCCTTTCTACAACCAACATACTATATATGGAGTAGGGTGTGCCACTCTTTGTAATCCAAACTTCTCCACCATCTTTGTAGAAACCATATTGTTAGTACTACCACTTTCAATGAAAATTTTGCAACATTAAATCCCTTGAGATTCACACATTGTTATGAAAAAACCCCTCCTTTGTGTTGATTCATAAATATCCCTTTCCACCTTGATCAAAATTCTTTTCAACATCAAGGATTCACCTATCTCGGGAGTTTCCTCCTCCACCTCTGCATTTTGGTGCCTCTTCTTTGGCTTATGCAATGTGAGCCCCTCTTTGAATTTATATCCTATTTTTATGATAATTCCATGACATGTGTCCTATATTTACACATATATAAAACCTTACTTCACTTCCTCTGCCTCTGCTTCCTAAGAATAATATTCTCCCTCTTGATTCTCCTCCTCTGGGTGATTTATTGTTAGAGCTTTCTACTTCCTCTTTTGGAGTATGGAACTTTCTTTTCCTGGAAGATCCCTTTCCCTTTGCTGGACTCCATCCTTTACTTCTCTGGATTTTTTTGTGGCCAACTTCTCCTCTACTCTCAAGGTTTCTTGGTAGGCATATTCCACTATCTTTAGGAGAAAGATACCAATCTCATCTCAAATATCATATATTATTCCATTTATATATATTTCCACCTTCTCAACATCTTCCTGTATGTGGCCTACCCTGATATTTAGCCTATATAATTCTTCAATGTACTCCTTTATTGTCATGGCCTTTTGCCTCATATTTTTCAATTGTATGAACACATTTAGCTAGTGATTCATTGGCATTATTTTTCTTTTAAACTTGGCCACCATCCTATCCAAGCTTTTGATTTTTGCATTCTCCTTCCTTCTTTTGTAAACCTGCAACTCATCCCATCATAAGGCAGCACAAATCTTCATCTTGGTCACTACATACTTAACATTTTGGTCATCCTCCACATTCAAAACTTCATCATGTTCAAGCTAGGCCCCATAAATCCATGCCTCAAAAAAAGTAAATTTTATTTTATTTTATTTTTTATTTTTTATTTTCTTATATTTTTTTTATTTTTTCAGTCATAGCAGGTATGCCCTCTCTTATTTCTTTACATTCAAAGTTATTTAAAATATGTTTGTATGAAAAATATGCTTTTACTTGGGGTATTGGTTGCAATTATTACAAACATGCCAGATCACCATATGCCCCGACAAACAAAGGTACAATAGTAGGTATTATTATATCCCTAGCATGATAGGCTCCCCAAAGAAGCTTTGCATATCTTGACATCATCTCTCAAAATAAATCAACCATATGTTTCATTCACCTGACCATGTTTATCATCACCCCACATTGCACATGATAAACGCCCTTGCAGGTCAGTAGAGCCTTACCCTCCATGGCATCCATCACCATGTATACCATACACCAAAGGTCTGGAGCCATGGCCATAAACTCCAAGCTCAAGAAGTACTTAATGTTCATTTATCCATCATACACCAAGTCAATTTTTATCCATATCATGTTAAAACCCCTTTCCTGGGCTACCATTCTCATAAGCAGATAAAAAATGTGCCATCGCGTCTCGCACTTGGCCTATCACCCCCCCCATAAGCATAGCCCATTTGTGACACTTTTCATGTGCTTCATCACCCCCCCACCGAGACCAACCAATGGGGCCCCCACCCTCATCAAAACACACTCCTCACACCATGGTGATAGATTATTTTCATGTTTATAGGGGCACCCCTCTCCATGCTTGTACATCCAAACCCATTCTATATTCTTTTGGAAAGTGTACAAAGATTTTTTAGGAGAGAAATCCCACCCATCCATTCAAATTTATGCAGCAGTCCATAATAACCCTTGGTCAGAGCTACACATTCTTCACCACACCCCACCATGAAACTCATAACAACCATACACCCACCCTGGATGTCCTACCGACTCTAGGGATTTCCTCCCCAGAAATTGTTATGACTACCACCACTCGCATTTATAGCTCCGACCTCGAGAGACTTAATTATCATCATCAGTTATAGCCATTTCTCATCATCATGCCTAGTTAACCCATTAAACCACACCCTGCTACATCAAAAACCCTAGTCCCTTGCATCAAAACTCATCTCGGTCAGTTGATGCTTCCTTATTTTTTACTACAATTTTTTTTTTTCCAAGAAGGAGGTAGTACCTTGGATGACTCCCCACCTCAATAGGGGCATCCCTAGATGACACTATGGGAATAATCATTTCCCATTGATGTCATCGATCCTCTTAACATTCGACTCCAAGATAAGCTTTCATGTCAATATGGTATCGTACTTCATAACCAGTGCACTCTGTCATAATTCGTTGAAGACTTGTCACTTGATAAGCATCTCTTTCAGCAATGCTTACACGGGAAGGTCCCCAACATTCAAAGACCCATGCATAACAATGAGCACTTAACAAACGTTCCATACATATATTATGCATGTGGGCACCACATTTAACCTTATTTCAAAGAAAAATTCCCTTGAGGGCGTCAAAAACCGTTGTCATCAACCAATAGCAGGTCACTACCAAAAAGTGACATAAACAAAATCACTATCTATCAGATAAGTTTAACTAGTCAAAACATCACGAGCATGGGACGTGCTCGTCTCTTAGAAATATTTTATTCATTCTATCTCTTGCAGGTTTCCAACAGAGCACAATATCTTTTTTACTCACCATAAGGGGTCCCTCAACTCAGTTCTAAACCAAGTTACTCTCTCTCTCTCTCTCTTGAAAGGACTACACAGAAAAAGAAACTACTACCACAACATCATTACAGATGATATTGAACAATAAAAAGAGTTTTGGATTGGCATGGTTAATGAGCACCTAGAGAAGCTCTTGAAGAGGGCAAACAAAGATACCAATCTTCAGAGGAACATGGAAATACACTACTTCACTAGGAACCAAATTCGCAAAATCAAGGTTAGGAATATGAAGAAAAAGCTTATGAAAACCCTAATCAAGATAAAGAAGATGGATAGCTTGGATTTGTTGGCTGAGGCATCTATAGCTGTCTAGGTCATCATTCAAGGATGCTAAGAATGTAGTTTCAACAAATTTTGAGCAGTTTTGGTATTTTTTTGGATTTTTGGAAATTTTGGCAATTTTGGATGTACAGAAGCGCAACGTGGCCACGCTACGCTTGTTCTCAAAGTCTCGAAATGGGGTGAGTATTACATGGATGGATAGAATTTGATAAGTACATCACAGATATGCCCTTGGTTTTGTATGTTAGCTCATACTTTTGAAGATCAAGCCAAAAAATATACCAAATTTCATGTTTCCACCTCCTTTTTTGATCCCATGCCGCTCTTTTGGAGCAGTCTTGGGAAAATGAATTTTTAGGTACCATGGAGGTGGAGTTTTGCAAGTTTAAAAGTTCTGGAGGCTAGTAGACATCCATGGTTATCTTCTCCAACCATCAGCTCAACTTGAAGATGCAAAAAAGCCACCTAAAAACCCCCTCCAAGGTCACGCTACACTTCTGTGTTTTCACACTACGCTTTTGTGTTAAAGGTTTTTCTGGACAGGTGGCAATAAAAAGGTCAAAAGGATCGAGGTTACAACTATCTCATGAGTTGTTTTCATAGTGAATGAGTTTATTGATGTTCCTCCTTGTTAAATGACCTTGTATTTAATGAAAGAGACAAAGACTCCTACTTGTTAGCTAAAATAGGGGAGATTGTTTCTAACTTCCCTAAAAACTATGTAATGACTCATTAGGTGCATTAATGAAGTGTTTTGGATCAGGTTTCAACCCATAGCGATAGAATATTCTCTATTTTCTATATGTACTCCAACTGAAGTCATTATAGAGGTTGGATAGTTGATAATTACAGTGTGGAACTAATGTACATGTTTTTACAATGATATCAAAGACATGTTGCAGCTATAATTTTGGGACTCCAGTGGTATGCTTATTGACATTGTTATTACCGGTTTTAACATCAAATTGAATATTTATGTTTACTTGAAATCACATGTATGATTTCATATGATGATATCATGATTTTTTAAAGCAGAATTCATAGTTTTTGTGCTCTTTTTTAATGAGATTTTCATGTATCTTTTCTATTTCTTTTGATGAACGAACTTATAGTCATATGCTCATTCTGATTCTTCCTTTCTCAAAGCCTATACCACAATGAAAATCAAACTATGTTTCTAAGAATACCTACCTGGCATCATTTTCATCTCTGCAGCTGATCATTTGAAACCTGAGCTTGAAACCTTGACCTAGTTCCTAGATTGACACTTCCTATCCATCAAATTCAAAACAAAACCCTAATCAAAATTAGTGAGCTTATATATAGCCTAAGATATTTTCCTTTCCAGTCACTTTATTGACTGTGAAATTGATATCAAGAGAGCCCTCTCTGGTTTGTTAGTGCTAGCTACCAAATCTAAAGATTGGTTTGAGGTTACCTCCTTCAGTATCCTTTCTCAACCTTGGGAAGCAGAGGGAGTTATAATAGTTCACAGAATTTTAATTTTCAAGAACTTTTAATGAAATTTTTTTGGGAAGGAAAGGAAGTTGAATGACAAGGTATCGCGGGGAAACCAAGAAGGATAATCAACTCTAATGTTGTGCCAAATATTTTGAAGAAAGAACAACAAGACATAATTGCACAATTATGCTCACTACAGGTTCAAACATCGAAATCCTCTATTTCTCCAGATCTCCAAAAAGTCTTGGACACTCATTCCAAGGTGTTTGAGATTCCCAAAGGCCTCCCACCTATTTGTGATCATGATCATGCTATTCATTTGATTCCAGGAAGTTTCCCTCCAAACATCAGGCCTTACAAATATCGCTATGCCTAAAAGAGAAAAATTGAATGTATGATTGAAAAAATGCTAGAGGTTGGTATAATTCAACCTAGTCAAAGTTCTTTCTCTGCTCCAACAGTATTAGTGAAAAATAAGGATGGATCATGGCACATGTTTCCAGATTATAGGGAGATCAACAAGCTCACTATTAAATATAAATTTCACATTCCTGTCATTAGTGAGTTATTGGATGAATTACATGGAGAAATTTACTTCACCAAGTTGGATCTTCGTTCAAGTTATCATCAAATTAGAATGAAGACTGAAGACATTCTAAGAACAACATTTAGAACTCATGAGGGTCATTATGATTTTTTCTTCATGCCTTTTGGCCTTACCAATGAAACTTCTACATTTCAAGGGTTGATGAATTCCATTTTCAAACCCCTCCTTAGAAATTTTGTGTTAGTATTTTTTGATGATATACTAATCTACAACATGTCTTGGAAGGATCATGTTAAACATGTTGAAAGGGTGCTCAAACTATTGGAGGAGAAACAATTATATGCAAAAACCTCCAAATGTTTCTTTGGAGTACAATACGTGGAATATCTGGGTCATATTGTATCTCATGAGGGTGTTAAGTTAGACCCTAACAAAATTAAATCCATTAAGGAATGGAAAATACCCACAACCCTAAAGCATCTGCGAGGATTTCTCGGGTTAACATGGTATTATCGCAATTTTTTTTAGCATTATGGGAGAATAGAAGCACCTTTAACAACATTATTGAAGAAATATTGATTTTCTTGGACTCTAGAAGCAACTAAAGCCTTTGAACATCTTAAAGATGCAATGTGCCAAACACTGGTCTTAGTTGCGCCATACTTCACAAAACAATTTATTATGGAATGTGATGCCTCAGGAAATGGAATTGGTGTTGTTTTAATGAAAGAAGGAAGATCCATTGCTTTTGAAAGTAGTCCAATTAAAGGAAAGTATTTACAGAAATCTATTTATGAGAAGGAAATGTTGGAAATACTACACGCACTAAATAAATGGCAACCTTACCAAATGGGAAGACACTTTAAGGTAAAAACATATCATGATAGTCTTAAATAAATTTTGTAACAAAGACTATATTTATAGGAGAAGAAAAAATGGGTCACAAAGATGTTGGGTTATGAATTTGAAATCATCTACAAAAAATGGAAGCTAAATGTTGTTGCATATGCACTCTCAATAAAGGATGCGGACATGGAACCACTGCTTTGTGCCATTTCTATTATCCAACCAGATTAGATAACCGAAGCAAGGGAGTGTAAGAATGACTAAGAGGTGTGGACACTGATTCAAAAGTTGCAACAAGATCCCAATACATCTGTTACATTTAGCTGGAAAAATGATTAAGTATGGTACAAATATTGCTTATATCTTTGTAAGAATTCCCAACTAAAACAAAAATTTCTTTTGGAATTGCACACCTCTCCCTTAGGAGGACACTTGAGATTTTTAAAAACTTACCAGAGGGTCAAGAAATATCTTTTTTGGGATGGCCTTAAATCTGATATTCAAAATTTTGTGGCGGAATGTTTGGTCTGCCAAAAAAATAAAGTTGAGACAATTAAGACCCCGAGTCTGCTACAACCTTTATCCATTCGAAGTCAATGTTGGGAGGAGGTTTCAATGGATTTTATCACAGGTTTACCCAAGTCCGAAGGAAATAGTGTCATCAAGGTGGTAGTTGAAATACTTACAAAGTACACCCACTTTTTTTCATTATCTCATCCATTTAAAGCCAATATAGTTGCTACTGCATTTATGGAAACAATTCAAAAGCTACATGGAAACCCAAAGATTATTGTAAGCGACAGAGATCCCATTTTCACTAGAAATTTTTGGACGAAATTATTTTCTTGTCTAGGTACTCAAATAGCTCACAGCTCATCTTATCATCCTCAATTTGATGGGAAAATTGAGATAGTGAAAAAATGTTTGGAAGGTGATCCAAAAGGACCTTTGCACATGAAAGAGTTTGCGCCATGTTGATTTGAAGTTGGTGACAAAGTGTTTAAGTGGGTGAAATTATGCTCATGCATTTAATTATGTATTTTATGAGCCCTTATTAAACCCATGCATTATTTATATAAATGATTAATATTTGTGAGAGAAAATTTGTCTCACATATTATTCATTTAATATAATTAGGGAAATTGATTTTTATGTGAGAAACCACCTCACACCAATTCTCTATTTTTCTCAATTGTAGGTTGAGAGAATAAAGGGCATGGTTGAAGAGTCTTTAGGTGGTTTTAAGAATTTTCCCAATTATGAGCCTGAGATTGTTGGAGATCCTACTTTCAAGGATCTTGTTTTTTCTTCCTTGTAATTAGGCCCTACAATTGTGGGTCTTGTAATTAATGCTCTTTTTTGGAGAATGGGTGATGGAAAACTATATATATTCCTTATGTGAGCCTTGAGAGGGGGGGAGAAATGAGAGAATACTTAGCCATTGAGAGCCATATTTCTTGGCTAATGCTTGACCATAGAGATTGAATGTAAGAAAGCTTACTTTGAAGAAGGAATATAGAAGATCTGCACTCCAATTGAAGTAGATCCAGAGATGTAGCCCCAGAGAGGTGGAGGGGCGAACTCTGTTACCAATTGGTTGTCTCTCTCTTAATTATGTGTTTGTGCTTCTTGATATGTTAAGTTCATTTATTTATGTTTATGTGTTTATGCACTATAATCGATGGACTACCATTCTCATTTAAACCTGTATAAGCCATAGTCAATTAAAATATCTACACACCGTACATGATGGTTAGAGTAGTACTTGACCCATGATCAGATCAAGTGGTATCAAAGTAGGTGAATGCTTTGGCAGATGGGCAAAGGAGCGAAGCACACTAAAATAATGCAAGAGTTATAAGAGATAAATGACAACATTCAAGCCGACAATGCAAAATTGAGAAGAATGTTGCAGGTAGCTGAAAAGGATAAGCAAGAGCTTCAAGAGATGTTATGAGCCAAAGAGGAGTTATTGTCTAAGTTGCAGAAGGTTGAAACGATGGATGCTGCATCTCAAATCGAGGTATTTGATGTTACTTCATGTTATGTTCACTCTCAATATGAAACTAATGTTGGCATGAAGATCCTCATGAAGATGGGGTATAAAGGAGGTGGACTTGGCATAAATGGCCAAGGAGTCACCCAACCATTGGAGGTTGTACCAAGACAGCCATTTGCAGGCTTGGGTTATGGACAGGAAGAGAAAGGAGGATGCTCGAATGTAGTAGAAGCAAAAACCATCTCTTCGTCACCCGATTCCAGGAAGGGATTCAATTCACCTAGTCCCCATCAGTTCAAGGACAAATCGGGAAGGTATAACAGTCATTCAAATTGTTCTTTTAAATATAAGATAAATTATTACTTTCATAAATATTCTAATCGTGATGTAGTCAAGCATCACACAAAGAAAGTGTGGGTTAAGAAGACAAATGTGTCCACAAGAAGTGAGACAAAGAAGAATAAGAACCTTATGAATCCTCCTATCATGAAGACATAGTTGAACGAGAAAAGACATAATTTTTGCAGTTTCCGTAAGATCAGTGGCCATTGGGAGAAGAAGTGCTAGAATTTGCACCCCCAAAATTTGCTACAAATCAAGCAGACAACTTTTAAAAGAGCTCGTGAAGAAGGAGGCTCCATCCACCATTCGAAAAACACGCTTACAAGAAGAAAGTGCTTAGTGTTGGGTTGGTAAGCAGTTCATGATGTTTCTGAAATTTTTATTTCTGCTCATTTGCAAATTTTTGAGTTTTATGGGGGCAGGTATTCCTCTAGTGATCGAAAACACTCAAAATTTTTCCGATACAAAATCAATAAATAAGGGCATTTTCGCTTCAAGATTCCCACGATGCCCCTAATTTTACCACAAATGATTTTCCAGAAAAGGAGGTTGTCTCCATGGGTATGGAGGCCGCCATGAAAAAATATTGCATTATCATGGCCTACAGAGACCAATGCATCTTTTATGGTCGTGGAGGGACTCTGCTTGAGGTTTTTGTAGAGCTGATGGGCAGAAAGGATGGGTGCTCTCACGAAAAAGGAGGATCCATGAATTTCTATAAGAAGGAGAATGGATTCTATGGAGGGCACAGAATAGTGGGCGCCTAGGTACCCCTTGGCTACGGCTTGGCCTTTCTGCATAAGTATTCCAAGGCAGAAGCGGTTACCTTCACGCTCTATGGAGATGGAACTACTAATCAGGGACAACCCTTCAAGGCTCTCAACATCTCTACTATTTGGAATTTTCCTGCTGTGCTCATCTGCGAGAATAACCAATATGGAATGGGAACAATAGAATGGCGAGTTGTGAAAAGGCACCTTGGAAATATTTTTTTGGTTCGTTAGCACTTCTGAGGTGCTGGAGCTGGTCAACGTAGTTTACACAGAAATGTCTCATCTGGAAGCTGCTAGAAACTTCTAGCATTCTCTGTATTCAAAGGGAGCTATTGAACATGCGTATATTTTGGGGTCAGATAACAATATACTGGGAGTAGGGTCCAAGTCAAGTGAAAAAAAGCAGCAGATACATCAAAGAAAGAATTGTTAAGAGCCATAGATGTGCGGCTCATGGCGTTACAACAAGAGTTAAGCATGGCCTTTGCTCGAGCTTCTGCTACTGGTTTTGCAATAGAACATATGGCGAGTCTTATTGTATTTTCAGATCGCTTTCGAGAAACTCGTTTAAAATATGCGTGTAGAAATTTTGTCTGCCTGTGTAAAAAACAACAGGATTTCTGCCCATGGAGAGATGATGCATAAACTCGATATTCAGGATCTGACATGTCCATTGAGAATGGTACAAATGGAGAGTCGGCATTTGACGCTTCATCTAATACTTTATCCAAGACATGTGACAAACCTTCTGGCTATTGGTCTTATGCCCAAGGTGAAGGTAGAGACATGGGGTATGGAAGTCAAACTTCCGGTTCTATTGCAGCATGACCTCAGGAGGGTCTCCAAGGCATTAAAGCATCTCATTCTCAAGCACAATCTATTGATTGTCATGAAAGCATTTCCTCTTCAACTAGTGGGGCTAATGTCATCAACAACCATCGAGGAATGCATTGACGGTGGCCTATGCAAGATCCATATCGACTGAATCATACAACGACAAACCACCATCTCTGTAGAAACCAATATTCCATTCACAACCTACCTGCATCGTGGAAACCAACCCCGCAGAGCTCATGAAATTCTACGCGGACATGTTCATGATGAGGCGAATGGAGATCATGGTGGATTCCCTCTACAAATTGAAGCTGATAAGGGGTTTATATCACCTCTATGATGCACAGGAGGCCAAGTAAGCATGGTAGCGTGGCATGGTGGCAAACTTAACGTGAACCTTGGATTGGTATTACATTGATCGTTGTGTATTTCCATATGCGAGGTGATAGGTATGAGGATGGTGAATGGACTGTGTTTTCTGTGGAAATTCTCAGCCGATGGCACCAGTCAAAAGAAATACCCCCTTCGTGGAGATGGTACTGAAGGGTTCTTCTGGGCCATGAATTCCATTACCAAAAATTCTTTCCCCCAAGGCCTCACAGAAGCCAAGGACGGGAATGATATTTTGGTGCTGTGTGATATTTTGAGAAACCACTTTTACTGGTTCTATCGCTATACGTGGTATCCTCATAGGTCCTTATCACCCCGTGGCCTCGATCATGTCGAAGAAGATCCCGCGCTCGGTTTCCACTAGAACGATTGTGGTGTTGACTTCGTTGGGCGCTTCAACGGACCCTCCCTTTAAAGGTTTGCAGAGCCAACTGGATAAGTTGTACACTGACAAAAAGGAATCGTTACTCAAGTACTGTAAAGAAGAATTTGATAAAAAAATATTTGGGTTTAAACTTTGGACACCCTACGTTATGGCACATGGCCTAGTTATGGTGGGTTTTGTTTATTTTAGTTTTTAGACTATTAAAACCCATGCCATATGCCCATTATTTTCTCTATGACTAGAAATTGAAGGGGGCACTTTTATGATGCACATGTTTTATAATGGGGGAGTTAACCTATTTTCACCTTCCAAATGCACATGTTATCTGGCACATAATATGTCAAAGGGTGGAACTTTTATTTTTCCCACCATTAGTGCTCTTTGTTTATGTACACATATTAAAAAGGGTTTGAAAACTTTGTATTTTTCCCTTTGTGCACATGTTTCGCACATTTACATTGCTTGTAATTTCCATGTAAAAGGGAAATAGTTTCCATCATATTTTGGGCATCAAAAATTTGACATGTAAATTATTTAATGCCAAGGAAAAGGCCATAGTTGCTACCATGAAAGTCATGATGTAAAAGGTGCTTATGAAGCATTGTAAAAGGCTTGTTTTAGCCACTCTTATGTGAGGGAGAGTGAGAGGCATATTTTTACGCATTAAGCCTTGCTGGCTTCTTTGTAATCAAGTTGAATGAGGCAATTTTCCTAAGCCTTTTTGGAATATAAACTTGACCAATGAACTCTTGGAAAGTGTTGTAAATAGGTATGCTCAACTACAGGTTGCAACTCTAGGAAGATGTGGGCTTTTTCATTCTGATTATGAAGGACCGAGGTAAAGGAATCTTGAAGGGATGTGCCTTTTTAGACATTTACATTGCAACTTTAGGCAGATGCGGGCTTTTGCATATGGATTCTGAAGTACGTTGGGTAAAGGAGTCTTCAAGGGATGTGAATTTTTAGGCATTTGCATTGCAACTGTTGCAGGTGTTGGCTTTGCGTTCCGATTCTAAAGTGCGTCAGCTGAAGGAGTCATGTGAGAATGTGCCTTTTAGAGACATTTGCATACAGTTGATGATGGATTGAAGCTGATACTTTTGGATGCCAAAAGTTTCTTTATGGGGAGGTGTGATCCGAAAGGACCTTCGCACATTAAAGAGTTTGTGCCATGTCGATTTGAAGTTGGCGATAAAGTGTTTGAGTGGGTGAAATTACGCTCATGCATTTAATTATGCATTTTATGAGCCCTTATTAAACTCATGCATTATTGATATAAATGATTAATATTTGTGAGAGAAAATTTGTCTCACATATTATTCATTTAATATAACTATGAAAATTGGTTTTTATGTGTGAAACCACCTCACACCAATTCTCTATTTTTCTCAATTGTAGGTTGAGAGAATCAAGGGCATGGTTGAAGAGTCTTTAGGTGGTTTTAAGACTTTTACCAATTCTGAGCCTAATATTGTTGGAGATCCTACTTTCAAGGATCTTATTTTTCCTTCCTTGTAACTAAGCCCTACAATTGTGGGTCTTGTAATTAATGCTCTTTGTTGGAGAGTGGGTGAGGGAAAACTATATATATTCCTTATGTGAGCCTTGAGAGGGGGGATAAATGAGAGAATAGTTAGTCATTGAGAGCCATAGTGCTTGGCTAATGCTCGATCATGGAGCTTGAATGTAAGAAATATTAATTTGAAGAAGTAATATAGAAGATCTGCATTCCAATTGAAGCATACCTGGAGATGTAGCCCCAGAGAGATGGAGGGGTGAACTTTGTTACCAATTGGTTGTATCTCTCTTACTTATGTGTTTGTGCTTCTTGATATGTTAAGTTCATTTATTTATGTTTATGTGTTTATGCACTATAATCGATGGATTGACATGCTCATTTAAACCTGTATAATCCATAGTCAATTAAAATATCTACACACCGTACATGGTGGTTAGAGTAGTACTCAACCCATGATTGGATCAAAAGGATATCTTCATTGATTTATATCTGATAAACAAACACAATGGGTCAAGTGGTTACCTTTGGCTGAATGGTGTTATAACATTTCCTTCCACACTGCAGCAAAAACAAACCCATTTATGGCACTTTATGGATATCATCGACCATCCATTACATCATATTTAAGATAAAATGCTAAAGTTCAAGCTGTGGAAGATCACATCGAGCATAAAAAAAAAGCTCTCCAACTCCTACAGGATAACCTAAATTTGATGCATAATCGAATGAAACAACAGGCAGGTCAACATCGTAGCGAAAGAAGTTTTGATGTACATGACTCGGTATTTTTATGACTACAACCATACAAAAAAATGTCCCTCAAGGTGACTATGTACTTTCTCTTTGCAATTTTTTCATACTGTACTCAAAGTTCAATATTAAAAATATTTTCCAAAGCAAGAATCAAAGGAAGCAAAGGCAACATAGAAGCAGTTAAGGCAGAAAAACAGAATAGGTAGAGTCGTGAATGTGATTGGGTCAAGTCGTGCACGCGTTCGGGTCAAGTCGTAAACGCTAAAGCAGGTCAAGTCGTGAAAGAGAGGCAAGTTTTCTACGAACAACTAAGAAATGAATCGGCGCAACCAAAGAAACAAGGTCGGCAAACCACAATAGGGGAGTAGTGAGAACTGTTGGATCTAAGCAACGATCAATAACAGAGATTCAGTGGCAATCGCAAATCGCAAGTTTTTCAAGATGGGCGCAAAGGTAAAGGTTAAATTCAACAAAATGCGATTTGTGATGAAGTGGGACCCATTCACCCTTTCACCTGCCACACCTCCTTTCCATTTCAATCCCCTTAAAAAATCATTAAATTTTACCTTTTTTTTTCGCCTTTCCGCTTTAGCCTTTACCTTTACCTTTCATCATTTCCCCTACCACGTCACTTACCTTCTCCCCACACTTTTCACTTCGTGTCTTTTAGAGTTTTCCTCTGCGGTTATAACTAAAACTTAAGAGTTGCGATCTATGAGCTGCGGTCCAGTCCCACCTTCCCTCCATGTCACCTCCCATTTTGCATCGCATCGCCGATTACATTCTTCATAACTTAAACTCTAAAATTATGAAGTGCACGGATGCGATACAGCTTCAAAACTAAAATCTAAGAATTTTCAGGTCTGGGTATATGAGTTTTTACGTTGTTTTGTTTGAAAAAAGGGTTGAAACTTGACAAGAAGGATTCGAGTAGAAAATAAACACCACAGGTCGAGTCGGGTGACAAAGGGCGTTCATGCATAATTGTTATGTTATGATGGTAGAAATGGAAAAGGCAGCAAAGCATATCAGCACAGTTACGAGTCGATGAAAAATGGCTAGCCGTGCACCAAACTTAATTACCCAACGCCAATCTTTTGAAAATTAGGGCCAGATGCCAGAGCAATCATTCGTTGCCTCTTCGGGATCATCACATCCCACCTTCATGTCTAATTTTGATTTACGAAGAGCCACCTGAGTTTTTCATTCTTAAAGAGTTACCAAAACTAATTCCACAAACGGTGTTTTGTCATATATTTTCTTCGTTCGGGCCTTGGATGACTATACTTGTTTAATTTTCAGTTGTTTGTAATAAATGAAGTTGACCAAAGTAGATTAGGGAAACCAACTCAAGTTTTTGTTAAATACTGCTTGAATTTTCATAATCAAGGGTTGGATATTGTCAGCCCTTGCACTGTAAGAACTACTATATTGGAGCACTGTAGTTTTGGAGCCGGACATCAATAATCAAAGACCGTTTATAGGATTCTTGAGCTATGTCAAAATGGTGATCTGCTACTTCTCTGTTTAAATGTTTCCTTTGTTTTCACTGCTGTGCAGCTATTTGTCTAATTTTAAATCAGAAATTTTAGATTAATATGTTCTGTCGGAGCACCTTAATTATGTCTGCATTTACAATCTTAATGTTTTATGCTGAAGTCCAATTAAAGAATTCTTAACTTCTCTTTAGTCACTACTAAACCTTACTATTTGTTTCACCTCATATTCATATAGCTCTAAAGATCCATTTACCACAGTTAGCTTTCCCTGTGATTCTCTTGATATTGATGTGCCATTCCAGTATTTTGACTCCATAGCCCAATGGATTAGTCCCTATAGCCCTATCTGTCCAACCACACCATCAAATAAACAAACAAACCCCATCACTATAACTAGCCTAATATCAGCACTTATAATCATCAAGTTAAATCATAAAAATAGAGAGAGCCCTCTTTGAGTCTAGGAAGGATAGGTCCTGGAATCCAAAGTGGTTTGATGTTGTCCTTTGTCATTTGTTCTTGCAAATCTTACAAATTACGAAGTGAAAACATAATGGTGACCATACTGGGGAATTATTGAAAAATCTCAATATTTAATCAGAACTCAGAAGCCCCAGTCAAAACATTGTATGATTTGAGTATTTTCCAAGATTGGTATCTTGTTGTTGATGGTGGACAACAAGCCAGACACAAGGAAGTTGAAATCATCCACTTGGTGACTCCAATTCAGATCAGTTCCATTCAAAGACTCCACTAGAGGAAGGACCTGAAACATGACCAGTTAGCCTAGAAAGCGAAAGTATTCAAGCCCAAATTGGATTCAAGAGATTGTTGTTTTTATCTGTAACTATGTTCTATCCTACTTTAAGCCTGATCAAGAGTACACTGCTGAGGTTTAAATTTATCATTGGTAAATTTGTGAGCCTCAAGGAGCTCAACCCCAAATTGTAAACCATGTACATACTTATATACCTGTGCACATCCTAAATGCACTTTTGGAAAACCTAGTGAAACATGAGCCTCAGGCTTTATCTCCTTCTCCCGCTAAATTCCCACATGGTTATAAGCCTCCTGATTTACTGCCCATACCTGTAAAAGTCCCAGACATATATAAGCCTCTAGTTTTTCCTCCTATCCTCCATGACCTCCATGCAAATTTTATCAATAATATACCAAGATTTGATGGAGAAAGTGCAAAGATCATTGCAGAAAAGCACATTCAAAATCTTGAGGATTTCCTTGATCTATTTGATTTGGGAGAAGATGATGCGTGTATCAAAATGTTTTCCTTATCATTGCAAGGTAAAGTTAAAAATTGGTTTAAATATCTTCCAGCTACAAGCATTAGCAATTTTCATCAATTCACTCAAGTTTTCCTAGATAAATGGGTGGTTGTGGGAATTTTTTTTTTATAATCATAGAAGAGTATAACCCATTTAAAAAGACAACTTGGGGAGACAGTACCACATCTTTCAACCAAGTTCAATAAGGTATACTATTCGATACTTGCTAATATAAGACCACGCCCAGGATTAGCTCTCTGGAACTAAACAGATGCATTTGACCAAGAGATGGAATTCCAGTTAAGGGAAAGGGACCCTGCAACCCTGGAAGAAATGAAAAATATGGCAGTTGATGTGGAAGCCAACCTGTTGAACAGAGAAGAAAAGTTAAAAGTAATAAATAAGGACAAAGTAGGAAAAGAGTAACTGATATATTCAGAGATAAAACTAGAGATGTTGACAAACATAGTCAACAAAATGATGCATATGATTAGCAGGAAAGAGGAGCTTGTTGTTTAGATACCTCATGTCCCATTAGTTCCGGGAAAGAAAAACATCAATGTACCCAAGAAGTTTGCAGTCCATCTTGGACACCCTAAAATAGAAAATGATTGTTTCATGCAATCTATCCACAACGCAGCCAAATATGAGGTCCAAAAACAAAAGGAGGCAGGGACATCCTCAGCGACAATGTGCATGATAGATGAACTTGCATATAGAGGTAGCCATCTCGAATATGATTATCAAGAGGAATACCATAAGGTTGAGGTTGAGGCTAATTATTCGAAGCAACCAACACTATTTTCTTGGGAAGAGAAACTTAGCTATCATAATGCAAAGATGACAATCAAACTCTGCATGTTGAGCAAGGTTGCAAAGAGCAAAATGCATAAAGTAGTCAAGTAAATACAAAATGCCTTCCTCTATCTTTTGCCTCACTCTTAAGAGATCATTATAAGTAGGTGGTTACTATGAAGGATGAGCAATGCTATAAGGAGTTAGTTGAGGAAAAGAGGGATGATCCTGAACCTTTTTAAGATCCAAAAGTTCTATCCCAGAGTCATATTGAAATCATAGAATCTGAAACATATGATGAATTGATCCAGATTGATTCTTTGCCCTTATGCTTTGATGCATTTCATATTGTGAAAGGTAATTGGGACCATTTTCTGGCTGATAATTATAAGATAAAACATGAGGTCTCAGAAGAACCAACACTACCATCTAGAGCACCACATGACCCAATAGCAGACACATTGGATGGTTTCTTCTTTCAAAATCAATGCTCTTGTGTTCATAATGCTCTCCAAAGCTGCTATGATATGGATATGATCAGACAGTCTTCCCCATTGTCTAATTCAGTAGAAGTAGTGGCACAACACTCATCAGGTAGCATGCAAACCTGTTCCAATTTGATTGGAAACTTGGAGAGAACATATGCAGTACCATGATATGAAGCTGAGTGGGCTGAGTCAGAATACCAAAAAATAAATCAAGAGTGTCTTGATCCAATGGCTATCTAAATGGAGGAATTATTATGTACAAATCCTACACATATTTCTAGCATGAAAGTTGTTTTTTAAAGGTACCAAGATCCATGTAAACAATATTAGACCGGGAATTTATATCAAACACCATTTTCAGGTTTGTCTCTGAACATGGTGAAGAGAAATGAAAGAACAAATATATTAGAACAATTTCTTGACTAGTTGCACTGGAATTATTGTATTATTTAAAAGGGCAACCATTTCAGTAGATTAGGGTAGGTAGGGGTGAAAATAATCTCAACACTCTGAGCATATTTCAAATCTTAGTTTTAGATTATTTTTCATTTTCATATCAATGTGTTTTAGACTTTAGTTTCAGCATAGTTCTCATCTCAGTGGATAAGTTCAATTGTAGTTTTAGTTCAGATTTCAATATGCTAATAAGCTGGTTGTCCAAGCATGTGGTCTATTTTATCTGTTAAAGCCGGGAGGAACAATCAGCTAGTTTTCAATCACTAAGTTTCCTAACATATAAAGATACAAGTCATGGAATCAACCCAATGGATCATGCTACTAGTCTACAATGTTATTGACACCTCTTGAAGGAGCTGCCATCCTTAGCTGGAGCCACTATTAGAACCCTATAATTTATAGTATCACAAGGTGACTATGTACTTTCTCTTTGAAAAATTTTCATACTGTACATAGATGTCAATATTCAAAATATTTTCCAAAGCAAGAATCAAAGGAAGCAAATGCAGTAGAGAAGTAGTTAAGGAAGAAAAACAGCAAAGGCAGAGTCGCGAACATGATTGGGTCAAGTCGTGCACGTGTTTGGGTCGAGTCGTGAACGCTTAAGCAGGTCAAGCCATGAAATCGGGGCAAGTATTCTACGAACAACTAAGAAATGAACAAGCACAACCAAAGAAACAAGGTCTGAAAACCACAGTAAGGGAGCAGTGAGGACCGTTGGATCTAAGCAATGATCAACGATGGAGATTCAGTCGCAATCGCAGATTGCAAGTTTTTCAGGATGGGCACAAGGGTAAAGGTTAAATTAAGCGAAATGGGATTTGCGATGAAGTGGGACTCATTCACCCTTTCACCCGCCACACCTCCTTTCCATTTCATTGCCCCTAAAAAATCATTAAACCTTACCTTTTTTTTTCGCCTTTCTGCTTTAGCCTTTACCTTTACCTTTCATCGTTTCCCCTGCCATGTCACTTACCTTCTCCCCACACTTCGCACTTCGCATCTTTTAGGGTTTGCCTCTGCACTTATAACTAAAACTTAAGAGTTGCGATATACAGGCCGCGGTCTGGTCCCACCTTCCCTCCACGTCACCTCCCACTTCGCATCACATCGCCAAATACATTATCCATAACTTAAACTATAAATATTGTGAAGTGTGCGGATGCGATGCGCCCTCATAACTAAAATATAAGCATTTTCAGGTCCGAGTATATGATTTTTTACTCTGTTTTGTTTGAAAAAAAGGTTAAAACACGAAAAGAAGGATTCAGGTAGCAAATAAACACCACAGGTCGAGTCAGGCGGCAAAGGGCGTTCAAGCATAATTGTTATGTTATGACGGTAGAAATGGAAAAGGCAACAAAGCACATCAACACAGTTACTAGTCGATGAAAAATGGCTAGCCCTACACTAGACTAAATTACCCGACACCGATATTTTGAAAAGTAGGGCTAGGTGTCGAAGCCATCATTCGTTGCCTCTTTAGGATCATCACATGCCACTTTCAAGCCTACTTTTTATTTACGAAGAGCCACCTGAGTTTTTCATTCTTAAAGAGTTACCAAAATTAATTCCATAGCCGGTGTTTTGTCATATATTTTCTTCATTCGGGCCTTTCATGGCCATACCTATTTAATTTTCAATTGTTTGTAATAAATGAAGTTGGCCAAAGTATATTAGGGAAACCGACTTAAGTTTTAGTTAAATACTACTTGAATTTTCATAAGCAAGGGTTGGATATTGTTAGCCCCTGCATTGTAAGAACTACTATATTGAAGCACTGTAATTTTGGAGTTGGACATCAATAATCAAAGACCGTTTACAAGATTCTTGAGCTTTGTCAAAATGGTGATGTGCTACTTCTCTGTTTAAATGTTTCCATTGTTTTCTCTACTATGCATCTGTTCGTCTAATTGTAAATCAGAAATTTTAGATTAATATTTTCTGTCAGAGCACCTTAATTATGTTTGCATTTACAATCTTAATGTTTTATGCCGAAGTTTGATTAAAGAATTCCTAACTTCTCTTTAGTCACTACTGAACCTTACTATTTATTTCACCTCATATTCATATAGCTCTAAAGATCCATTTAGCACAGTTAGCTTGCCCTGTGATTCTCTTGATGTTGATGTGTCATTCCAATATTTTGACTCCATAGCCCAATGGATTAGTCCCTGCAGCCCTATTTGTCTAACTACACCATCAAATAAACAAACAACCCCCATCACTGTAACTAGCCTAATATCAACACTTATAATCATCAAGTTAAATCATAAAAATAGAGAGAGCCCTCTCTGAGTCTAGGAAGGCTAGCTCCTGGAATCTAAAGTGGTTTCAGGCCGTCCTCTGTCATTTGTTCCTGCAAATATTACAAATTACGGAGTGACATCATAATAGTGACCATACTAGGGAATTATTGAAAAAGCTTAATATTTCATCAGAACTCAAAAACCACAGTCAAAACATTGTATGATTTGAGTATTTTCCAAGCTTGGTATCTTGTTGTTGATGGTGGAAAACAAGCCAGACACAAGAAAGTTGAAATCATCCACCTGGCGACTCCAATTTAGATCAGTTCCATTCAAAGACTCCATGGGATGGAGGACTTGAAACATGACCAGTCAGCCTAGAAAGCGAAAGTATTCAAGCCCAAATTGGATTCAAGAGATTGTTGTTTTTATTTGTAACTATGTTCTATCCTACTTTAACCCTAATCAAGAGTACACTGCTGAGGTTTACATTGATCATTGGCAAATTAGTGAGCCTCAAGGAGCTTAGCCCCAAATTTTAGACCATGTACATACTTATATACCTGTGCACATCCCGAATGCACTTGTGGAAAACCTAGTGAAACACGAGCCTCAAGCTTTATCTCCTACTCCCGCAAAATTCCCACATGGTTATAAGCCTCCTGCTTTACTGCCTATACTTGTAAAATTTCCAGAAAGATACAAGCCTATGGTTTTTCCTCCTATTCTCCATGACCTCCATGGAAATTTTATCAATAATCTACCCAGATTTGATGGAGAAAGTGCAAAGATCACTACAGAAAAGCACATTCAAAATCTTGAGGATTTCCTTGATCTATTTAAGGTGGGAGAAGATGATGTGCGTATCAAAATGTTTTCCCTATAATTGCAAGGTAAAGTTAAAAATTGGTTTAAAGATCTTCCAACTACAAGCATTAGCAATTTTCATCAATTCACTCAAGTTTTCATAGATAGATGGGTGGTTGTGGGAAATGTTTTTATAATCATATAAGAGTATAACCATTTAAAAAGACAGCCTGGGGAGACAGTACTACATTTTTCAGCTAGGTTCAATAAGGTATACTATTCGATGCCTGCTAAGATAGCACAACCCCTAGGATTAGCTCTCTGGCACTAACCAGATGCATTTAACCTAGAGATGGAATTCCAGTTAAGAGAAAGGGACCCTTCATCCTTGGAAGAAATGAAAAATATGGAAGTTGATGTGGAAGCCAACCTGCTGAACATAGAAGCAAAGTTAAAAACAATAAATAAGGACAAAGTAGAAAAAGAGCAACTAATATATTCAGAGATAAAACTAGAGATGTTGACAAACACAGTCAACAAAATGATGCATATGATTAGCAGGAAAGAGGAGCTTGTTGTTCGGATACCTCATGTCCCATTAGTTTCGGAAAAGAAAAACATCAATGTACCCAAGCAGTTTGTAGTGCATCTTGGACACCCTAAAATAAAAAATGATTGTTTCATGCAATCTATCCACAACACAACCGAAGATGAAATCCAAACACAGAAGGAGGCAGGGAGATCCTCAGTAACGATGTACATGATAGATGACCTTGCATACAGAGGTAGCCATCTCGAATATGATTATCAAGAGGAAGACCATAAGGTTGAGGTTGAGGCTGATTATTCGAAGCAACCAACACTATTTTCTTGGGAATAGAAAACTCAACTATCATAATGCAAATATGACAATCAAACTCTGCATGCTGAGTAAGGTTACCAAGAGGAAAATGAGGGAAGTAGTCAAGTAAGTAAAAAATGTCTTCCTCTATCTTTTTCCTCACTCTTAAGAGATCATTATAAGTAGGTGGTTAATATGAAGGATGAGCAATGCTCTAATGAGTCAGTTGAGGAAAAGGGGGATGATCCTGAACCTTTTTCAGATCCAGAAGTTCTATCCTAGAGTCATATTGAAATCATAGAATCTGAAACAGATGATGAATTGATCCAGATTGATTCTTTTCCCTTATGCTTTGATGCATTTCATATTGTGAAAGGGAATTGGGACCACATTCTGGCTGATAATCATAAGAGAAAACATGAGGTCTCTGAAGAACCAACACTACCATCTAAAGCACCACATGACCCAATAGCAGACACATTGGATGGTTTCTGCTTTCAAAATCAATCTTCCTGTGTTCATAATGCACTCCAAAGTTTCTATGATATGGATACGATTAGATAGTATTTTCCATTGTCTGATTCAGTAGAAGTAGTGGCACAACACTCATCAGGTAGCATGCAAACATGTTCCGAGTTGATTGAAAACCTGGAGAGCACATTTGCAGTACCATGATATGAGGCTGAGTGGGCTGAGTCAAAATACCTAGAAATAAATCAAGAGTATCTTGATCCAGTGGCTGTCTATATGGAGGAATCATTCTATACAAATCCTGCACATATTTCTGGCATGAAAATTGTTTTTTAAAGGTACCAAGATCCATGTAAACAATATGAGACCGGGAATTTCTATCAAACACCATTGTCAGGTTTGTCTCTGAACATGGTGAAGAGAAATGAAAGAACAAATATATTAGAAAAATTTCTTGACTAGTTGCACTGGCATTATTTTATTGTTTAAAAGGGCAACCATTTCAGTAGATTAGGGTAGGTAGGAGTGAAAATAATCTCAACACTCTGAGCATATTTCAAATCTTAGTTTTAGATTTTTTATCATTTTCATATCAGTGTGTTTGAGACTTTAGTTTCAACATATTTCTCGTCTCACCAGTCAAGTTTTCAAGGTGGAGTAGTATGTTCAGATTGATGGATTGCAGTGGATAAGTTCAATTGTAGTTTTAGTTCAGATTTCAATATGCTAATAAGCTGGTTGTCCAAGCATGTGGTCGATTTTATCTATTAAAGCCGGGAGGAACAATCAGCTAGTTTTCAATCACTAAGTTGCCTGACATATCAAGATACAAGTCATGGGATCAACCCAATGGATCAGGCTACTAGTCTACAATGTTCTTGACACCTCTTGAAGGAGCTGCCATCCTTAGCTGGAGCCACTGTTAGAATCCTATAATTTACAGTATCACAAGGTGACTATGTACTTTCTCTTTGAAAATTTTTCATACTGTACATAGATGTCAATATTAAAAATATTTTCCAAAGCAAGAATCAAAGGAAGAAAATGCAATAGAGAAGTAGTTAAGGAAGAAAAAAAGCAAAAGGCGGAGTCACAAACATGATTGGGTCAAGTCGTGCACGTGTTTGGGTCGAATAGTGAACGCTTAAGCAGGTCAAGCCATGAAAGCGGGGCAAGTATTCTACGAACAACTAAGAAATGAACAAGCAAAAACAAAGAAACAAGGTCGGAAAACCACAGTAAGGGAGCAGTGAGGACCGTTGGATCTAAGCAACGATCAACGACAGAGATTCAGTCGCAATCGCAAATCGCAAGTTTTTCAGGATGGGCGCAAGGGTAAAGGTTAAATTCAACGAAATGGGATTTGCGATGAAGTGGGACCCATTCACCCTTTCACCCACCACACCTCCTTTCCATTTCATCCCCCTTAAAAAATCATTAAACCTTACCCTTTTTTTTGCCTTTCTGCTTTAGCCTTTACCTTTACCTTTCATCGTTTCCCTTGCCATGTCACTTACCTTCTCCCCACACTTCGTACTTCGCATATTTTAGAGTTTGCCTCTGTGCTTATAACTAAAACTTAAGAGTTGCGATCTACGGGCCACTGTATGGTCCTACCTTCTCTCCATGTCACCTCCCACTTTGCATCGCATCGCTGATTACATTCTTCATAACTTAAACTATAAATATTGCGAAGTGCGTGGATGCGATGCGGCCTCAAAACTAAAATATAAGCATTTTGAGGTCCGAGTATATGAGTTTTTACTCTGTTTTGTTTGAAAAAAAAGGTTGAAACACAGAAAGAAGGTTTCAGGTAGTAAATAAACACCACAAGTCGATTCAGGCGGCAAAGGGCGTTCAAGCATAATTGTTATGTTATGATGGTAGAAATGGAAAAGGCAGCAAAGCACATCAACAAAGTTACTAGTCGATGAAAAATGGCTAGCCCTGCACCAGACTAAGTTACCCAATGTCGATATTTTGAAAATTAGGGCTAGCTGTCAGAGCCATCATTTGTTTCCTCTTCAAGATCATCACATGCCACCTTCAAGCCTAATTTTGATTTACGAAGATCCACCTGAGTTTTTCATTCTTGAAGAGTTACCAAAATTAATTCCACAGGCGGTGTTTTGTCAGATATTTTCTTTGTTTGGGCCTTGCATGGCCATACCTATTTAATTTTCAGTTGTTTGTAATAAATGAAGTTAGCCAAAGTAGATTAAGGCAATCAACTCAAGTTTTAGTTAAATACTACTTGAATTTTCATAATCAAGGGTTGGATATTGTTAGCCCCTACATTGTAAGATCTACTATATCGGAGCACTGTAATTTTGGAGCTGGACATCAATAATCAAAGATCATTTACAAGATTCTTGAGTTGTGTCAAAATGGTGATGTGCTACTTCTCTGTTTAAATGTTTCTGTTGTTTTCTCTACTGTGAATATGTTCATCTAATTGTAAATCAGAAATTTTAGATTAATATTTTCTATTGGAGCACGTTAATTCTGTCTGAATTTACAATCTTAATGTTTTCTGCTGAAGTCTGATTAAAGAATTCTTAACTGCTCTTTAGTCACTATTGAACCTTACTATTTCTTTCACCTCATATTCATACAGCTCTAAAGATCCATTTAGCACAGTTAGCTTGCCATGTGATGCTCTTGATGTTGATATGCCATTCCAATACTATTTTGACTCCATAGCCCAATGGATTAGTCCCTGCAGCCCTATCTGTCCAACCAGACCATCAAATAAACAAACAATCCCCATCACTGTAACTAGCCTAATATCAACACTTATAATCATCAAGTTAAATCATAAAAATAGAGAGAGCATTCTTTGAGTCTAGGAAGGCTAGGTCCTGGACTCCAAAGTGGTTTGATGTTGTCCTCTGTCGTTTGATCTTGCCAATCTTACAAATTACGGACAACACAAGCTAATAATGATAATAAATTATCGTCCTTACAAGGTGTTGCAAAAGATTGATACTATGGAATACAAATTGGAGCTTCCAACATCTTCCCAAGTAAACCCAGTTTTCCATGTTTCATGCTTGAAGAAGGTTATAGGTGACAAACTCTCAGTTCAAACAATATTTCCAGAACTTGACAAGGAAGTAAAAATCATATTGGAAACTGAAGTAGTCATAGAAACAAGAAATCAACAACTACAAAATCGATCAATTTCAAAGTATCTCATCAAGTGGAATAACTTACACACTGAAGATTCCACATGGAAGGATGAGAATTTTATACATAATAATCCATAACTACTCAAGCATTGAGGACAACACTTTTTTGAAGGAGAGGGGCATGTTAGGTCCCTATAATACTAGTGTATCCCCGTATTGTTATTGTTAGTGTAGCCCCTTTATTGTTATTTTTATGCCCATGTAGTCCCCATAGTGTTATCATTATGCCCCATAGAAGCCCACTATTGTTATTGTTGTGCCCTTACATTATTATTGTTATGTAGGCTCTGATTATATTAGGACCCCTTAGACTCCTATAAATATAAAGTAGGTTTTTTTCATTTGAATCATCCAGGAATTATTCATTTATGTAATGTGAAGGAGGTTCCCCCTCGAAGAGGCTGATTTCTAAGTCGTTGATATATCTTTTCTTCTATTTGTGAGCTGGATGCATAACAGAAAAGAAGAAAACTACTTTTTCTAATTGTATTTTTGACTTATCTCCTTATAGGTTTACTCAAAATTCAATTGTAGACACTCGTTCGATGCAGAATTAAATTCTACATCCAATGAGTACCCATTATGCATACTTTTGAGAAGAACCACATTGATAACAATTTAAGATACACTAAAAAATGTGTTGGACACATTTTTTTAATGTATCTTAATTTTTTATCAATGTGGGTCTTCTCAAAAGTATGCATAATGGGTACTCATTGGATGTGGAATTTAATTATGCATCCAACAAGTTTCTACACTTGAAATTTGAGTAAACCTATAAGGATTTAAGCCAAAAATACAATTAAAAAAGTAGTTCTTCTTCTTTTACCTCCAAAATATTTACATGTACCTCTTTTTAAATTTAAAGGATTTTGATTGGTTTATATATTAGGAAATGGAAATTACATGAAAATTTCATGGGCACTTTTAGGCTGAAAATTACTCTAATGCATACTGTAAAGGACATGACGGAGCCACCGACTGCAAGGGAGGGTCAGAGAAGAGACTTCATTGCACCCGCAATAGCAATAAAAAGAACCAAAACCATGAATTTGTTACTCTAGATGAGTACAAACTAACAACCAAAAGACACAGGCGATGGGAAGGTCATAAGCTTTCCACCACCCTCTTGACCCACAATTTTTAGCACCACGACCCTGAGAAGACAAAGAAAAAGCAATTGTAACCCTTATCCCTAGCGAACATCCAAACCACCAGTAGGGAATATTAAAACCTGGGATAAAACCCTCCCACAGACAATAACCAAAGGTAATTCCCAATGGATAAAAAATAACAATGCGATCCGAGCTATACTCAGATTAAACCCCCCTCTTATGATGATGAGAAATGAAAATTACATGTACATAAACCTGACCCCAAACTCCAAGCGTGAGCTCTTGAAGCTTTAAGTTTCTTGGTGGAGTTCTGAAGGCATGAAAACAAAATGAAACCATGACCTCTCGTGTTCCCGGATCCTAGGGACAAGCTAGAAAACCAACACTGACCCAAAAAAATCGAGCACAGACATCCACACTGCTACTCAACAAAGGCCATGACCCCAACAAGTCACCATGGAACCTCACGTGCTCACCTTTGTTCTCATCTCTACAAAAATTCATCATCCAAACAACCAAACTGGAAAAACTTACGTGAACGCCCATGTATTTAACTGCAAAGTGTGAGAGCACTATCGACACTCATTTGAAGAAATGTTGGAGTGAGACATGATCTCGAATTGAATATGTGCATGGAGACACGACGAGCCACAATGGGCATTGTTGGGGCAAAATAATTATCTGTCATTTAATTTGTCAACTCGGGTGTTTCATAAGCTTGTGAAGCATGCATGCACTGTATGTGCTAGAAATTATCTTTCAGTTTAGATCAATCTAACTACATAATAACAAAAACCAATTCATCTAATCTATGAAATCAAATAATAAAAATGAAATTCAACTAACCTATGAAATCAGGTAACGAAAAGAAAGAAAACAAATTCAAAAGAAAATATAGCACGCAAACACACTTGCAGGAATTGAAATTTTAATCTAAGAAAGCATTTCAAACATGTAAAAAAAAACAACTAATGTATATTTAGTTACTCCAACATTAAATTATGAAGTGTGATCTTCTTGAGATAGTGTTAAGTAACCAATTATACCTAATGAACTAGAAAATCAAGTAAAGTATGCAAAAGGTAACTCAGTAATTGCACTCATTAAACATTCAACCATTCAGTCCTGAAACATGATTAAATCAATTTCTTTGGAATGATTTTTAGGAATATTAGTGACGCAATTAAGTGAGGATCTGAAAGCAAAATGTGAAAGCATGTAACACTCACTGTAAACAACTAATGTATATTTGACTTTCTGCAACATTCAATGTGAAGTATTACCCTCTTGAGATGCTATGTGAGAAGTCAATTATGCCATAGTCTATAAATTCCTAAAAATCAAATAACAATGTGCAGATTAAATTCAATAACTATATGCATTAGGCATTCAACCATTTAGTTTAGGATCATAATCTTGGAATGGCTTTTGAAAACATCCATTGACACAGTTAATTGACAATTCTGTTCTAAAAAAATGAATGACAAAACATTAAGGAAACTAGGCAACTATGTATTCTTATTACTTCAAAATTAATTCGATTTGAAAACATAGTTATCTATCTTCACAAAATATTTTAGAAAAATAATGATTACACAGTTATTATAAAACTAATACTAAGAAAGCAAATAAAATTTAATTTATAAAAGCAAGTAAATATCACACATTTTAGACAACTGATCTAAAAGTATGAGAGATTGTAAATCAAGATGCTCCATATGTATGAAAAACCAAATCAAAATGAAGGAACATTCATTAGTAAGATGCCACAATCTAATTAAGTATTCAAGGCTTGAGCATAAATCCAATTTTACACATAATTTTATAGGAAAAAGCTTCCCCTATTTATACAAAAAATGAGAAGCTATCTCATTAATGAGAGTCCATGAATCTATCCCTATATCTCTAGAGTTACAATCCAAAAATGAAGTGATAAGGCACATGTCTTCTTAGAGTTACAATAGAAATAGGAAATGGGACACATATCCTTATGATCCCATGATCTTCTCCATCCAAATTCGAATTTGGCTTTAGGAGGCCACATAAAGGTCTTTTGGAAGCTTCATTTTGACCTACACATGGCAAAAAACTCATTCCACTTGTTAGGTATAAGTATGTGCATATTATTTTCTAATTTTTAGCCACAAATTCACTTAAAAATATTAGGAATTAATAAAGTTTGGAAAATATAAATGTAACCTAATAGTGGTAATGGTAAGGTAAATGTAATGAAATGGAGGTGGAGTTAAGGTGACAATATGGACATATAAGCGAAAATGTAATGGAAGTGAATGACAAATTCAAGGCCCAGCATACCCCCCAACTGAAGTTATTACATGTCCTCATGCAATCTATTACATTAATTCTTTTTTATCCTTTAGTTGAATTGCAACACGGTTGGTTCTTATGTTTCAACCATATTTTGTTGTTGCATTCAATTTTGATCTTTGAACTTTGCATAATGATAATTTGATTATTGTTACAAAATATATTTCTATTGAATTGCATCATGGTTGGTTCTTGTGTGACAATGATGATTGTGTTTGTATCCAACTGTCTTTTTGAGTACTTTTGAAAAGGCATTGTATGCTCATAATAATAATGTAATAGTTAATATATTTTGAAAGTATGTGGGCTTTTGAATGTGATATGAATGTGGAAAAATTTGAATATGAATGTATCCCCCCCAACTAATGGTATTGGCAATTTTATGAAATGAGGAAAAGAAGTCTTTTTTTTCCAAAAATTATCATTCTGGCTTTTCAAGGAGTTATATGGTAAAAAGTAGAAAATGACATACCTTAAATTACCCTTTGAAAAATGGATGAGCTTCATGTGTGGTGACTGCAAAATTCTGATCATAATCTTCTTCATGTGGTTGTACAAGTTATGTATAAAAGAGTCAAGATGACTTTTTATTGCTTCTAATAAAACTGCTGAAATTGCTGCAAAATGGTGGTTGCAAAATTATGATCATAATCTTCTTCATGTGGCTATACAAGTTATGGATAAAAGAGTCAAGATGACTTTTTATTTCTTTTACTAAAACTGTTGAATTTGCTGCAAAATGGTGCTAATTCTATAGCTATCATATGATTCTGCATTTGAAAAATGTTGTTGATCTGTTGCGGCTGCATATATTCTTCATTTGTTTCAAAATGCTGAAAATGATAGTCTTCATGCCTTCAAAAATCGTTGGCATAATTCCTGCTATGTGAATAGATGTTCTAATGTCGAACATAGCAGGAAATTGTTGAATTAGTGGCTATTAATGGATGCCACTAGTCAACACGAAAAATCTCACCATTGATGACAATGAGAATCAAGATGCCCAAACACATCTTGTTAGGTACAAATAATTTTGTTGTTGTCGAGTACCTAGAAGATCCGATGAATAGGGGACATTAATGTATTCCCACTATTCGTCAGCAAGAAGACTTGCCATTAAGACGTGCAAGCCTCAAGGTGTTTTTGTAAGGATTTTTAGACTCAAAGGACTATGGACTCAATAATTTTCATTGAAGCAAGGTTTATTTGCAAAATGAAAATGATAGGAGAAAAAAATGGAAAATGACAATGGGAAATAAGCATGTAAGTGAGCTTCTTACTTTTATTTTTGGGTTAAGAGTGGACAAAGAGCAATGGAAATTGTATGTGAACAAAGGAAAATGAAAAACTGACTTTTGCTGGGAAAATAAATGTGGCTTGCTTTGAATTGCTTGGTTGGATTTATAATTCAAAAGGGAGGAAAAGTAATGGTCTTGATGGATATGGACATGGACTTGTTCTTATGTTTCTCATGAAATTGGTCCTTTGAAGACTAATTGTGTGCTCAATTAGTTTTCTTCAATGATCATTCGATAATTCAAAACCTTCAAAAAAACTTGGCACTAAAACATAAAACGTGAATGTGTTAAAAAAGAAGTGATCAATTCCTTTCCGATACATACGTAAAAGAGTTAATGCCAAATGGAACAAATTTTTAAGGAAAATCAAAAGTATTATATTCAGTCAAATTCATGATATAGATAACAATCCATTTTTAAGAAATAACCATGAAAAATAAATCAACTCCCTATTGTTGGATGACTTCATGCAATGTGTTCAGTAATATGATTAGCATCACAAAGATTCGTTGTGTCCTGCAAGTTAAAACTTCATAGAAAAATACACAGCAACAATATTATAATTTTTAAAGCCAAATGTTCAAAAATCCAAGCGATCAAAACAAGATAGTCATCATCTAAATAATCCTTCAATTGTTCTGCAAATCACTGAAATTGTCATCTGTGTTGCAATTTTTTTTTTTATTTTTTTTTATTTTTTTTTTAATAAGATAATGTTTTTGGAGATTTCATGATTCTTTTAAATTTAAAAAATAAAATATAATGATGCAATTGATGGATGATCTATTATGTTGGAAAAATGCCAAGTGGAATTGAGCATGTGAAATTTGCCACAACTCTCTCAACTATTTTTTTTTTTTATTATTTATTTTTTAATCATGAGACACATATGTGTCTAAATCAAATTTATTAAATAAAATTGAAACCTTAGACCACTTTCCATGTGGAGTAGAGTTTTTTATTAACTTGGATTCTTCCGCTTTCAACTTGACATGTTTAAACAGTTCAAAACAAATCATTTTTTTTCCTCACGCAATCTGCAAAAAAGAGCTCCAAAAAACCATGATTTTCTCCCAAATGGCTGAGAATTTCATAAAATTGCAATGTATTTACCTAATTCACCCCGTTCCTGAAAAAAACCCATGTTTTATTTTTTTTCTAATTCACCCTGGTTTGCTAAAAAAATGTGTTTTCTGGCAATTACACATTTCTCACAATTTCGTTTTCTAGCAATTACTTCTGCAACAAAATAAAATTGTTGTGGTTTGATTTTTTATTTGCAAATTTTGATGTGTAATGGCTTGTCTCTCACAGAGAATTTTAGATCGATCTTCCTCATTCCAATTACCTGCAATGGAATCTACAATCTTCTTTTCATCAGCAGTTTCTTCATGTGATACACTTTCATTGTCTGTCTCTACAATTGAATCTGCAATCTTCTCTTCATTAGCAATTTGCAATATTTTCTTCATCAACAGTTTCTTCATCTGATACATCTTAATTGTTTGTCTCTGCAACTTTTAAAATCGATTTTCTAATAACTACTGCTTGAGTAAAATTGAATATGGAAAATAGAAGGTTCATTTTTTATTGCAATACATAGATCTTTGCGTGGATTGAAGGCCTGCACATATGCGTAAGGCCAAGCCAAAGGCTGGCCTCACGCATATGCATGGGCCTCCTTTCCATGGGCCAACTTTTATTTTATTATGTTTTTTTTGTTTTTTTTTTAAAGAAAAATTATGCACATGTAATTCAATAAATCAGAAAAAAAATGAGAGGATGCAAAACATTAAAATTTGGAGAACTGATAAAAGGATCATGACTCAAACGACGATTTTCAATAGAATTGTAAATCAATTTCCAGCAAAATTTTTAACGATTTTGTTTTTTTTTTTTTTTTAATTTTAATTTTTAAATTGACTAATATGATTTTCTGATCTTCCAAGCCGCAACGGGGCATGGGAAGAGAGGATATTATTCAAAATTTTCAAATAAATTCATATTTTCACACACAAATTTTATTTCTGATGGTGATAAAAAAATGAAGTGATTCTTGTCACATACCTGTAAATTATTCTAGTCGAATTAATAAATAAAATAAAATAAAAAATTCTAAATATCTAGCTAAGTTTGGTTTTATTTTTATTTTTATTATCTATCTAAAAATATATATATATATATATATATATATATATATATATATATATATATATATATTATTTTTAAGTATATTCATGCTTCCAATGAAGCCATTTATGGATTAGAATCTTTGAAATATTCATATCCAAACTTGAAAAATGTACCTGATTGTTTGTAGGGATATGAAAAATTGTCTTGATCTTTCGATTTGACGCAAGGATCTCTTGAAGAATTGATGAATGTTGTGGCGCAATCACTTTTTGATACCATTCCTCAATGTAGTCTTTGGGTTGCATTCTAGATCCTCTGTCCATAAATGGTTAGTAAAAACAAAAACAAATAAAATACACTCTATACTGAAAACTAGTTCCTATGCACACTTCCCCGGTAACGACACCAAAATGTTGGGGCAAAATAATTGTCTGTCATTTAATTTGTCAACTCGGGGGTTTCGTAAGCTTGTGAATCATGTGTGCACTATATGTGCTAGAAAATATCTTTCACTTTAGATCAATCTAACTACAAAATAATGAAAACCAATTCATCTAATCTATGAAATCAAATAATGAAAATGAAATTCAACTAACCTATGAAATCAAGTAATGAAAAGAAAGAAAACAAATTCAAAATAAAATATAGCATGCAAACACACTTGCAGGAATTGAAATTTTAATCTAAGAAAGAATTTCAAAGCATGTAAATAAAAACAACTAATGTATATTTAGTTACTCTGACATTCAGTTATGAAGTTTGATCTTCTTGAGATAGTGTTAAGTAACCAATTATACCTAATGAACTAGAAAACCAAGTAAAGTATGCAAAAGGTAACTCAGTAATTGCACTCATTAAACATTCAACCATTTAGTCCTGAAGCATGACTAAATCAATCTATTTGGATTGATTTTTAGGAATATCAGTGATGCAATTAAGTGAGGATTTCAAAGAAAAATGTGAAAGCATGTAAAACTCACTGTAAACAACTAATGTATATTTGACTTTCTGCAACATTCAATGAGAAGTATTACCCTCTTGAGATGCTATGTGAGAATTCAATTATGCCTTAGTCTCTAAATTCCTAGAAAACAAATAACAATGTGCAGAGTAAATTCAATCACTGTATGCATTAGACATTCAACCATTTAGTTTAGGATCATCATCTTGGAATGACTTTTGAAAACATTAACGAACACAATTAATTCACAATAATGTTTTAAGAAAATGAATGACAAAACAGTAAGGAAACTAGGCAACTGTGTATTCATATTATTTCAATATTAATTCGATTTGAAAACAAAGTTATCTATCTTCACGAAATATTTTAGAAGAACAATGATTACACAGTGATCTTAAAACTAATGCTAAGAAAGAAAATAAACTTTAATCTATAAAAGAAAGTAAATCTCACACATTTTAGGTAGCTGATCTAAAAGTATGAGAGATGGTAAATCGAGATGCTCCATATGTACGCAAAACGAAATCAAAATGAAGGAACATTCATGAGTAAGGTGTACAATCTAATTATGTATTCAAGGCTTGAGCATAACTCCAATTTTACACATGATTTGATAGGAGAAAACTTCCCCTATTTATACAAAAAATGAGAAGCTATCTCATTAATGAGAGTCCATGAATATCTCCCTATATCTCTAGAGTTACAATCCAAATATGAAGTGATAAGGCAAATGAGACACATATTCTTATGATCCCATGATATTCTCCATGCAAATTCGAATTTGGCCTTAGGAGGCCACATAAGGGTCTTTTGGAAGCTTCATTTTGACCTACACATGGAAACAAAATCATTCCACTTGTTAGGTATAAGTATGTGCATACTATTTTCTAATTTTTAACCACAAATTCACTTAAAAATACTAGGAATTAATAATTTTGAAAAAACATAAATGTAAGGCAATAGTGGTAATGGTAAGGTAAATGTAATGAAATGGAGGTGGAGTGATGGTGATAATATGGACATATAAGCAAAAATGTAATAGAAGTGAATGGAAATTTCAAGGCTCAACAGACCCTCTGTTGACAAGTGGTATCTTGGATGGTCACCCCCCTCAGGGGCGAGAGAGTCAGTGTCAATAAGATCCTAAAGAGCCTGAAATTATCCTGGATCCAGATCTGCCTTACCCAACGCTACGTGCCATGAAGTGGAAAATTCTCCATGAGAGTTCACCGAGTCGAGGTTGGCCAACCAGTCAATAAATTTTTTTCTAGCGCATAGGACGTGGCAATTTGTAGAATACTCAAATATTTCCAAGATACATTTAATTCTCTCAAGTTGGGCCTCAAGCCGCCAAATCCTAGCAATTTTTATGATGGGGGAACCATCAATAATATTTTGAGTCATTTTAATTATCAATTTGGAGTCCCCAACAATGTGAATCCTCAACCATTCCTATTGTTGTTCTAAAATAAAGCCGTTTTCTAAAGTAATTAGTTTTGTAACATTGTTTGTTGTGCATCCATAGTGGCAAGCATAGATCCCAGTAGGAGATCCATTTTTGTTCCATAATTTTCCCACCATAACCTGTGGGTCCTGGGTTGCCCTCAGAGGATCCGTCGAAATTGATTTGAAAACAACTTGAAGGGGGGTCTAAGGAAGACAGAAGGAGATGATATTGGGGAATCCCTGACTGCATAAGAAATAGAGGGCGACATGTCCTGCAATAGTTAGGAGATATGAGAATCAAAGAATCTTAAGGATCTGTCTACTAGTCATAAAAGTCCCATTTATATGATAGGATTGTTTTCCTTATATTTTATTTCACTATAGTCCATATAGAAACACTTGATGGGGTCTGATCACAAAAGATAATGATGATTTCTTTATTTCTACACATTCAAGAGAGTAAATCCAAAGAAAAAACACCATGCTCTGTTAACAATTGGGTTTTTAAATCAATTGGTTTTCCAACCTTGAATAGTCTTCAGGATGTCCTCCAGGTGGTGGTTGAAGGGTCCAAAAATAGTGTCAACCTTCTCCCAAATATCTCTAGCAACCGAGCACACATTCAAAAGGTGTTGCATTGTCTCCTCTATGTTCTTAAATAGGGAGCATCGATACAGCCCCAAATATCCATGCTTGACCAATCTATCCAAAGTGAGGATATTCTTATGGGAAACTAGCTATAGAAAATGAAAAAAATATGGCCAGACTCCCCCCTCCCCCCCCCCCAATATTTTGCTCCAAATTTTCCTTCTTTCCCTGTTGTGAGAATCCACTTTGATGAGGTAGGATTCCTTGAGAGAGAAGGTCCCTAATGTTTAATACCCCCACCTTAACTTGTTATGAGATTGAGGTATACACCGTTAGTGGAGATGTTATGAGAGATTCTGCCATGCTTCTCGAGGGACCTCCAGTTGCCAGTCTCTCTCTCCATTTTCCAATGTCGCTAGCCGTGGTGGGTTGGGTGCTCAATATAGTAGTCAGCAACGCACCCTGCACTTTGGTCCTAGAGGAGGACTTTAAGGTCCTGAAGTGTCGAATCACGATAAAGTCAAGGGAGTTGTTGCCATAAATCTTCCCAAAATAAGGAAAATTAAAAATCCTTGATTTCGCAGAAGAAGTGGTCTTGAATGTGGTCTTTATTTTGGTTGGCTAGGTTCCATATCTCCAATCCTGAAGAGAAAGAGTGGTCCTGCAAGAGTGTACCCTAAGATTTATCCTGGTCATATTTTTGTGTCCATATGTTTCCATTACTTAGTACCGCCTTGGATCCAACACCACCATAACTTAGCCCCTAATGCCATGTTTATTTCCTCATGATCTCGCAAACCTAAGCCCCTCTGTGCTTTGTGGAGACAATTTTTTTCCCAGTTCACTAGCGACCATTTATTCTCAAGAGTAGCACCATGCCATAAAAATTTGTAACTATTGTTGTTAGCTCTCAATAAATGCTTTTCGGGGCAGGGAGGAAGGAGAGTTGATAGAAAGGGATCACCTTCAAGACATATTTCAAGAGAGTAGCATGTCCAACCAAGTTTAGGAGCCGGAAGGTCCAATTCAATAATATTTTTATGAATTTAGAGCATAAATCCTTCCAATGAGTTATGTGAAGGGGATTTGTAATCAAAGGAACTCCTAGGTACTTCAAAAAAAGAGATAAAATGGAGAAACCTAGGATCTGAGCTAGAAATATTTGGATTGGAAGAAGAGTATGAAAAAAATAAATATTATATTTTTCATTGTTAAGGAGCATACCTAAGACCTTCTAGAGTTCTACGAGGATTCCATCAATTTGAAGAGCTTCTCAGATAGTGGCTTCACCATACAATATATTATCATCAAATAATTTTTGATGAGTCATATCGATATGTGTTCCTGGAAGGTTAAGTCCTTTTAGGTCATTGTTGTGTTTCGCTGCGTTAATCAAACAACGTAGTCCCTCAAAAACTGTAATAAAGAGGAAATGCAAGATCGGTTCCCCTTGCTTGAGGCATGTGGAATATCTGAAGGTGGCAAAGGGAGCACTATTTATAAAGATTGATAATAATGGAGTGGAGATCGTTGACTTAACCAACAAACCCAATCTCCACTAAAACCAAATGCTCTCATGATCAATAGGATATATGACCAATTGAAGTAGTCATATGCTTTTGAAAAATACAACTTTAATAGCATCCTCTACTTCTTATGGATCTTGAGCAAATGAATAATTTCATGGGAAAAACTATCCCGTCCAGAATTTGCCTCCCTTCTACAAACCTCGACCGCTCCGGAATAATTATGTGATGGAGGATTGGCTTCAGTCATTGAACAAGAATAGAGGAGACAATCTTGTATGTCACATTGCATAAGGTAATGGTTCTGAATCCACTTGGGGTGCTGGCCTCCTTATATTTGGGAATAAGGGTGAAAAAATTTGCATTTAAGCCTGACCATATATGCTTTTTCCGATAGGACTCCTCCACCAGATTGACAATATCTGGGCCTGAAAAAAACCAACCAGACTTAAAGAATTTAGAGGTGTAGCCATCTGGCCCAGGTTCCTTATTAGAGGGCATCTCTTTGACCACCGATTCCACCTCTTCGAATTATATTGGTCATAGTAAGGCCTCATTTTTCTCTACAGTCATAAGATTAGGCATATGATGGGTAACTCACTCAATATCTTATGATTTGTTTATCTCTTCTTCAGTCAAGAGAGTGGAGTAGAATGAGATCATCTCGTGTTCCATGTCTTGATGATTCTCCAAGCATGTCCCCTCCTATAAAGTAACCCAAGTAATGTGGTTTTTTTTTCTGTGACTAATCATATATCTGTGGAATAATTTTTTATTCTGCTCCCCTCTCAAAGCCATTGGATTCTTTATTTTTTCCTCTAGAGGGCTTCCTCTTGGATCCTTCGTTCTTCCAACTCTGATACAAAATGTCTTTCCTCAATTTCCCGCTCCTCAGTGCAGCCTTCACATACTACATGCATCTGAAGTGTCTCCATATGTTCCTCTAGCTTATGTTTTTCGGAGAAGATATACCCAAATTCCTCTCAATTCTAGATTTTGATTTTTAGCTTGAAGGATTTTAGTTTTCTCTGGAAAATATGTCTGCAAGATCCTGGGAGCACCTCCAAGGTCTTCCACCATTCTTCTAGCCTTTCTATAAGGCCCAAATGCTGCAGTTAAAATATTTCAAAGCAAAAGGGTTTGTTTTTGGGGATGGATTGGGAGGTCAGGTTGAGGCATATAAGCTACTGATATGAGCCTATAGAGGGCAGAATTGTTGTTTCAACAAATAGATCCTTCAAGATTAGCTCTTACGACATTAGGAAATGGTCTAGATAGTAGGCCACCTTGTGCTAACCGCCACACCTATTGTTTAATGTGTGAAGCCTTGTCTTCATATTCACATCCGCAAGATGGAGATCATCGATCATGGAATTGAAAGCGATGCATATGGGATCTAATCATCACTTCCCCCCCCCGTTTTTCTTCCATATTCTAAATTAGATTGAAGTCCCCTCCTAAGATCCAATATGAAGCATACATATTAGGCTTGATGGCATGAATGATTTTGATAAAAAGCACCTTTTATTGGGGGGTTGATGATATAAATACCAATGTCAGACTATACTAGGCCTCTGATCCAATGGGACATAATGTTCCTGAGAGAGTGAAACAAGAGCCAATCCAATATTTGAAGATGGCTTAATTGGGGTTCCAAAGTACTGTGATTCCGCCAACTAGTCCTATGACTTCTATCATCATTGCTTAACTATTATTCCAGCAACGCTGGCTAGCTTCCATTAATTTCTCTGATTTTTTGGTTTCTTGTAACAACACAATATTCAATTTATACTTGAGATTTTTTTATTTTAGGGAATGAAGCTTACCTTTTTTTATTTAAGCCTCGAATGTTACAAGATAAAATTTTCATTTAGAAGAATGGATGGATCTGGGAAAGTAAGACATCAATTATCCCATGTGACTTGAATTCAACAGAAGTTCACCCACTTCCCTAGTAACTTCCTTTATCATCTTTCGACCCTTTTTTCCTTTCTCTAGCACACCCAGATTTGGGAAATTGATGGCCAATATGCCTCTGTCTTTTCTTGAGTTCGGAGGTTTTGGATCTACTTCCTTCTTTCCCAATCTAGCACTCCATTGGTTAAAGATATTTCAAAAGTCTGTAAGTTGATTGGTTGGGATGTATTTAATGTCTGCTTTGATCCATACTTGAAATATATCGACCATTTTTTATTCCTATGGCCCAAGGATATTGAAATTTTCCTCTATCTCCAGAACTTTTCTTGTTTGGTTTAGGATCTCCTTTAGTCTGTGATCATCCTTAGTGGTTTCCAACGTTTTTCTCTTGGAAGTGGCTTTATCCATATTGTGTGGGATGTGGTTTCCCACTTCCATTTCCTGAAGCTTTCTTTGAGATTGGACTGGTACCTCTGTGCGATTCTCTTGCTCGGGCTCAGTGGTTTCCAGGATGGTGAAGGGATTTTCATCCCCCATAAGGTAGGGTTTTTCCAGTCAGTTAAGGAGTGGTTTTATATCTAGGCGGTGGCGATGACGGTGGAGATGGACAAGCATTTGAGGGCATTGTATGAGTCCGAGGTGGTCGATTTCTCCTACCGCTGACTTGTTGGAAACCCTCATCATCTCGCTATTGAGCATCCTATTGGGCTTATTCTTCTATAATGAGAGGGAAATCATGAAATAGGTGACCATATTCATGGCAATGACAAAATTTGAATGAGACATGTTCATAGTATAACGGTTAAGTCCAAATGGAGTCGTGGTAGACTAGATCTATCGATTCTGGGAGGGGTTGGAAGATGTTCATATGAACACAAATGCAAGCATATGATGCATTTCTTCATCTTCTTTTTTTCTTTTTTTCTTTTTATTTTTATTTATTTATTTTATTTTATTTTATTTATCTCTAAGAATTTCATAAACTTTCCAATGGCATTGCCGATCCTTTCTAATATATCAGGCTCCCAGAAATCATCTGGGAGTGAATATAACCTTACCCAAACTGGAGCTGCGTAGAACTCTTCTTTGTCAGGGTTATAACATTCCTCCTAGTATCGTCGAATGAGTCCCAAATTTTTCATGAAATAAGGCCCATTATCAAAGGTAAGTTTCCTATCTTCCAGATCTATGAAGATCATGGTGAAAAATAATTTTTCTCTGAGGTAGAGTTCTCTCTGGCACCAGGGTGCCCATTTGTTCTAGATCCACTAGAGGATGTCTTGTTCTCAGGGCCAAATACCCAAAATTTGAAAATCATGGTGTGATACTTCATATATAGAGTGATTTCTCTATATGATTGTTAGGGATCACAAACTTAGGGTTCATTTCTACTTTCGAGAGACAACAGTTTCTACCACAGGCCTGCCATTGCACTCCCATGACGAGAGATTTTGTGGTTGCCAAAGTTCAAGAAGAAGCTCCTAACATCGGGTTGCTTCCATGGACAAATGGCGTGCAATTAACAACATCTTTGAAGGAGGAAGGCTCCCCTCGCCTTAGCGAAGGGCCAATCATGGGAGTTTCACCATGCAGCTGCAATGAGGTAGCCCCTTCATAGAAAATTGATTCAGAGGGAGCGATCCAGCCGACCAAAGCTAGCCAGTATGATTTCTGCAGAGTATGGTTCATATCTGACAAACCCATGTTTGCAGAGCTCTTCAAAGGCATCCCTATGGTTTGATGTTATTCCTCTGGGTTTTTAATATTAATTATTTATAATTATTAATATTTTAGGTTTATAATGTTAATCCTAAGATTTATAATCTTAATCTTAGGTTAAATGTTTATTTTAGGGTTATAATATTTACCCCAGGCTTTATATCCCTTGCGTTTATAATATTAATTTTTTTAATCCATGATAACCATTAGGTTGGTCTTGAGTCAATTAGGGTAAGTTACTTAGGGTTGAATATGATATTTTAAATTTGTAATTTAAAAAAAAAAAATTCATATGTATGGGGGTCTTTTGGTGAGTTTGAAAGGTCATCATTAATGTAAGAGGTGTCATTGTCAAAGAAAAATCCAAAAAAATATTTGTGCATGAGTTAATCTGGTCATTAGAGTGAATTTGACACTTTTACCAACTTTTGCAACAAATTCAGTGTAAACATGTCAAGATTTTCTATGTAAGTTCCTGTACTTTGTTTTTCTTCCAGCGTTATGTGTTTTTGATGTTTTTGAGCAGTCAACGTAGTGAAAAGGTGGATGAATCATCAAATAAGAGCATGACTATTATTGTGCCACTTCTTCAAGGGGGAAGCTCAGTAGTAAAACTACATATGGCTGACATCTCATCATGATGCCAGCTCGTCAATTGGAAAAATCACCATCTCAACTCAGGTTTACAAGGTTTTAACTCCAGTGTATCAATTGGCCAACACCTCAGCATGTCATTTTGGTTCGATAAAAATGATACAAGCTGAACTGAAGAAAAAGGGTCTTAAAATTGTTGTGAAAAATGATGATGTTACTCCATGAAAGATGGTAAGGAAACACATTTTTGGACCATATTTTGTCTTATACTATCATACGAGGCATGTACAGGCTTTGGTAGTATTTTGTAGGTGAAAAAAGAAAGAAGGTTCAAAATATCAGTAAATTAGATACTTTCGTAGTAAGTCCCATGCTTAACGACGATATTTTTCTACGAAAGTGATGTAGGTTTCTTCGAGGGTAAACTTCAGCAAAAAATTTAGAACAAGCATGGCTTAGAGCATTTGTCAATCAGAAAGGTCAACGATTATGCAAAAGGAGGATGTTGGAGTTTGCTACGAAATTTCTGGAAATAATTGTTTTAGCAGTTAACTTCAAGCTCACTTTCTGACCAAATGGAAAGGAATTTTGGAAATCTAAAGGTTGTTTTCTTCAGCACAAGCCCATATATAAAAAAATCTCTCAGTTTTTTCATAGCCATCAGTGTTTGGAAAATACACACTCATCTTTGAGGCCTATTTTATGAATTTTTCCTAGCCAGATTTGTGTAGAAATTTTAAAATTCAACTTAGTGGAGGTCCAACTCAGCATCCACGTGGCATGATGACGAATCAGTAGTCTAGCACATTCAGAAAATCCGTTGGTTGAATTTGATAAGGGTTTTTAAAATAATTTGTTGAGATATTTAATGAAACAAGCGTCCTTTTCGTAATCAAACTCTACCAAATAGAAAATATCCCTAGGAAGTCTCCAAGTGATGTAATTCTATTAGGAATGGGTATCTTAAGTAGGAATTTGAGGCTAGTCTAGGTGGAAGACCATTGTATGAGACCTGACTCTATAAATGAGGGATTTTTTGAGTTTGAATGGGTTGATGAATGTAATGAGAAGGCTATTATGTAATTTCTTTCTATCAAGTTAATATATAGTTGCAACAATTGTTTTTCAGACCTGAGATTTCTTTTGAGGTTATATATTTGTGTCTTTCCATTTTCCTTATTGTCATCAACTTCATAATATCATGATTACTTGGAATTCATAGTTTTATGCTCCAATTTCCTTCATGTACTATGTTTTTTCTTTAAAAAGTTATATTTTAAGCTTAATTGCCTCAGTTCAATGGATTACATTTTCTTGTAATTGAAGTCCCATAGCTGACTCCATGCCCAATGGTAGCCTTCATACAATATTCCACCTGCAAAATCACTTAAAACAAAAAAATATTTAGCCATCTGCAATAGAGATCTTATCTTGAATATTCATTTGTTTTCTTGGAGAGAGCCCTCTCTGATTGGAAGGGCTAACTTCCAATCTAAAGTGTTTTGAAATAGTTGTGCTAGGTTGACAGTTGAACATCCCAACTGGTTCCAGCTTAGTGATAACAAATTCCTTGGGTTTAATATTATTCCCGTGGGTTTATGATATCAATCCTTTGGGTTTATAAATCTAAGAGTTGATATTCCTAGGTTAGAATATATTTCATAAGGTTTATAATATTAATCCTAGGATTTAATCTAAATATCTTGGGTTTATAATCCATTGGGTTTATAATATAAATCCTAGGGGTTTATAATATTAATATCTTGGATTTATAATTTGTAATATTATGGTTTATAATATTAATACCTTGGGTTTATAGTATCAATCCATTTGGTCTATAATATTTATCTCTTTTACGAACAATAATTATAATTAATATTAATTATCATTAATTATTAATAATTATAATTATTAATTATTAATAATTGACTAATTATGTCGGAGGCGTTCTCTTGATGGGCTTTTGATTTGAAAACACTATTCATTGCAGTGAATCAAAATGCATACATTTCATCCTCCTTGCGCCTCGACACGATTTCACAATTAAAGACTGAAGAAGTTGTATAGAGTTTTGGAGGGGTTTACGTTTCTCACCACCTTAAGTAGACCTAGCTTGGATCTTTTCTATAATCTCATACCTTGTGTCCCATTTGTCCTTTAAGATTTTTGCTTTTTTGTGTTTGCTCAAACCCAATAGAGCTCTGAGCAGTATTGTCCTATCCTTGGTATTTTGCGGTAATATTTGCAGTCAGAATTCTGTATCAGGAGTCAAGCAGAGAGATTCACCCATGTCAGTGAAGGGATGTGCGAAAAACAAAGGTTGCGACCACCATGGCCCTTGGTGGGAAGAGTTTCCCTTCAGGGTATATTTTCAGGTTCTATTGGCATTTCTATTGATGGCATTGTTCGTGATCCTCGTCTTCTTCTTGGTGTTGAATCCGCACAAGAACCTCCATGACACTACGTTCAGCCAGCTGAATGTGAGCAAAGGATTTATAACTTGAAAATTTAGCTTTAGAATGTGAGCATCAACCTTTATTCACATTCTAAACCTAAAACTAAGGCAACCTCTCTCTATAGAACAAAATCATCTCTGCCTCTATTACAATTACGCTCAAAATATTAGGATTGCTTGGCCCTTACCTCATACTCAGAAATTCACTTGGGATCTCTCCCAAGAGAATATCGAGCTTTTCCACAACAACTGCCTTGATAAACATGGAATGGGAACACAACACTGACTCCACCTTCACGTTGTTGATGTTCTCCACCCCCGAGATTATAACATATTTGGAATGGTCCTTTATTTCGAGGTAACTGTCCAGGTGGATCACTACCAAATACCCCTTGTGGAACCACCCACCTTCCATGAATTTTGCAGTGCTCCTCTCATCGTTGATATATCCCTTCATAACACTCAACCCTCTCCTCATAACATCACCCATCTGCACCCCATCTCTAGCCACGCTACCCATGCTACCTGAATCTTTTACATCCAATTCCATCTAGCCAACCCCCCTTCACTCTATCTCTATCCATGCTACACATGCTACCCGAATGCTTTAAATCCAATTTCATCAAGCTAAACACCATAACGCTCTGTCTGGCTTTGAGTTTAGCCCTCTCCTTGGCCGGAAGTCTGTCCCACTCACTTTTCCAAGTGAAAGTAACCACCGGTCATGTGGTCCGTATGAGGCCATAGCCATGAGTGACAAAGAATGTTAGCTCTTCAATTTTATGTAGCACAGCGACAGGAGGAGGAGTGCCGACAGTTAAGATCTCCACCCGATGGGACAAAGGCTTTCTGTCGGATGGATCTACGTTTTCCATCATGATAAGCACCACAGGTGCAGTGCAACGATGGATAACCAGTGGCCATTGAGGGCTTTATAGATGACATTGTTGAAAATGCAACAAGATGATGGAGCCTAGTGAAATGAAGTCGCCTTCACTAGGTGGGCCCGCAGGCTATTTTTGGCGCAAAGTCTATTTTTAGACTATGTCTATTTTTAGACATATGGATCATGGACTGGGAGTTGCAGTATGCTATTCTTGGAGGATTTCTCATGTTGGTAAAAATATATGGACCTCTATTTTTAGACATTTAGGTCGAAGTCTATTTTTAGACTGCCTAGCTAAAAATAGAACAGTTGAATATTATTTTCTCTTAATAATATTCGGACTAAAAACATTATCTTATTCTCTTGGAGCACTTCAGTTTGACCCACGGATGTTGGTCATGTAGCTGATGAGGATTTACGCTATTCCCATGGGTTTGGTGAGCTAATGCATGTTTGACTTCAATTAGAGCTCAAGTGGCGGAGTTCGGTGGAGTTGATTGAGGAGTTGATGGGGTTGAGACTAGTTGAACTAGTTGTGATCAGTTTAACTGGCGATTACACTAGAGATGAGTTGGGTGAATTAATTATTAATTAATTCAATAATTATTAACTCATTATTCAACTAAAGAACTCATCAGTTAACTACAGTGCATGAACAGTTCACCGCAGACTAGTGCAAGAGATAGGTGAAAGAGCCAGCAGTTGTACATAAGTTGTGCATGAGATTTGCACAATCAGTGGGATGAGTATGCCAATGAGGATTGCGCTGTTCAAGCAAGAGGAATTTGAACTTGGTTCAGCCTATTCTTCCTTTTGGATTGCACAGTAGAGGCAGGCAGACAGTGGAGGAGTTTTGAACCCGTGATCGGTTCAAACTGAGCTAGTTTTGTGTGTAGCTTTTGGAGACAGTACTGAGTACTTGTGAGGAGTATTGTATTATGTAAAGTTACATGTTTCTCATCCATTATATGATACATATATCTGGGGGTTTTCAGCTATAATATTTCCCCATACATACTACATTCTATGTGTGTGAATTGATGTTTTGTCGCTTGTTTTATTTTCCGCATGTGATGATCAATTTGTAGAAGGGATTATGTGTTGTGCAGCAAATCAAATTGATGTATGATCAGGGTAATATCAGTGAATAAATATTCATTATTCAGAAAATTTCTACATGGTATTAGAGCGATATTAATCGTCAGATCTATTATTCAGAAAGTGATTGCATTTTATTTCCTCGAACAGAGCCTGTAGTGAGGGCCAAGTAGCCTCCGAATTCATCCTTCTTCGGAAGGTGAAATATCTGGTAAATTCCCCTGCAGTCAATATATGATTTGAAAAAAATTTACTCTCACGAATTTTATATCGGAAGCAGTTGATTTATCAGCTGGTGGAATTCGAATTTGCTGAAGAGTTTTCTTGGTGCAGAAGCGAAGATGTCTTTTAATGGATTGCGATTGGAGTATGCCTTGGAAGGCAGCTCGAATTATATTGCATGGAAAGACCAGATGGAGGCTATGTTAGATGAGAATGGGATGTTGGAATTCATTGAAAAAGAGATTCCAAAGCCTACTTCTACTGATGCTACTGTCGTCGAAGCTTGGCAAAAGAAACAAGCAAAATGTCGAAGGATTCTGTTGGAGGGCGTAAAGGATCACATAGTATCCAGCCTGCATGGAAAGGCTTCTCCATATTTGATGTGGAAAGCCTTAACAGATCTATTCCAAAGCAAGAGCGACCAAAGGAAGCTGGCGCTCAAGGATAAACTCTGGAACATCAAGATGGAGAAAGGGGACAGTATGCCCAAATATCTCACGGGGTTCACCCAATGCCGAGATGAGCTGGGTAGTGTGGGGGTGACTGTCGATGATGAGGAATTGGTGAGCTTGGCTCTCCTCGGGCTTCCTAAAAGTTGGCATGCATATCAAGATAGTGTCAATGGTCAGGAAAATTTATTGGGATGGGAAAGACTGTGGTCTGATCTCGTGCAAGAGGAGATCCGACGGAATACCAGAGATGGATCTTCATCAAAGGTATCTGATGAAGAAAACTGTGCTTTGGCTGCCAAAGAAAAGAAGGGGAAGAACAAGAAATATTCTCATTCCAGTGCAAAGGGCAAGAAGCAACAATACATGTCCAAGGTGAAGTGCTTTCACTGTCACCAGCATGGACATTATGCCACAAATTGTCTGCAGAAGAAGAAGAACAAGAAAGCTGGCGGATCTGCAGCAGGAGAGGCCTTGGCCTCGCAGTTCGAGCTAGATTTTTCGCTGATCACATGCTTGGTGTCAAGTGTGATGGGATCAGTGTGGTTCTTGGATAGTGGTGCGTCATTTCACATGACGGGAGATCGTGATTTGTTTGCTGATCTGGAGGAGAAAGATCTTGGCGTGCACATCGAGATGGGCGATGATGGTAGATACAGTACGAACAGTATCGGTACCATTTCCTTTCAGAGGGAGTCTGGTAAACCCTTTTTATTGAAGGAAGTAATGCATGTGCCAGGATTGAAGAAGAATCTGATCTCTGTCGCTATGTTGGAAGACAAGGGGTATGATGTGGTCTTCAACGAAGGAAAAGCTTTCCTGCGAAATAAGGCTACTGGAGAGACCTGGAAGATAGGGGTTCAAGTCAAGAACCTTTATCAGTTCCAAGTAGATGGTTGCGCAGCAATGGCATGCGAGGCAGAAGGATTGGTGAGCCGGGATGATGAAGGCAAGCTGTGGCACCAGAGATTGGGCCACCTTCACCATGGAGCTTTGAAGATACTGCAGTAGATTTCTACGGGACTTCCTAAGGGTACACTTGCGTAGTCAAATCAGTGCAAGGGATGTACCTTAGGCAAGTATGTGAAAGCCACCTTTCACGAGAAGGATAGTCGCGCCACGACGATCCTTGAGAGAGCTCACACAGACGTGTGTGGTCCTTTCTCAGTAGCTTCGACAGCAAAGCACAAGTACTATGTGATCTTTGTTGATGATTTCTCTCGAAAGTGCTGGATCTTCTTCATGCAGAAGAAGAGCGAGACATTCTCGAAGTTCTGCGAGTTTAAAGCACTGGTCGAGAAGGAATCGGGGAAGAAGGTGAAGGCTTTTAGGAGCGACAATGGTGGTGAATTCATCTCTGGCGAGTTCAAGGACTTCTGCAGCACAGAAGGGATTCGAAGAGAGCTCATAGCTACCCATAACCCACAGCAGAACGGGGTAGCTGAGCGAAATAACAGAACGATCGTGGGTGCTGCACGGGTGATGTTGCATGATCAAGGCCTACCCCTTCATTTGTGGGCTGAGGCATGCAACACAGCAGTATATGTGCAGAACCATTGTCCTCACAAGATACTTGGCATGAGTACACCCGAGGAGGCGTTTTCTGGCAGGAGGCTTGATATTTCCCATCTAAGGATTTTTGGTTCACCTGTGTACGTGCATGTCACAAAGGAAGCCAGAAAGAAGCTGGATCCGACCGCTGAGGTTGGAATATTTTTGGCATATACTGATACACCTCACAACTATCAAGTGTATTTTCCAGATAGTCGCAAGACTGTTGTGCGACGGGATATCAAATTTCAGGAGGAGAAAGCCATGCAGTGTTCGCTTGAGAGGGAGCCACACTTGCATGCAGAGGAGGAGCTGTTAGCTCCCAAGGATGAGTCTCCGGATGTGGATCAGCCACAAGAGGAGGTTCATGGAGTGGAAGAGACCACTCATGCAGCGCCGACCATCAGAGGGCGAAAGCGCACTACAGAAGCTGAGCGACTAGCTCAAGATGCAGAGAAGGTTGTAGGACCACCTACAGCACAACGCAAACAGAGACAGTCACCGGATCGGTACACTGGATACATGGCTCTTGTGAGAAAATGTGTCGTGACGGAGCCATCCTCTTTCAAGGAAGTTGTGGAGGAACCTGCATGGGTAGATGCCATGATCGAAGAGTATGATTCAATCGTCAAAAACAGTGCATGGGAGATTGTCCCAAGACCGAAGGGGAAATCAATGGTAGGCTCGAGATGGGTCTACAAAGTGAAGCAAGTAGCTGACGAGAGTGTGGAAAAGTACAAGGTGAGATTTGTTGCTCGAGGCTTTTCACAGATAGAGGGAGTCGACTATGAGGAGACCTTTGCACCTGTCGCAAGGTATTCTTCGATACGAACGATCCTTGCTCTCTCAGCGCAGATGGGGTGGCACATCCATCAGATGGATGTGAAGACTGCGTTCCTCAATGGAGTCATTGAGGAGGAGGTGTACATAGAGCAGCCCAAAGGTTTCGAGATCTTCAGCAGTGAGTCGCATGTGTGTAGACTCAATAGAGCACTGTATGGGTTGAAGCAAGCACCTCGTGCTTGGTACACTCGGATAGACAATTATTTCACCGGACTTGGATTCTCCAAGAGTGAGGCGGATCCTAACCTATACCAGATTGTGGTGGAGGGGAAATCATTGATCATCATATTGTATGTAGATGATTTGATTCTAACGGGAGATGAGATGTTGATACTTTCATGCAAGGAGGATCTTGCTAGAGAGTTTGAGATGAAGGACTTGGGCCTCCTTCATTATTTCCTGGGATTGGAAATCTGGCAGCGCAGTGGTGGACTATTTGTTTCTCAGGGTAAGTATGCCCGGGAGATACTGGAGAAGTTCAACATGCATGGCCGCAAGCCTGTTGATACTCCTCTTCCTGGTGGATGGAGGAAGGAGGATGCTACTTCAGCGGAGGTAGTGGATGCCACTGTTTATCGACAGTTGGTGGGGTCGCTTATGTATCCGGTCAATACACAACCCGACATATGCTATGCTGTTAACCAGCTTTCACAAGCTATGGTTAAGCCTACCAAGCTCTTCTGGAAAGCAGGCAAGCATGTATTGAGATATCTCAGAGGCACATCGAGATATGGATTATGGTACATACAGTCGGATGAGGTGAAGCTGTGTGGCTTCATGGATGCAGATTGAGCAGGGAGCCCAACGGACAGAAAGAGCACATCTCGAGGGATTTTCAGTATCGGGTTGACAGCAGTTTCTTGGTACAGCAAGAAGCAGAGATCCGTGGCACTCAATTCAGCAGACTCGAGTACATGGCAGCAAGTCTGCCGCATGCTGCAGGCTATAATACGATGAGGAAGATCCTCGGTTGGCTTGTTCTGTGTCACATTTGGAGCCTACTCAGGATTTATTGTGATAAACTGTGAGCTGCATTAAGCTCTCGGCTAATCCAATATTTCATGATAGATCCAAGCACATCGACATCAGGTACCATCATATCAGAGACTGTGTTCAGCGGAGGATCATGTTACTCTCATACATTCCCACGGAGGATCAGGATGCTGACATCCTGACGAAGGCGCTCACTAGGAGCAAATTCGAGTTCCACAGAGGCAGGATAGGGGTTGCAGATAATCCATATCTTTCTGAGAGGGAGTGTTGAAAATGCAGCAAGATGATGGAGCCTAGTGAAATGAAGTCGCCTTCACTAGGTGGGCCTGCAAGCTATTTTTGGCGCAAAGTCTATTTTTAGACTATGTCTATTTTTAGACATATGGAGCATGGTCTGGGAGTTGCAGTATGCTATTCTTGGAGGATTGGTCATGTTGGTAAAAGTAGATGGACCTCTATTTTTAGACATTTAGGTCTAAGTCTATTTTTAGACTGCCTAGCTAAAAATAGAAAAGTCAAATATTATTTACCCTTAATAATATTTGGAATCTAAACTTCAGTTTACTCTCTTGGAGCACTTCAGTTTGACCCTCGGAGGTGGGGCATGCAGTTGAAATGAGTATTTATGCTATTCCCATGGTTTTGGTGAGCTAATGCATGGTTGAATTCAGTTAGAGCTCAAGTGGCGGAGTTCGGTGGAGTTGATTGAGGAGTTGATGGGGTTGAGACTAGTTGAACTAGTTGTGATCAGTTTAACTGGCGATTACACTAGAGATGAGTTGAGTGAATTAAATATTATTTAATTCACTAATTATTAACTCATTATTCAACTAAAGAACTCATCAGTTAACTACAGTGCATGGACAGTTCACAGCAGACTAGTGCAAGAGATAGGTGAAAGAGCCGGCAGTTGTACATAAGTTGTGCATGAGATTTGCACAATTAGTGGGATGAGTATGCCAATGAGGATTGCGTTGTTAAAGCAAGAGGAATTTGAACTTGGTTCAGCCTATTCTTCCTTTTGGATTGTGCAGTAGAGGTAGGTAGACAGTGGAGGAGTTTTGAACCCGTGATCGATTCAAACTGAGCTAGTTTTGTGTGTAGCTTTTGGACACAGTACTGAGTACTTGTGAGGAGTATTGTATTGTGTAAAGTTACATGTTTCTAATCCATTATATGATACATATAGCTGGGGGTTTTCAGCTATAAGCTTTCCCCATACATACTGCGTTCTATGTGCGTGAATTGATGTTCTGCCGCTTGTTTTATTTTCCGCATGTGATGATTAATTTTTAGAAGAGATTATGTGTTGTGCAGAAAATCAAATTGATGTATGATCAGGATAATCATGGTGGATAAATCTTCATTATTCGACAAATTTCTACAAACATGGCCTTCAAATTTGCTTAAGTAGATATTTGTGACATCGAGGGCAACTATTCCCCACATTAAACACCAGTCATTGGTGTGAAACATGGGCAAAGTCCATAGATA